>CM059188.1:120943668-121341653 GCA_030323885.1 Branchipolynoe longqiensis
TGTGTGTGAGTGTGTTAGTGGGTGGGGCTGGGAGTGTGTGTCAGTTTCTTAGTGGGTGGGGCTAGGAGTGTGTGTGTGAGTGTGTTAGTGGGTAGGGTTGGAAGTGTGTGTATGTGTTAGTGGGTGGGGCTGGGAGTGTGTGTGAGTGTGTTAGTGGGTGGGGCTGGGAGTGTGTGTGTATGTTAGTGGGTGGGGCTGGGAGTGTGTGTGAGTGTGTTAGTGGGTGGGGCTGGGAGTGTGTGTGTGAGTGTGTTAGTGGGTGGGGCTGGGAGTGTGTGTGAGTGTGTTAGTGGGTGGGGCTGGGAGTGTTGTATGTAGTGAGATATGTTTAGTGGGTGGAGGGTGTGAGTGTGTGAGTTGTTAGTGGTGGGATGTGTGTGTGTGAGTGTGTTAGTGGGTGGGGCTGGGATGTGTGTGTACGTAGTTGTGTGTTAGTGGGTGGGGCTGGGAGTGTGTGTGTGAGTGTGTTAGTGGGTGGGGCTGGGAGTGTGTGTGTGAGTATGTTAGTGGGTGGGGCTGGGAGTGTGTGTGAGTGTGTTAGTGGGTGGGGCTGGGAGTGTGTGTGTGAGTATGTTAGTGGGTGGGGCTGGGAGTGTGTGTGAGTATGTTAGTGGGTGGGGCTGGGAGTGTGTGTGTGAGTGTGTTAAGTGGGTGGGGTTGGAGTGTGTGGTGTGAGTATGTTAGTGGTGGGGGCTGGGAGTGTGTCTGTGTGAGGTGTTAGTGGGTGGCGCTTGGGAGTGGTGTGGTGAGTGTGTTATGGGTACGGTCTGGGAGTGTGTGTGGTGAGTTGTTAGTGGGTGGGGCTGGGAGTGTGTGTTGAGTATTGTCAGTGGGTGGGTGTGGGAGTGAATGTGTTGTGAGTATGTTTAGAGGGTGGGGCTGGGGGAGTTGTTGGCGAGTTGTTAGTGGGTGGGCTGGGGTGTGTGTGAATATGTTAGTGGATGGGGCTGGGAGTGTGTATGAGTGTGTTAATGGGTGGGGCTGGGAGTGTGTGAGTGTGTTAGTGGGTGGGGCTGGGGGTGTGTGTGTGAGTATGTTAGTGGATGGGGCTGGGAGTGTGTGTGTGAGTGTGTTAGTGGGTGGGGCTGGGAGTGTGTGTGAGTATGTTACTGGATGGGGCTTAGAGTGTGTGTGTGTGTGTGAGTATGTTAGTGGGTGGGGCTGGGAGTGTGTGGGGGAGTGTCTTAGTGGGTGGGGCTGGGAGTGTGTATGTCAGTGTGTTAGTGGATGGGGCTGGGAGTGTGTGGGGGAGTGGGTTTGTGGATGGGGTTTGGTGAATGTGTGTGTGGGTGAGTGTCTTAGTGGGTGGGGTAGGGAGCATGTGTGGGTGAGTGTGTGAGTGAGTGGTCATGGGAGTGTGTTTGGCTGCGTGTGTGAGGGGTGGGGTTGGGTGCGGTGTGGGGTGTGGGGGGTGGGGGCACATGTGTGAGGCGTGGGACTGGAAGTGTGTGTGGGTGAAAGTGTGAGGGGTGAGGTTGGATGCGTGTGTGTCTGTGGGTGTGGGTGTGGGTGGGCACATGTCTGAGGGGTGGGGGATGGGGCTGGTGCTGGGAGTGCGTGTGGATGGTGTGTGTGTGTGTGGTGTGAGGGGTGGGGATGCGGCTGGGAGTGTGTGTAGATGAGTGTGTATGAGTGTGTGTGTAAGGGGTGGGGCTGGGGCTGGGAGTGCATGTGGATGAGTGTGTGTGTGAATCCGTGGGTGAGGGGTCGGGATTGGGCTGGGAGTGCGTGTGGATGAGATTGTGAAAGAGTGTGTGAGATGGGTGGGGATGGGGCTGGGAGTGTGGGTGGATGAATATATGGATGAGTGTGTGAGTGTGAGGGGTGGGGCTGGGGCTGGGAGTGCATATGGATGAGTGTGTGAGTGACTGTGTGTGTGAGTGTGGAGCTGGGGCTGGGAGTGTATGTGGATGAATGTATGGGTGAGTGTGTGTGTGAGGGGTGGTGATGTGACTGGGAGTGCTTTTGGATGAGAGTGTGTGTGAGTGTGTGTGAGGGGTGGGGATGGGGTCGGAGTGCGTGTGGATTAGTGTATGACTATGAGTGAGTGTGTATGTTATTGATGGGGCTGGGGCTGGGAGTGCGTGTGGATGAGCGTGTGTGTGAGTGTGGGGGTGGGGCTGGGAGTGTGTGTGGATGAGTGTATGGGTGAGTGTGTGTGTGAGGGCTGGGGCTGGGAGTGTGTGTGGATAAGTGTCTTGGTGAGCGTGTGTGTGTGAGTGGGGCTGGAGTGTGTGAGAGTTGTTGGGTGAGCGTGTGTGTGAGGGCTGTGGGCTGGGATGTGTGGATGATGTCTGGTGAGCTTGTGTGTAGGGGTGTGGCTGGAGTGTGTGTGGATGAGTGTATGGGTGAGTGTGTGGTGTGAGGGCTGGGGCTGGGCTGCGTGTGGAATGAGTGACTGGGGTGAGTCGGTGTGTGAGGGCTGGGGCTGGGACTGTGTGTATTGAGTGTCTGGGTGAGTGTGTGTGTGAGGGCTGGGGCTGGAGTGCGTGTGGAAATGAGTGTCTGGGTGAGTGTGTGTGTGAGGGGTGGGGCTGGGAGTGCGTGTGTGGCGAGTAGAGTGTATTGGGTGTGAGTGTGAGGGGTGGGGCTAGGAACTGTGTGTAGTTGATGTCTGGGTGAGTGTGTGTGTGAGGGCTGGGGCTTGGAGTGTGTGTGGATAGAGGTTGGTGAGTGTGTGTGTGAGGTGGGGCTGGGAGTGCGTGTGGATGAGTGTCTGGGTGAGCGTGTGTGTGAGGGCTGGGGCTGGGAGTGCGTGTGAATGAGTGTCTGGGGGAGTGTGTGTGTGAGGGCTGGGGCTGGGAGTGCGTGTCTGGGTGAGTGTGTGTGTGAGGGGTGGGGCTGGGAGTGCGTGTGAATGAGTGTCTGGGTGAGCGTGTGTGTGAGGGCTGGGGCTGGGAGTGCGTGTGAATGAGTGTCTGGGTGAGTGTGTGTGTGAGGGGTGGGGCTGGGAGTGCGTGTGGATGAGTGTCTGGGTGAGTGTGTCAGTGGATGGTCCTGTGAGCGTGTGGTGGATCAGTGTATGAGGGTTGTTAGCGTGTGTGAGTGTGAGTGTGAGTGTGAGTGTGAGGAGGAGTGAGTTTGGACGGGACTGCTATATGTGCTGGAGGAGGGGCTGGGCGGGTGTTGGCTTGAGGTGCGCATGTGTGTGTGTGGGTGGGGTGGGGGTGTCTGTGTGCTCCCATCAATAGTGTCAGTCTCAGCCCCCGCAGGGCAAATATTGTGATATCCACAGATGAATCCGCCACCCTTTTCATCGGGCTGTCACACGGTGCCGAAAGGACCAATCAAAATGTATGTTTCGTAACCGGCCAGTCACGTGGTCGGGGCCGGTCACGTGGTAGTAACATCACGTTGAGAATTGACGACAACCTCTGGAAATAAACTGGGCAAGACAGGTTTTGTTAAGAAATGTATTTCTTGTTCTTCTTGTTCTTCTTGTTCATTTCCTTCTTTTCTTCTTGTTCTTCTTGTTCTTGTTCTTGTTCCACGTGTTCTTCTTCTTCTCTTCTTCTTTTCTTCTTCTCCCCCTTCTTCCTCCCCTTCTTCTTTTGCATTATTCTAATTAGTAATAGTAGAAGCAGCAGTATTTGCATTGGTATTAAAATACTATTACTATCATTATTATTACCATCATTGTCATTGTTATTAATAGTATTGGTATTGTTGTCACTAATATTATTACTATTGTTTGTAATGTATATTTACTTGGCATTTAAGCATTATTATTAATGTTATTGCATGTAATGTAAATCTACCTGGAATTAAGGCATTAATATTAATAGTATTGCTTATTATGTCAATCTACCTGGAATTAAGGCATTAATATTAATATTATTAATATTATTGCTTATTATGTCAATCTACCTGGAATTAAGGCATTAATATTAATATTATTAATATAATTGCTTGTAATGTAAATCTACCTGTAATTAAGGCATTAATATTAATATTATTGCTTGTAATGTAAATCTACCTGGATTTAAAGCATTAATATTAATATTATTGCTTGTAATGTATATCTACCTGCAATTAAGGCATTCATATTAATATTATTAATATTATTGCTTGTAATGTAGATCTACCTGGAATTGAGGCATTAATATTAATATTATTAATATTATTGCTTGTAATGTAAATCTACCTGGAATTAAGGCATTCATATTAATATTATTGCTTGTAATGTAAATCTACCTGGAATTAAGGCATTATTATTATTAATATTCTTGCTTATTATGTAAATCTACCTGGAATTAAGGCATTAATGTTAATATGATTAATGTTATTGCTTGTAATGTAAATCTACCTGGAATTAAGGCATTCATATTATTAATATTATTAATATAATTAATATTATTGCTTGTAATGTAGATCTATCTGGAATTAAGGCATTAACATTAGAATTATTAATCTTTCTAATGTAAGTTCACCTTACAATACATCCCATGTTGCCTTAGCTCTCATAATGTGTATAATGCCTAGTTTAACACTTTCATATTCGCCACAAACTGCCGGTGGTTTTGTAGTGCAGCAGACCCCTGTTGTGTGCAGCCCTCACCAGGGTCTTTAATTACATTATGATAGATCAGCGTCCCCGACCCAGTCACGTGACGTGACTGGAGCACGGCGGACGTCACGTGGCTGTGGCGAAAGTTCACAGGATTAAATTTACACGCTACATAAATACAGCATTCCAGCTTGTTCAACTGGAGATGATCAAAAGCTTAAAATTGCATAATCCATGTTAATAAAACTACATTTTGTCACATAAACCTGATTTCATTACATTAGCCAGAGTCCCTGATGCAACCCACGCCTACCTGTGTATGTGGGAGTTCACCAGGTGAGTTCAGTGTAATTGACCATACTCATCGCTCTGGAATTATAAGTATCATCCTTATAATTACAAATATCAAAGTAGCGTATTTCTATTGTACACACAAACATACAAACCAATTATCTATCTGCTACTTTTTTCTTTTTCTTGAAGATTTATACTGCCCATCATGGATAAGTCTGAATAGACTTGTTTTCACCATTAGACAGTTTGTCGATAGAAAGCCTGAGCCTACACTTTTACCGACCCAAGGGATTCTCATTCTCCCCCTCCTCCTTCGTGCGTGCGTGCCTGCTAGCCTGAGTGCATGAATGCATCCCCAGGTGAGTGTGTGGTCCCCTTATATACCCTGACTACTCTCCACTCCCGTGGCAACAAGCTTTACCCAGAATGCAAAGTAACTTCCTCTCTATGGAACCGTTCTCACAATAATTAACAGTTGCATTCCCTTCTGAAACGCAGGCTCAGTGAATGTATTGTTGACAGCTTACTGACAAATCATCATAGCTTTCTACCCAACATATAGGGATACTACTTCTGCTAGCCATTACATACTGTTTAGTGAGTTTTGTATCATGTTGGTACACTCTCATAATCACATCTCATTCTCTCACCCTCCTCTTTCTATATGTTATTACTATTTCATCCAACAAAATGTCACTCGTATTTATGTGGATTCTGCCTCAACTAATTTGCCTTGGAGTGGTGGTGACACATCCTGCAAAGGGTGGGTGGTTGGGACTAAGCCGCCACCCAAATGCAAACATCACCCACCACTTTTATGCAACCCCTACTGGCAGCCTGGAGCGGGTGTTGGAGTTTCAGTCTTTCGTCGGTGTCAGCCCTACGCTACACCCAAATGCATTGTCAATGGCTGTGAGCAATCTTAATACAGAAAAAGTGAACTATCTCTAAAACCACACCACCTAGAAACAAATCGCTTGGTACACATATAGAAAACATCTTTACCAAAAAGTGTATATTAAATTTATAAGGTTAGGGTTCTTGATTTCTATTAATTTTGAATAAAACTAATGCTTTGCACTGTGCGTACCGTAAAACTCAAGGCATTGTCAATGGTCGTGAGCAATCTTCATACAGAAAATACAGAAAAAGTGAAATATCTCTAAAACCACACCACCTAGAAACAAATTGCTTGGTACACATGTAGAAAACATCTTTACCAGAAACATTATATTAAATTTATAAGGTTAGTGACGATGCTGTTCGATTTTGATGCATGCGCAGAAGCGATGCGGAGAGCTGAAACCGACGGAGGGCTCAAACCATGACACCGGCCCCCTTATACAATAAGCAGTAATTACAGGCCCTACTGTTAGGGCTGTATTTACGTAGTCCACGCATTTAATTAATTCCTGCTGCGTTTAACGTAGATATCGTTTCCATACTTTTACAGTTGGTTGGTTGTTGGAGTTTTACCTCCTGGCAACAACTAAGGTCATATCAGTATGGGTACCAACTTGTGACAGTACGCACTCATGGCAAGTTAATAGTGCTGCCCCGCTGGGAAGTCAGGCCACTGGCACCATGACCCTATATCCCATTCAGTTACATTATCCTGACACTGAGCTAAACCAGTCCTTGCCCTATCCTATTAATGCCAAGTGTCAGGCTAGGAAGCGAGAAATAGCAATTTTTATAAGTCATTGGTTTATCGCGACCGGGAACCGAAGTCCTGAATTCCCGCACTCTACCGATTAGGCCACCGTGCTCGGTAGTTGGTTTCAACGTAAAGAACCCAGCTCTGAAATGAATGTGATTGAGAATGAGAGGCCCGGTGGCTGTTCCCTCCGACCCGGCGTAACCCACAATGCACAGCGACTCTATATTCACAATGCATTCTGGGAGATCATGTCTCCCAATATGCTCCGCCACACCCACATTTCCGGTGATCCTCTCCGCAATGGCCGACGGGATTGCCCAATCGATATGAGTGCTGAGTGGCTCCCCCTGTGGGGGATCGGTGCTTCAAACCCGCCACCCAGTCAAAGCAATGGCTTTACAAATTTATATGTGTCACTACCTAGCCTGGCATTTGCCAATGATAGGATAGTGCAATGACTGGTTGGTTTGCTCAGTGGAAGGATAATGTGGCTGAGTGGGATATTGGGTCATGGTGCTAGTGACACACTCTCCCAGTGAGGCAGCATTATAAAACCAACCCTGATTGCATACTGTCACAACTCCATACACATGCTGATATCGGCTTCGATATTTCTAGGCTCTAAAACCACAACAAACAAGCACAACTAAATATCGGTTGTGTCAATTGCACGGGTAGTTTACTTTCCTGATTTATAATTACCTACTAATTCCATACCCCGTCAGAACGATCATCAATCATATTCAACTCTCAATCAACTTAACTCAACTGTCATGACAAACTTTCTATATGCAAAAAAAAGTTGCCTAGAAGGCTTATATTATGATGTATCATGTGGAGGGACTTTCTGGCTACACTGCGATGAATGTGTCACGTTCTGGGGTATGGGTGGGATTCCATCGGTGTTCCCTGTGATAGTCCATTTCCGAGATAGCAAAGTTGGTGTCCACTTAGCCAGTACTCAGAAGGTTCCCAAAGACATATAAATATATATATATAAATATATGTAAAAAGATATAAATATATATGAATATATATAAATATATAAAATTATATATAAATATATATAAATATATATAACTATATATAAATATAGATAAATATATATGAATATATATATAAATATATATAAATATATATAAATATATATAAATATATAAATATATAAATATATATAAATGTGTATAAATCAATCAATCAATAGTTCCATCCTCTAGTCGAGGGTTGGATGCAATGGTTCTCCACTTGTCCCGATGTTGTGCTGTTCTGATAGACTGTGAATAATTCAAGCCTGTCCACTGTGAAATATTTGTAAACCATGATGTTCTTGGTCTCCCTCTCCCTCTGCTGCCATTCACCTTCCCTTCCAACAATGTACGGTATATTGAACTCTGACGAATGATGTGGCCAAAATAAATAAGTTTCTTTGTCTGTATAGTGGCAAACAAGCTTTTCTTATTTTTAATTTTTCTGAGAACTTCTTTGTTGGTGATCTTCTTTGTCCATGATATTTTCATCATCCTTCGATAAGTCCACATCTCAAATGCTGCTAAACGTTTGTACATTTTCTTAGAGATTGTCCATGTCTCTGCCCCATACATTAGAGTAGACCACACATAACACTGAAGAATACGCTTCCTTGTTTGTATTAATATCTTACTTGATGTTAACACTCTATACATTTTGGAGAATGTTGTTCGGGCTATTGTTATCCTTCTTTTAATTTCTTCCTCACATCTCCCATCATTTGTAATCTTTTGTCCGAGATATATGAATTCGGATACTTGTTCTATGTTTGTGCCATCTATGGTTATATTGACATTTGGTTTATCTGTCTTTTTACTTATAACCATTGTTTTGGTCTTCCTGGCATTCATCTTCATGTTGAATAGTATTCCAGCTTTATTGATTCTATTCACTATATCTTGTAGGTTTTTCTCACTGTCTGCTAGTATTACACTGTCATCGGCATATCTAAGATTGTTGACGTTCATGCCACCTATTGTCACTCCCTTGCAATCTTCAATGTGTCTGAAAATCATCTCTGTGTACAGGTTAAATAGACATGGTGACAATACACACCCCTGTCGAACTCCTCGTTTAATCATAACTTCATCCGATAGGCCCTGCTCCATTTTTATAAATGCACGTTGTGTCCAGTATAAGTTCACAATTAGTTTAATGTCTTTGCCATTGACACCAATATCTTGTAAACATTTGATTAACAGTTCATGATTGACTCGGTCGAAGGCCTTCTCATAGTCAATAAAGCAGGCATAAACATCCTGGTTCACTTCACAATAACGTTCACAAATCATTCTCATATTGAAAATCCCTTCACGTGTACCTCTTCCAGATATAAACCCACTTTGTACGTTACTGATTTGTTCTTCAATTTTCTGTCTGTTTCTCAGTCAAATGTAAACAACATATGTAAATATATGTAAATATATGTAAATATATGTAAATATATGTAAATATTTGTAAATATATGTAAATACACCAAGAGCCTGGATTACTGGGACAGACTAAAATTCCTCAAGATCTACTCCATTGAACGTCGATGTAAGAGATATCAAATTATATACAACTGGAAAATGATTGAAGGCAAAGTACCAAACTATGGCATAATAATGTATCATTCAAAAAGATATGGTAGACTTGGTAAGTATGGTACCAGCAATAAATACAAAGGCCTCACAATCAACAAGAACACTGTGGGAAGGAGGTCTTTCTGTCCGAGGAGTACATATCTTTAATACAATGACAGCTTACATTAGAAATCAATCAAACTGCAGTCTACAATCATTCAAAAGGCAGCTTGACAATGTGTTAACAACAATACCAGAAGAACCACAGATTTCTGGAAACAGTCATCTAACGCCAGCAAATTCAAACTCATTACTGCACATGACAAAACTGAACAGAACATCCTCACCACATGTCATGGGCTCTGATGGTGGAGTATCCGACTTGGCCTGGGCATACAGCTCGAACACTCTAATCTAATCTAATCTAATATGTAAATATACGTATATATACGTAGATATACATAAATATACGTAAATATACGTAAATATATGTAAAAATACGAAACGTATGTAAACATACGTAAATATACGCAAACATACATAAATATACGTAAATATAGTAAATATGCATAAATATACATAAATATAGTAAATATATAGGTATGCAGGTATTGCAGGTATTGAAATAACTCAGGGAGCTTGACACCCCTGCCATGCAGAGTTGTAAACCACTGCCTTGTGGTACAGGTTCTTGACAGAATCGAAGGCTAAGGGAGCAAACCCTAAACAGAAAACCATGTCACTGTGGCAGCATTAAGGGCGGTTGATGTATGGAACTCCCAACATCTCCCGACCAGCCACTGCAGGGACAAATAGTTTTGCGCCTATCTGGACATGTTCTTTCCAGTGTGAAACCTCTATTTGCTCCCCGAGAGAGTGCCGCTGGTAACTTGCAAAAGCCAGCAGCACTTCAACACTTTTGCAGGCAGCTTTCATGGAAAGCAGTCTTTGTCGCATCCCGACCGACAGCATGATGATGATGATAGTAAATATATGTAAATATACATAAATATATCTAAAGATATTTAAATATATATAAACAATTCTTCCGTTAGTGGAGGTAAGTATATATATAAGATAGAAGATAATATATAACAAGATGCAAAGACATGAACAAGTAGTGCGATATGAGTTGGAGGTATAAAAAGTCCCCATCTCCTTTATTAAAAAAAACAACTTCCGAGAGTGTGCAGTGTCAAGCCCCATGCAGGAGGTGAGTGGTGCATGCCGGGATCCCCCACCTGCATGGGTTGGTGGGGGGGGGGGGCACTCCAGATCTTACTACATGCGATTATGGTCTCATCACTATCCAATAATTCTTCCGTTAGTGGAAGATAGAAGATAATGTCATGGGGGTGATGAAAATGGGAAATATTGTGCCTAGAGCGGGACTCGAACCCACATCTCTTTGCATTCCGGGCCAGTGTGCTAACCATTACACCACCTAGGCTCCCTGATATCAATACACTCCCCACGCCTACCTGTCTATGTGGCTCCTTGCCTGAGAGGTCAGTGCAGACCACTACAATAATATATAACAAGATGCAAAGACATATGAACAAGTAGTGTGATATGAGTTGGAGGTATACAAAGACCCAAAGAACCCAACTCAAAAGTCAAAAACTGCCTAGAATGAGGGAGGCAGGCCGAGCGAGGGCTTGGCAGGGGAGCCGACCAATAGCCGGCTAATAGGTTGGCTACCCTGAGATCATCAGCAATGCGGTCCTGGGGGGAGACCCACAGGTATAGGTATACGCAATCACTCGCCCAGTCACCTCTGCTCTCGATCTCCTGTATGGAACTTCCAGCCATCAGTAGGTAGGTCGCCCCACCTATCCTGAGCGAATGGCTCGAGAAGAGGTCCAGGTTCAAACCGGAAAGATGGCATAGGCGTTTGGGTACCGCCGAGTAGTGTGGTTACTCCAGCGGTGAAGACCCAGAGGGGGAAGGCGTGTGAAAGGCCTGATCATGGGGTTTAGCCGTGAGCTGGCAAAGTGGGGCTCCACCGCCCGGACTGCACATAGCAGGGGGTGAGAGACCCTGGAGATCGGGATGTCTAGTGTCTTTTCAGCAAATTGGATTGTCTTTGACTTCCTGATCCTGAGGGACATGCCTCAGGGGTGGAACGTGAAATCCTCCCGCAGAAGGGATGCATCGGACTGGTTAATGTGGGCTTTCCTTAGTAGGCCCCGGAATGACGTTAAGATGGCTTCCCAGAAGGAAATGTGCCCTGGTGCATCCGACAGCAAGGCCAACATGGCCGATAGCTGTGCTGGGAGCAGTGGCGCCGCCTGGCGCAGGCTGTCGGCCAGAGAGCGGCGCACACCCGCCAGACTATGGCGGACATTAAAGTCAGCATAGTCCACTGCCGGGCCACCAGATGATTTGAGGTGGAGATTGAGTGAGCTCAGGTATGACCTAATAGAGGCATAGCCCATGGACTTGGCTAGCCAGGTTATATATATAGGCAGATCTGCCAAGAGTCACATGGAGCAGGCTGGTGGTTGTACGATTCACAAATTGTCAGGTATTTTCTTAGCCGAGAGTTAGCGCAAAGCCTGGTTGAAGGGGCTAGATGCTGGCCCATCAGTGTGTCACATCCTTCTCGAGAGTATGGGTGTCTGTAATCAAGAGTATAAATGAAAGATATGGCGCAGCAGATGTGGCTCGGGCCTATTGTCTCTGCCAGGCTAGCTTTCGTGTCATGTATATTCAGCCATGAGAGGCTGTCACTTATGGTGTTATCTTTACTTTTAATGTAAACTGACGAGATGTCGAAATTGAACCTACCACTAACCAAAACATCTCGAATAACCATTTCATTATTTGCACATTCTTTGATTTACCAGTTAAGTGCATGTATCACTGTAGTATTTTCGGTCACCATGACTATGTTCCTGTCAGCCCAGCCGGTTAACACGGTTTTGTTGTAGATGTTATATAGCCATAATGTTGAGAAGCCTTGGTGGCCAAATAGTGGCTTAATTGTATTCACCATAGCATTTAGCAGTTTAGAAGGTCTACCAACAAAAATGGCTGATACAGTGATAGGTACAACTTTAATTAAAGCTGCATAGTCCGATGAAGCATCACATTTTCAAAACAAAAACATTCACCTAGATTTTATTCTACATATCTAACTTAGATACTGGTGCACTTATTAAACATTTGTTGCCACATAGAAGGGTATACTGAGTCAATTTAACAGAACCTGTTACTGCATAAGCCTATGGTGAGAGTTTTGGCGTGCTTGCCAAAATCAATTTAGGATGTTTGCACTTCAAATATCTCAAAAGTTACTTCAAACTAAAGTCAGGTAGGTTTGTTTGTTTGTTGTTGTTTTATGTCCTAGCAACATCTAAGGTCATATCAGGACGGGTACCGACTTGTGACAGTGCGCACTCATGGCAACTTTATAGTGCTGTCCCACTGGGAAACCAGGCCGCCGGCACCATGACCTGATATCCCACTCAGTCACATTATCCTGACACTGAGCACACCAGTCCTTGTCCTGTCCTAATAATGCCGAGCGCCTGGCTAGGAAGCAACAAGTATAAATTTTTAAGTCATTGGTTTGACTCGACCGGGGTTCGAACCCACGACCCCACGATCTACCAGCACGGGAGACGGATGCTCTAACTCATTCGGCCAATATATTTATCTCAGAAAAATGGCAGAAATTCAAAGCCATTGGGCTGTGCAACTTTAATGATTGAAGAAGCAGATATATCAGTGATAACAGGTATATTGTATACAGGGAATATTGTTATTGAATAGAAAATTAACCTGTGTGTCTGACATTAAGTGATTGTGAAAACACAAATGAACACGAGTGCATTACGTTATTCCAACAAACCGTTGAATGTTGCAACTAATTTTATCGCTACTTATTTGACCGGATGAAAATTAAGGAAAATAGTGATACTGGTTTTCGGCTTAGCACTTCTCTGATTGGTTCATAGTCGAAATACGAGACACATTTGCACGCAGTCGATTCTCATATAACACCACATTCAGACCAGCCTGGATGGCCAAATGAGTTAGAGCGTCCCTCTCCTGTGTTGGTAGATCGTGGGATTGTGGGTTTGAGGATTTGAACCCTGCTCGAGTCAAACCAATGACGTAAAAATTGATACTTGTCGCTTCCTAGCCAGGATATGGCAAGGAGCAGTGGAATTCAGGCAACCAATCATCCGCGATCGAAATTTCCCCTGCTTAAACAACTAATGTACTAAGCAAAAATGTAGCCATTTTCAGCTGGTCCCTCACACCTGCACCCTGCCACCACGCAGCGAGCAGTGGCGCCCCCCGACGGATCTAATCTGAAAGAACTGTGGGTGGAACAAGTTTGCCTGGTGATTGATCTGTGCTGAGCTGTTTGGTCCCGACCAGCCATTGACCAACTTTCTTACCCTCGATGAAAGCAGCCCAGCTGCATGTGCCATGAGTCTCAATCCACATGGTATATGACCGGACTGAGGCCAGCAAGAAAAGCCAGCAAGAAAAGTCACGAGCAGACTGCCAGATGTTTCTCCTCACATCTAGCTGTAGCCGAGTGAATACATTGCGAGATTTATTGGGGGGGTGCAAGTCTTAATCGCGAAAGAAAAAAACCCGCTTGGTTGTCGCTTTGTGATACATATATGTGATGTATAACGCATTATGCGAGTATAAAGGCACGGAAGGGAATTAATTCCTTATTATTATTGTGTTTATTATTAGTATTATTATTACACGATATACTGTACTGTCTCCTTCATGTTCATGACTGGTGGCGCCACCTCCGGCGTTCCCCGGTACCTTCATACCCTAAAAACATCACTCGCGTCGGAGGATAAATATATATATATGTATATAATCATAAATATATATATTTAATATATATATATGAAGAGTTCAGGCGCAAAACCACGTGAACCCCAATCAATAAATTGAGTTTAAATAAAAGATCTTTACCTGAAAATAAGTTTGAAGCTCACTAATTCTATTTTTCATATGATTACATGGTTAGGGAGCAATAAACAAAACAGTATGAATATAAAAATATTAACTTTTTGAAGATTTGATTCCAATGTTTCTCTCCATTGGCGTTTACGTGGTTTTGCGCCTGAACTCTCCATATATGAATATATATATAAATATATATAAATAATTATATATATATGTGCTATATAAGCAATTATACGAGTATAATTATCCGTAAACTAATTAGCCTATAACTGTGTCTCTAGTTGGCACATGAATGACAGTGCACAACTAATGACAGTATGATTATATATATATGCATTCCGAGTTCCGCTGGTCCGTCAGGAAGGAGTGAAGCTGAGACCCAGCACGCCGGGTACCAGCTTTAGCTTACACACCGGTGTTGCAGTTTCTATGATCCACCAGTTTCCGCGGTACGCATACACTCAAATGCATTGTCAATGGCCGTGAGCAATCTTCATACAGAAAAAGTGAAATATCTCTAAAACCACACCACCTAGAAACAAATCGATTGGTACACATATAGAAAACATCTTTACCAAAAAGATTATATTAAATTTATAAGGTTACTGATGATGCTGTTTGATTTTGACGCATGCGCAGAAGCGATACATACCGCGGAAACTGGTGGACGCCGGAAACTGCGACACCGGACGTTGGCTCCATTCCCAGCCATGTCCTTCACTGTAGGCTCTACGCGTTGAACTCACTTTGTACTTATTAACAACTGCATGCCTTCTGATGACTAAGCTTGGTGCATTTGCTTCTGATGAAGGTTGCGTGGAAATTGTCTGAGTAAATATGTTAGATTTGATATGACACCACTTTGTGTATGTGTATGCACCGCCTTCCACTGTGTAAGCTGACCGGACGCGGTGGCCGAAGCGATAGAGTGCGGGCCTCCCGTGCGGGAGAACGAGAGTTCGGTTCCCAGTCGAGTCTAACAAATGACTTATAAAATTGATACTTGTTGCTTCCTAGCCTGACGCTCGGTGTTAATAGGATAGAGCAAGGACTGGTTAGCTCAGTGTCAGGATAATGTGGTGGGATATCAGGTCATGGTGCTGGCAGCCTGATTTCCCAGTGGGACAGCACTATGAAGTCGCCATGAGTGCGCACTGTCACAAGTCGGTAGCCATCCTGATATGACCTTAGATGTTGCCAGGACATAACTCCAATAACCAACCAACAACCAACCAACCAACTAGTAAGTTGAGCTTTGACCTGCTATGCTGGGTCACCGCCTCAGTCCTTCCTGAGGGACCAGTGAAATTTGGAATGTTCGCATTGACTTGCACCCTGCAGAGGTCAGGGCCTTGGTTTTGACATTGTTAGGCTTTCATCGGACTATGCAGCTTTAAGCATTGCACTCTGGTGGATTAGGACTCAAATATTAATAACATGCTAATTGCAATAGGCGATAACTATGTTAAGGCATCAGTGATATATATATATATATATATATATATATATATATATATATATATGTAGACATTCATAAATCAACTCTGGATATGGCAGACAGCGAAAGTGAGTGAGTACTCTTTATATTTCAATTTGCTTTTTCTGTTGGGGTTTCATTTACTACCACCAATTATGGTCATATCAGCACTGCTGCCGAATTCTGACAGTGCACAGTCATGGTGACTTCATAGTGATCCCGCATTGGGAATTTTTACACTATGATCCAATATCCCACTGAGTCACATTATCCTGGTGGTGATACTGAGTAATTCAACCATTGTCATATCCTAGCAATGCCAAGCCCCAGGCTAGCTAGCTAGCTAATGACAATTATCAATTTTGTAAGACATCGGTTTGACTGTCAGGGTTCGAACCCATGACCTCCCGTATGGGAAAAGCCAGCGCTTTTACCTAGTCGACCACCACATCCGTTATGATGCACTTAGAGCTGCATAGTCCAATGATGCATCAAATATTCAAAACCAATACAATTATCTAGAATTGATTCTACATAATTATTTAACCTAGATACTGATGTACTTATTAAGTATTTGTTGCCATATAGAAGGGAATACTAAAGCCATTTAACAAAACCTCTTACTGCTAAAAGCATACAATGTCAGAATTTTGGCATGCTAGACAAAACAAATTCTACATGTTTGCACTTCAAATATCTCAAAACTTACCCGTTTAAAGTAAAGGTTCCTTCAAACTGAAGTAATGGCCCTGTCACACTACGATGTAACGACGTCGACGTAGGGAGAACGTGAAGAACGTTGAACTTTTCGGCGTAGTATGCAAATTTGGGCAGAAGTTGAACGTGGATGCAGCGTAGTGGACGAGAGCGTAACGTCGGTAAAGCGTAGTGATACCGTCATTCAACGAGAGAGGTCAACGTAATGACGCTCACGGAACATTATGAACGTTATTCCATCGCCAGAAGAACGTTACGTGACGTTAGCTATGTCATGATACGTTGAACGTACGTTGAATGCACGTTCTCCTGACGTTCTCCTGACGTTCTCCTGACGTTCTCCTGACGTTCTCCTGACGTTCCCATTACGCCCCGTGGGCATTTGCACTCGGTTTAATGGGGGTCAACGTAGTGGAACGTAGTTGAACGTAGTGAGGAGCATTGGAATAACGTCCGTTTAACGTCATTGACGTTCGCTGAACGTGAACAGAACGTACGGTGAACGTAAACCCTTACGTTCGTCCTACGTCAAAACTTTTGAACATGTCCAAAACCTCGACGTTAATCGACGTTACACGACGTAATGTGACGTAGCTCGACGTCACTCTAACGTCATTATGACGTCATCATAACGTAATCCAACGTCCATCAACGTAATGACGAAATATCACCACGTTAGGCTCACGTTCACTCATTACGTTGTAGTGTGACAGGGGTATAAGGTAGATTATAACAATCAATTACATAATAAAGAGTTCAGATGCACAACCACGTAAACGCCAATCCAAAAATGTAGTTTAAATAAAACATTTTTACATGAAAATAATTTAAATTCTCACCAATTCCCTTTTTATATGATTATATAGTTATGGAGCAATGCACAACAAAGTAGGAATATAACAAATTCATTTTTTTGGTGGTTTGATTCCAATGTTTATCTCCATTTTTGGATTGGCATTTACGTGGTTTTGCGCCTGAACTCTATTTTATCATTAATGATCTCCGGAAATTGACAGAAGCTGAAAACAATCGGACTATGCACATTTAAGTAACGCCCAGAAAGTCACTACGTCATGAAAATGGCGGGAAATATTAAATATATGACTAACTTCAAATTGTCTCCCCCACAATCGTCATTTATTTACTTTTTCACTCAGCTAAAGAACGCCGGCCATAATTAAAGGCAGCGAGGCACTTTTAGGAAATGCCGTTCCATAATTGATTATGTTATCTATAGGTGCACCTGCTCGTGCACTGCTGGTTTTGGCTGCTCAACGATCGCCCACTATCTACCAGGTAGCCTGGACACATTCATCACATTGTCGTCTGCTTTAAATAAATGCTGAACGCTGTCGAAGGAACTCATTGGAATATTACCGTTGTCAGACCTTAAATCACTCGAGCTCCAGGACGGGATTTACGTGTAATTAATCACGTGTCAACGCAAGTTATTCACAATTATCATGATTGTATTTTGATATTCATGCTTTGTATATCTTGACTGAAGCTATTCTTTGGGAGTTATATTTAGGGTCAAGTTCAGACTAATGGCCATTGTTGTGAGATTGAGTATTATTGTCATTCACTGAGCGCCACTGACCCTCCTCAGCTGTTCAGCCCTGCTCACATAGCCGTTAGTGGACGTAGTTGAACGTAGGTGAACGTATTGGAGGCTAACATGGGTCAAACGTGATGTAAGTATGTTAAACTACGTTGAAATATGGTAAGGTTCGGCAGGTTTTGGTATGGATAAATATGTTACAGTACGGTTTCCGGTACGTTCAACAACGTTCAACTATGTTCAACTACGTTAGCCTCCACTACGTTCACCTGCGTCCACTAACGGCTATGTGACCATGGCTTCATCCAAGTATGCTAGAGTATGCTAGAGCACATTAGAGCACGCTAGAGTACTCTAGATTATGTTAGCATCACGGAGGCAAATTCAGGCTCTAACGTAGCGCTCTTTTGAACATGTCCAAAAATGAAATCAGAGAATACGGCTCACGCATGTTATTACCAAGTTAACATCACAGACAAGTATGGATGCCGGTACGTTCAACTACGTTCAACGACTTTCAACTATGTTAACCTCCACTACGTTCAACTAGGTCCACTAACGGCTATGTGACCGGGGCTGTAGAGTGACGTAGGTCAGGGAATGTCTACACAGCTGCATAGGCTTTCTCTATCAAATAGAATGGAAACATGTTTAGACGCATGGGTCAGTAATTATACAGACGGGTAATAAAGAAGCAGTTCACTGCAATAGACGTCACAAAGGTTGGTTAGTTGTTGGAGTTTTACGTCCTGGCAACATCTAAGGTCATATCAGGATGGGTACCGACTTGTGACAGTGCCCACTCATGGCGATGTTATAGTGCTTCTCCACTGAGAAATCAAGCCGCTGGCACCATGACCTGATATCCCACACAGTCACATTATCCTGACACTGAGCTAACCAGTCCTTGCCGTATCCTAATAATGCCGAGCGCCAGGCTAGGAAGCGACAAGTAACATTTTTGTAAGTCATTTGTTTGACTTGACCGGGAATAAACTCCCCATCTCCCGGACGCGAGGCCCGCGCTTTACCGATTCGGTCACGGCGCCCGGTGGTCACGAAGGAAAGCAATGCAAACCAGATTTCAGTGTCAGGATAACGTGACTGAGTCGGATACTGGGTAATAGTACCTTTAGCATGGCAACCCAGTGGGACAGCACTATGAAGGCACCGATTCAGTATGCGCTCTCACAAGTCGTGTCCCTTTCTGATATGACCTTAACCGTTATTGCTTGAAACCTCAATAAACCAAGTAATCATCCCAGCTTTAGAAATGTTAAAGGAAACACACATTTCTCCTTTAATATTTAACGATATCCTAAAATATTTCACATACAGAATCGAACGGTTATATTCATATTGCCAAGTATTTTAATATATTTACTTCGAAACAGCGATTCCGAAAAACAAAATGGCTTTCTTGTGCAAAAGAAAGGAAGAAGAACAAGTAAGAAATGTCACCTTTTTAACAATTATTTATATTTAATCGACGTTGGTTTTTTTTTTGTGTGAGAAGGGGGAAGTCAAGCGATGGAATTCAAACCCTTTCTTGGGGTTTGTTCTCGAATTTCCCCTGAATTGTTACAAAAAGACATTACAACCAAGCTGGTACACCCTGGAATTCCCCGAGATAATTGATTCAGTAATTACCCCTTTGTAATTGTTAAAACACGTTAGCGCTGAAATCGCATTATTTGATGAGCAGAGAAAATTAATGTCTTTTTTTTTCTGGTAGTTAATTACAAAAGATGCGAGTAATCTTGAGGGGACTTTGTTGCCTTAATTTGGAAAGTTGCATCTGGTGAAATCATGTGTATTGCAGAGAGTTGGAAAGCACACTTATTGGGTTACATTTGTGACCTTTGACGCATTAACTTCCACGAGAGAGCTAATACTATAGTTGAGGTCTGAAGCGCCTTCCCCATGCAGTGACCAAATGGTCCGCTCTTTTAATATTATAGTTGATCAACTGGAAGCGCCTTCTCCATGCAGTGTATCAAAAGGTCTGCTCTTTTAATACTATAGTTGATCAGTCTGAAGCACCTTCTCCATGCGCTGTACCAAATGGTCCGCTCTTTTAATACTATAGTTGATAAATCTGAAGCACCTTCTCCATGCGCTGTACCAAATGGTCTGCTCTTTTAATACTATAGTTGATCAGTCTGAAGCGCCTTCTCCATGCAGTGTACCAAATGGTCCGCTCTTTTAATACTATAGTTGATCAGTCTGAAGCACCTTCCCCATGCAGTGTATCAAATGGTCTGCTCTTTTAATACTATAGTTGATCAGTCTGAAGCACCTTCTCCATGCGCTGCACCAAATGGTCCGCTCTTTTAATACTATAGTTGATCAGTCTGAAGCACCTTCCCCATGCAGTGTACCAAATGGTCCGCTCTTTTAATACTATAGTTGATCAGTCTGAAGTACCTTCTCCATGCAGTGTATCAAATGGTCTGCTCTTTTAAGACTGTATTTGATCAATCTGAAGCACCTTCTCCATGCAGAGTACCAAATGGTCTGCTCTTTTAATACTATAGTTGATCAATCTGAAGCACCTTCTCCATGCAGTGTACCAAATGGTCTGCTCTTTTAATACTATAGTTGATCAATCTGAAGCACCTTCTCCATGCAGTGTACCAAATGGTCTGCTCTTTTAATACTATAGTTGATCAACTGGAAGAGCCTTCTCCATGCAGTGTACCATTGTTGTTTGTTTGTTGTTGTTTTACGTCCTAGCAACATCTAAGGTCATATCAGGACGGGTGCAGTGTACCAAATGGTCCGCTCTTTTAATACTATAGTTGATCAATCTGAAGCACCTTCTCCATGCGCTGTACCAAATGGTCCACTCTTTTAATATTATAGTTGATCAGTCTGAAGCACCTTCTTCATGCAGTGTACCAAATGGTCCGCTCTTTTAATACTATAGTTGATAAATCTGAAGCACCTTCTCCATGCGCTGTACCAAATGGTCCACTCTTTTAATACTATAGTTGATCAGTCTGAAGCACCTTCTTCATGCAGTGTACCAAATGGTCCGCTCTTTTAACAAGTACATATGGGAGTGCCTTCGGGAATTACAAATAAAGTATTTGTAAGACGTCACTGAACCTTATCTTGAGTGATTTGGTCAGGTGACATTATTCCTAGGTTCCCTTCCATACATTTATACTCACACATTTTGTTTGTTTGAGTTTTACATCATAGCAGCACATGTAAGGTCATATCAGGATGGGTACTGACTTGTAATGCACACTCATGGCGACTTTATAGTCCTGCCCCACTGGGGGACCAGGCCACTGGCACCATGACTCAATATCCCACTGAATCACCTTATACTGATACTGAGCTAACCGGTCCTCGCCCTATCCTAGTAATGCCAAGCGTCCGGCTAGGCTAGTAGGTAGCGACAAGTGTACTTTTTTGTAAGTCGCTGGGTTTGACTCGGCTAGGGTTCTAATTTATACTCACATAATACATCACACACATTTATATGCTCAATAATACAGGTTTGGGAATAGAAACATCAACATAATTCCCTCCCAGTTCTTTTCGGCCCAATTTAATGCTATAAATTATATTTCCCTTTTCTCCCATGGGGCGCCACATGCGTGAACATTGTCTATGGCATATATATATATATATATATAAACAGTCGTCCCTGGAAACAGAAATAACAAAAGACAGGAGTGGTTGAGAAAAGTGTATATTCTCTGGCGGGAATATATAATATGCCCACCTAAAATTTAAAATCCGTCCTGCTGAGCGGTAGCGGCAGTGGTAGTGACCAGGCGCAGCTGGTATCATGCAGCCATGAGCCACTCACAGGTGGCAGTACAGTGGTGGATGAAGGAACTAAGCTAGGCATAGCAGGTTGGGTAGTAGTAACTCAATGAATAGGAGTGGGTACAAGCTAAGTCACATGAATTCAGGTGTAGAGTAATATAGAGCGGGAGAAACTGCTCGGTGGTAGTGTCCTTGTTTATATTCCCATAATAGATTATAGAGCACATAAACAGTCATCCCCTGGAAACAGAAATAACAAAAGACAGGAGTGGTTGAGAAAAGTGTATATTCTCTGGCGGGAATATATAATATGCCAAGAGACCCAAGGTCCCCCAACCCGGAAAGTCTTAATAGCTTTAATATTCCGCCCCCGGGTCCCCGGACAGGGAGGCGGAGACTCTGATATCGTTGATGATGCGCACACTCAGGGGGGTCTGGAGGTAAGCAAAGATGGTGTCGCTCGCCCAGTCCCCCCTCACTCTGACTTCTTCTAGTGTGGCACCGCACATGGACAAGAAGGTGCAGCCCCCCCGTCGTAGGGAGTGGGAGGAGTAATCAGCCGGGTCCAGGCCAGCCACACCACAGAAGTGTTTTAGCATCCCCTGGTAGCCAGAGTACAGCAGGGGTGTCGAGGAGCCTGCGGGTGTCGGGATCCGGAAGGCCATGGCATCGGGTCCCGCCGGGACCTCCCCGAAGTGCCTCTCAGTCCAGTGGACCGCACATAGTGACAGATCAGGGCAACGGGCCACGGGGATCTCCAGTACCCGCTCCGAGAACTGTATGGTTTTGGAGCGGCGCACCCTCACTATCATCCCCCAGGGGAGGAAGGAAAAGTCTCTCCTAAGGAGAGATGAGTCTGAGCAGGTCACCTGGCACTTCCGTAGGAGCGCCCTGAAGCTGCACAGGACCGCCGCCCTCCAGGCGGTATGCCCCTCGGAGGAGGTCAGGCCGGAGAAGATCCGTCTGAGTATGCCTGGTAGAATGGGAGCTGCCTGTCTGGGATGGCAACCCCGCTCTCGCTTGATACCCTTCAGAGTAGAGGCCACCTCGAAGCTCTTGTAGTCGATGGCCTCTGAGCCCTCCGATCTCAAGAAGAAGTTTAGGCCACTCAGGTAGTTCAGCACCGACGTGTATTTTAGTGTTCGAGCCAGCCACACCGCATAGAGTGCCGTCTGGGCTGGTGAGCATGGCGTGGTAGGGAAATGACCTCCAAATTCCTCAACAAAGTCCAGGTATCGTCTCACCTGGACTCCTCTCGTCGTCCTCGAATTAGGAGCGTAGTACTGACGTTGCATCGCCAGTTTCTCTTTCTGCAGCTCCGCAACTGGAAGTAGAGGAAGACAGACGGTCCGTGAATATGTGGTTGCAGCAGAGTAGCTGGGCGGCGTCTGCCACCCTCACCCTGGCCTTGCACTCCTTTTCGTTCCAACGGCTCAGGGCGTCGCAGATGGTGTTATCGGCGCTCCTCACATGGACAGATTGGATGTCGAAGTTGTGCTCTGTGGCTATCCAGAAGAGCCTCCGGATGAAGTACATCACCCCCTTCGATCTCGACCTGCCAGTGGCGAGGGCGGCCCGGACTGTCTCATTGTCCGTTATCATCACCACCGTGCTGTCCTTCCATCGGTGGCCCCAGGTCTGGCCGGCACAGAAAGCCGCCCACATCTCCAGTACATTGATGTGGGCTCCGCGGCAGGCATCATCCGGGGGAGCATGATGGTGGCCCACCTGGTGCCTGATAGCGTCATCAGCCTCTCTGTCGAATGCCCCCACCCTCCAGTCCCGGTCATGGGTGGTACCAAACCCCTCACCAGAGGCATCGCTGTAGGTGGAGACATACGGGGTGTGGCGGCCGATGATCTTGGCCTTCCCATTGAATCTTCTTGCGAAGGCCAACTACCACTTCCTGTCCTCGTGGAAGCCACTGGAGAGGCGGACCTTGAAGTGCAGCTTTCCCACCACCCCCACCGTGTCGTAGATGCGTCTACAGAATGTCCGCCCCCCTCGGCACAGTGGGCCAGAAGGCCAGCCAGGCTCTCCAGTCGGCCTCTTGTGGCCCTCCGTTTCCCCTCCAGCTCCCCCAGGACCGCCGTCATCCTGACAAGCTTGTCCTCGGGCAGTGACATCTCCAGCGCCACAGTATCAATATCGATCCCTAGGAACCTGGTCCGTGTGGCCGGGGAAGTGACCTTACGGAAGCTGATGTGAAACCCCAGCCTCCGCAGGATGGAGATCAGTTTGGCTTGGGCGGTGCACCCCTCCTCGAAGTCCCTTGTCACCACGCAGAAGTCATCCAGGTAGTTAACGACCTCACCCGCTCCTTCGCGGACTGCACATCGGACTATGAACTCCGAGAGCTTGCTAAACACGTATGGGCTGGAAGCAAGGCCCATGCAGAGCCTGTTGTCGCGGAGGTAGACTGGGTCATCACCGAAATCCCAGAATATACCCTGCCTCTCGCGATTTCTGGGGTGGATGCTGACCGCGCGGTATGTGTCCCAGATGTCGATAGTCGCTAGGCTGTCCCCCCTCTGCATGAGGGCCGCCATGTCGTCCACGCTATTGTATGAGAATTTTACGGCCACCCCATCCGTGTAGTTGTTCACCGACTCCCCCTCGGGGCGGCTGCAGTCCACTATACCTCTGACTCCCCCACCATCCTTGGGGATGCAGAAAAGCCTGTGGACGCAGGTGGGGGGGTATGTGACCACCGTAAGGGCACCGCCTTCAATCTCCGCATGGAGTTTTCTCGACATGGCGGCTCTGTCGGCCAAGTCGCCTCCGCTGCCGTGTGGGCAGTCATAGGCCGCCGTGCAATCGTGGCTTATGACCATAAACCCAAAACAGACCCCTTTAAGTATGTATTCAGTGTCCGGGTCGGTGTCTCCTCGCAGGAAAAGTTCCGCGAACACTCTGCAAGGCCTCATCTGGGAGACCACCCCCTCAATGCTGTGTATGCAGCTGCACACGCCTCCCATGCAACCGTCCCAGACGCCGAATGCCATCGTATGATCACCGCCGGGCTCCGTCACCGTGATCGAGAAGACACGTGTGCCGTCCCCCTCCTCAACTCGGAGCCAGTCCGGTCCTAGGCCGTCCGGTCGCCGCCTCCAGACCAGGCGGCTCTCTCTGCCACGACCGGCGGTGTGGCTGGTATCGTTGGAGGTGGCCGGTCCCGGCAGCCCGCCCGGGCCGGCCCTGCCATCACACGTGCTATTGTTTACACGCGAGCCGGTGCTTACACCTAGGTCCGCGCTGTCGGCCACCGGCCGGGTCCCACCGCCACTGACGATGTGTACAGTATTCTGCATTTTTGCGTGCACATCCGGTACCTCTGGCATTTTTCCGTGTACATATTTTTTCATTTTTGCGTGCATCTCTGGTACATCTGGTATTTTCCCGTGTACCTCAGTGTTATCATTCCGGTCCTCGCCGTAGGCGGCCGGGTGGCTGCTCTCACCACCAGCGGTGCCGCCTCCTCCCCGGTCGGAGCAGGCCTCCGGCCCACGCCCTTCCGTGGTGCGCGTTCGCGCCAAAACTGATGGATGCAGGTCAGCGGTAGCGTCCCTCGTGGCGACCCCGCCCTTCCCCCGGGCAGCACAGCTCACCGGGCCACGTCCCTCCATGGCGCGCGTTCCCGCCACAAGCGTAGGATGTAGGTCAGCGGTCGCGTCCCAACCGCTCGCCCCGTCCCCGCAGCTCCCACGAGCCGTAGGCAGCCCGGGCTGGCCGGTGTGACCCTGCCCTGGGTCCAGTCATTCCTTGGTACACTTAATCCTGGCATGGCTCCTGCTCCCGCAGCGACTACACCAGTGGCCAAAACCGCATTTTCCCTCCCCGGCATTGCATCCCCCTTCTCTGTTCCATCTGAAGCATGCTCTTTTGCCTTCCCACTGAAAAACACGCCCAGTTTTTGTTGATGTACCTATCAGGCTCTTGGCCTTGGGCTTCATCGACTCATGGCCATATTGCAGTAAACTGGCCGCAGTGTTTCCTCCGGTAAAGGCGGCGAACCCTTCACTCTCGGCCACCTTCCTGACCGCCGTGTCATAATGGACGTGTGCTGTGTCCTTAAAGATGTCATGCTTAGCTTTTGATGCTATGAAGGAGAGGTGCCCGAATTGGGCCTTGGCATCTGTAACCGTTACACCGTCCAGATCCGCGAACCAACGGCCAGACGCCTCATATAGTTCCGATACCGATAGTTTTTTTACCTCCTTCTTCTCCTCAGTGAAGTGTTTAAGCGACCACTTACTTTTTCTCCTCCTTGACGTGCTCCTGGTACGGCTCCTGGATCCTGAAGTGCTGTATGATCGCGAGCGCCTCCTCCTGTGCCGGCTCCTCCGTGTGACCTCCCCGTACGCTGAGTGTCCATTATCCGCGACCGGCGGTACTGCCGCCGCCGCCGTAGTCCTGTTGGCGGCGGTCGGTCCCGCCACCGCCGGTGAATGGTGGGCGGGGGCCTCCCGGCCCTCCCTCTCCCGTATGAGAGCGTCCCGGCGCTTAGTCAGGTCGGACATCCTCTTCTCTCTCTCCAGTTTTCTTATCTCTTCAAGCATAAGTTGTTCGTCTTGGTCAATCTCGAGATCCTGAAGTCCTTTGTGATCGTATCCACTGCGCGGTCCTCCGATCCCGATCCCCCAGACGCCATGTTGATCGCTGAGAATTTACGGGTAACTCTGATTTGCTCACCGGCAGCGTCCTCACGTTTTACGTCCGGGATACACCTCTGTCCGGGATGAATTTTCCCACACGGGACACATAGGCTCTCGGACATCACAACTATCCGATGCTATCAGACTTATCTGGAACTATCCGGACTTTAAGGACTATAAGGAGAGCATGGTGATTAAAAATCCGTCCTGCCGTCCTGGTGATTAAAAATCCGTCCTGCTGAGCGGTAGATTATAGAGCACATAAATAGATATATATATATATATATATATATGTTATCTTCCTATTTCTGCCACGAGGCACTACCTGTGTGGAAACTGGCTTTCTGTGCAGAAGGCCTGGGGCTGGAATTCCGGCTTGAATCCAACCAATGACTTACGAAATAGCGCAATAGCGGATGGTAGACAGGAATTGTGAACACTTATTTGTCTCTCATTTTTGCTTGAGTGCAAGTAAATATGCAACACAAGGAATAATTAGTAGCACATCGTGAATAAGGGGTCAAATTTCCCTGGATCATCAGCCCATGCTTTTTCTAATCTGTTCTTGAATGAATTTATTGACTCGGCATTAATAACATTTTGTGGGAGACTGTTCCATCCTGTTTGAGAAACTGTGTTGACTTAACTTTGAAATGGCTCTGGGTTTTACTAGTTTGAGAGTATGGCCCCGAATGCCTTCTCTTTTATTCAAGGTGAAAAATTGGTTCATATCTATCTGATCAAAACCTTTGATAATTTTAAATACTTCAATTATGTCACTTCTTTTCCTTCTGTAGGAAAGGGTAGGAAGTTTCAATTCTCTAAGCTGTTGTTCATAGGGTAAGTCCTTTATAACTGCAACTAATTTTGTTGCACGTCTCTGAACCTTTTCGATCTCCAGAATAGCTTTCCGAAAAATTGGGCTCCAAATTTGTGGACAGTATTCCAAAATTGGTCTAACAAGAGACTAAAATAGAATGAGAAAATTGTTCTTGTTGAGGCGATGGAAAGTTCTTTTAATTATTCCTACTCTCTGGTTAGCATTTGAGATGATAGTCCTCATGTGTTTTTGAAAGGAGAGTTGGGAGTCAAAGGTTACGCCCAAGTCCTTTTTATAGCTGTCTTGTTGCAGTACAGTGTTCTTCATATAATAGGCATAATGAGGATTATTTTTCCCGTAATGAATAATTTTGCACTTCTTTTCATTGAATGGCAATTGCCATTTCTCGGACCATTGTGCGAGTTTCAGAATATCCTCCTGCAAGAGATTTTTATCTCTTACATCTTTTATGGCTCAAAAGACTTTTGTGTCATCTGCAAATATTTTTAGGTTTGATGAGACACTGCCTGGCAGGTCATTTATAAATATTATAAATACTATTGGTCCCAGCACACTTCCTTGAGGTATTCCTGAGGTGACATTCTGAAAGGAAGATCTTTTATCACCTACGACTACCCTTTGCTTTCTCTCAGAGAGGAGAATTGATACTTGTTGCTACATAGCCTGGCACTTGGCATTAATATGCGAGGGCAAGGACCGGTTTGCTCAGTATCGAGGTAATGTGACTGAGTGGGACACTGAGTCATGATGCCAGTGACCTGGTCTCCTAGTGGAGCAGCACCATAAAGTTGCCATGAGTGCGCATTGTCATAAGTTGGTACCCATCCTGGTATGACCTTGGATGTTGCTAGGATATAACACCCCAAACAAACAATTGAATCATCACACACAAGACGCAGTTTTTAAACACTCTTTATTCAAACGCCCGTTATGTTAAATTCAACTGAGCCAAACCAAGTCGCAATCATAACGCCAAGACCAGTGGACATTTAAAAAATAAAAAATAAAATAAAATACCAGGGTGTATAGAGATAGTGGTAGGCTTCTAATAATGGGTGACAGAAGTGTCAGTTTATCTCAGACTGTTCAGAGAAAACGCATACCATTCACACATCACACCTTAATGGAAGATACCCTGTACATCAACGCCAGTTACTGGAAACATGGGGCACAGCTTAAACTACTTAGGGAAGATTCATAACCTTTTTTTGAAAATAAATACAAATAAGCGACAATAAAAGCATCGGCTAGGGCGATGACCTGGCTCATCTATGATGTGTTTAACACGTCATCTGCGCATGCGCAGTTGGTTATGCGGTTATTTCTACTAAAGCATTTACCAAGTTGCCAATCCATCTCATCTGAACCGTCCTGATATGACGTAAAACAACAATAAACAAAAAATCACTTCTGAATCAATGTCTGTTGGTGTCTGAAGAAGAACTGAAGCTGCTACCTGGCGTGTTTACACACAGGAAGTGGGGGAGCCCTATCCTTCATTATACTTATAGGTCCAGTACTTGAAAGCTGCATAGTCCGATGAAGCTTCAAATTTTCCACATCAAAACAATTATCTAGATGTGATTCTACATATCTAACTTAGATACTGATGCACTAATTAAACATCTTTTGCCATATACAAGTGTATGCTGGGACGGTTTAAGAGAAACTGTTACCATGGAGGTCTGTGGTGTCAGACTTTTGGCATGCTTGCCAAAAGTAATTTGACATGTTTGCACTTCAAATGTCTCAAAACTTAGCGATTTAAAATAAAGGTTACTTCAAACTAAAGTATGGTAGATTATATCAATCAGTTCAATATATTTATCTCAGAAAAATGGCAGGAACTACAAACCATCGGACTATGCAACTTTAATCTGACCTTGAACCTACAAACACTTGATTCCTGAGGACCAAACATCGGTCGGGTCCTTGCAATGCAATTAGTTTCTAGTGTGGACTGCGGTGAAAGTGTGAAAGTGTGCTAACAAATATTCTAATCTGGGTAAAATACCACTTCCTGTATGTATGCTCACCAGGGTGCACTGCGACAATGTACTTCACTCGCTCTCTAACACGGCCGGGTGCCTGACTAGTGGCTGAGTGGACATCAACTTTGGTATCTCAGAAGTGATGTATTGTGTTGTTTACAAAAACTAAAAACAAGTCTTCAAAAGAAAAGAAGAACAAAATGATTTGAAATTGCTACCTCACGCATTCACCACCAGTGATTGCGGACTAGGCCACGCAGGCAAACTATCTTCACTCAGACTAGGCTATACTATGCAAATTAAAGCTGCATAGTCCGATAAAAGAATCAATTTGTCATAACCAAAACAATTATCTAGATTTGATTCTACATATTAGATACTAGTTAACTTATGAAGCCTTAGTTGTCGCATAGAAGCGGATGTTAAGCCAATTTAATAGAACATGGTACTGCTGAAGCCTATGGTGTCAGTGTTTTGGCGTGCTTGCCAAACCTAATTTTTCCATCTTCGCATTTCAAATATCACAAGACTTAGAGATTTAAAATGAAAGCTACTTCAAAGCTAAAGTAGATTACAACAACAGGGTGTAGGATTTCAAATTTCATGGGAAACACTTTTTGGGTTCCATGCCTGGTACTCATGGGAACCCATGGTTAACTGGTTGTCGGTTACGTAAACTTGGTGACGGTATCAATTCTTGAAACAGATAATTAAATTTAGTAGGAGTATATTTTGAACACACCTGTGTAGAAATTGTATATATACATTTGATCATATACAATGTAATGACAACAACCACAAGCATCTGTCAAGTTTTTGTGTTTTACCATACATACTTGATTAAAGCTGCATAGTCCGATGAAGCATCAACTTTTCAAAACCAAAATAATTATATAGATTTGACTCTACATATCTAACTTAGATATTGATCACATATTAAGCATTTATTGCCACATAGAAGGGAACACTGAGACAATTTGATAGAACCTGTTACTGTTGAAGCCTATGGTGTCAGAGTTTTGGAGTGCTTGCCAAAACTAAGTTTGCATGTTTGAATTTCAAATATCTCAAAGTTTATCCATTTCAAATCAAAGTTACTTTAACCTGAAATAAGGTAGATTTATAACAATCAATTTAATATATTCATCTCAGAAAAATGACCAAAACGCAAAACCATCGGACTATGCAACTTTATATCATAGGAAACACAATTTTGGTTCTGCAGTTTGCCCAGCACGGTAACGACATGTTACTGGTAACGATCATTACCGTGAAATCCTACAGCCCACAACAACCAATCTAATGTATTTATCTCAGAAAATGGCAGAAACTCGAAACCATCTGACTATGCAACTTTAAATAAAAGGAGAAAAAGTATTTATAGATATATTTACTGCTTACTCTATATAGCCCAGTCCTATCATTTATTAAACCTTTCTGAAGAGTCACAAAATACTCTATTATTACAATGTAACAGCAAATACAGCGTAATAGCTTCTGGATCAGTAGGCAGCAGTCTTCAACACTATAAAGCCTTGTTTACAGTCATGCACACAAGACACTCTTAGCATCTTTTGCTGTGAGTGCCAAACAACATAACTGAGTTACATTTGAATGGTAAGTCTTAGGGGGAGTGGGGGTGGGAATAAGTGAATAGGTGCCATGAAACCACACATTTACTGAGCTGAATCAGAGAGCGTGTATATAAACAGATGAGATAGACAACTCCCGTGAAAATCGGTAACACAGGCTACAGTGGCGTTCCTGGCGGTTAGTGTTGAACAAGCTTTGAGTTTGCCATACGTGTTGTGCAAAACATTTGTTTTTATTCAAAATTAATAGAAACGCAGAAGCCTAACCTTATCGATTTAATATAATCCTTTTGGTAAACATGTTTTCTATATGTGTACTAAGCGGCTTGTTTCTATTTGGTGTAGTTTTAGAGATATTTCACTTTTTCTGAAGGAAGATTGCACACGACCATTGACAATGCCTTGAGTTTGCCGTACGCGTAGTGAAAAACGTCAGTTTTATTCCAAATTAATAGAAATCCAGAACCCTAACCATATCAATTTAATATAATCTTGTTGGTAAACATGTTTTCTATGTGTATTCCAATCAGTTTGTTTCTAGGTGGTGTAGTTTTAGAGATATTTCACTTTTTCTGTAGGAAGATTGCACACGACCATTGACAATGCCTTGAGTTTGCCGTACGCGTAGTGAAAAACGTCAGTTTTATTCCAAATTAATAGAAATCCAGAACCCTAACCATATCAATTTAATATAATCTTGTTGATAAACATGTTTTCTATGTGTATTCCAATCAGTTTGTTTCTAGGTGGTGTAGTTTTAGAGATATTTCACTTTTTCTGATGAAGATTGCTCACTGCCATTGAAAATGCCTTGAGGTTTGCCCATATGCTTAAGCTGTTCAACAACCACCACTTGGAGCGCCACAGTCGGCAGATGTTACATGCTCTAGTATGGGAGTTGTCCCTCTCATCTGTTTATATACATGCTCTCTGGCTGAATGTAGGTTTTGAACAAATCAATGTTGATTGATGTTAGTTATTATTGGATGTGTACATGATCTCTGTGGGGACCTCTATTGCCACACCCAGTGACCTGCCCACGCTGATTCAACCTTGAACCCCATGACCTCCAACAATATCGGAGTCCGTAATAAAATGTTGATGTGTACTACTTTGGTGGTCAGGTGGGGGGGTGGGGGGTGGGGGGTCCCAAAAGTAGTACTCTCTGTACGACCTTCAAAATGCTGACAACGTTGGATGGCTCTTTGTACTACCTTGAAAATGCTGACAACGTTGGATGTCTCTTTGTAATACCTTGAAAATGTTGATAACATTGGACGGCTCTTTGTACTACCTTGAAAATGTTGATAACTTCGGACGGCTCTTTGTACTACCTTGAAAATGTTGATAATGTTGGACGGCTCTTTGTACTACCTTGAAAATGTTCACAACGTTGGATGGCTCTTTGTATGACCTTGAAAATGTTGACAACGTTGGACGGCTCTTTGTACTACCTTGAAAATGTTGACAATGTTGGACGGCTCTTTGTACTACCTTGAAAATGTTGACAACGTTGGACGGCTCTTTGTACTACCTTGAAAAGGTTGACAACGTTGGACGGCTCTTTGTACTACCTTGAAAAGGTTGACAATGTTGGACGACTCTTTTGTACTACCTTGAAAATGTTGACAATGCTGGACGACTCTTTTGTACTACCTTGAAAATGTTGACAATGTTGGATGACTATTTTGTACTACCTTGAAAAGGTTGACAACGTTGGACGACCCCCTAAGTCCAGCATTACTTACTTACTTACTTACTTACTTACTTACGCCTACCGCCAACATTACCTTTTGTTAATTTACCGTGTTCTGTTTAAATACATTTAAATTTCAACCTCTGCTGATAAAAAAATCATTGAAACTATTAAAGTTGCAGAGTCTGATAAAAGCACAAAATGTTCAAACGCAAAACACTTATCTAAATTTGAACATATGTATCTAACTCTGGTGCACTTATTAAGTAGTTGGTTGTACATAGCATGGCATGCTAAGTCAATTTAACACAACCTGTTATTTCTGAAGCCTATGGGGTCAGAGTTTTGGCAAGCATGCCCAAAATAATTTGGTATGTTTGCACTTCAAATATGTCCTGAGTTAGTTATTTTAAAGTTGCATAGTCCGAAGGGTTTTGAGTTTCTGTCATTTTCTGAGATAAACATAGTAGGGTGATCATTATAATCTACCCTACTTTCACTTCAAGTAACTTATATTTTAAATAGCTAACTTTTGAGATATTTGAAGTGCAAACAAGCAAAATTAGTTTTGGCAAGCTTGCCGAAACTCTCACACCATAGGTTTCTGCAGTAATAGGTTCTATTAAATAGCCTCAGTATTGCCTTCTATGTGGTGACACAAGTTTAACAAGTGCACCACTATTTAAGTTAGATATGTAGAATCATATGGAGATACATCGGACTATGCAGCTTTAAAGCAAAGTTACTTGAAAGTAAAGTAAGATAGATTATAACTATCAACCTAATTTATCTCAGAAAATTACAGAAAGTCAAAACCATCGGACTATGCAATTTTAAGATTAGTGTAATTAAAAAATTTAGCGCCCTAATATTGGGGTTTGTTATTACCCTAGACTTCTGGAAGGTGTATCCTATCGTTCTCGGTGCTCAGACTCAGAGGCCATCGGAGCTCAATTTTGTTGTTAATTTTCCTCTATATGTTGTACATAGTGTTAGTTTTTGTCACACCTTAGTTTAGCTTAGTACTAAGTTGTAATTGTGGCATCTCGTATTCACTGCATATTTAAAACTCCTTATATATGGAATCTATCCTTTGCATTTAAACAATACCTTTTCCCAGATGTAATTAGGACTGAGGTAGAACCCCATAGTTAGCGAATCGAAGAAGTGAACACGGCAATTGTGAACAGGTTTGTAAATTAAAAAAAAAAAAAGGCTAAAATGTTGAAATTGCTAGTCGATGGCTGGACGACACACACCAACATTCAAGATACTGCTTACAGGCCACTACTTTTAGAAAATATACACATGGTGTTAACATTCTCTGTTGGTGTTCACAAAGTACAGTCTCCCTATGTAGTGTTTAGTACACGCCCAATGAAGGAAGGTCGCTTGTTGAAAGGGCGCCACCTAGCTTCACGTGGACTCATTAATCGGTGATTGCGAACCACACACACTGACCGATTGATTGGGTGTACCCTGACACAACACTCCAATCTGTAATGCATTGGCGATCGGTACATTTGTCGAATCACGACTGTGAACACTAGTCGAATAGATTTCAGACGCATGATCTATTCCAGCTGTGTTAGAGTAGTTATATGTAATCACTCCACCCTATCAGTCGATCACCAAGTCGTAGAAGTATATTTGTAACAGGACAGCCGGTGGTATAATGGCTGGATTTACAGTAGGCTCCCACAATGCTGACAAACTTATTGCCCAGAAGAATACAACATTGAAAGGATACAGGAGGAGTCCCTCCAGAAACTCACGGTATTGACGCTGAGGGTTCATGAATGATACCTGGGCCACACACTCCATGAGCGGCGGGTTGGGGGTAGGGGGGGGGGGGGGCAAAGTTTTAATCTTTGTGCATACTGCTTTTCCTTCCATATTTCATATGACCCTTGATCATCTTATACTCGCCTATAAATCATCCATGTGCCTTGCTTGTGAGTCATTAATCATTCTATAACAAGTGTCACCATTAGGAATTTGGTGAGCGTATGGCTCGGGTGTAAATACAGTATAGGCCAACATACTCATACAGTATATATACAGACTACAAACAGCATATATACGAAATATATATATATATATATATATATATATATATATATATATATTATAATATATATATATATATATATATATATATATAATATATATATATATATATATATATATAGTAGGCCTTATATGTCTTTACAATATCAGTTGTCTGTGGGTTTTAGCCCTTCTAATAATATATAAACACCAGGATCATATACAGTGACCATGTGTTTACATATTATTGCATGACCAGGTGCAGTGACATTGCATGACATGTCACTGCACCTGATAAAAACCCACTGATGACATCTGCACTGACACAGCTGGGAATTATTAACTTTCTCATGAGACACAGGCGTTCAGACTTAGTTCTAGCTAAAATGTGAACGACTTCGATGGCTCGCCCTCCCAGGAATAGAAATGATTTTATTTGAACACAATACGCACATCGCGCTTTTGATCAGCCGGGTAGATATGACGTCACACGGAGTCATCTTCCCGAGACCCGGATTCAGATGTAAACAAAGCGCGATGTCTCGCAAGTTCTCGACTTGCACGAGATGGCGCGAGATATCGTCATGAGGCGACCACGACTTTGCGCAAAGCCTCCGCCAGTCGACACGGGGAGGCGCTGCGGTCGGGGCCGGACGGTGCCACAAACTGTTGGATGGTGAAGTTAGTTCCTCGGTTTTCCGCTAGGGGTCCGAACCGTCGGGAAGATGACCCCCTGCACAACAGAAACAACGGCAAAGTGTGTGGTCGTATTTCCAGTCCTTGCGCACAGTGAATAACATTGACAAAGCACGCACGGTGGTTTGTCAGACTACTAAACACAAAAAAAACTATGTTTAATTGTTATTTTAATTTTAAGAAAAGACAAAAAAACGGCACCATATTGTTTAAAGATTGCCCTTCCTTCTCACTGCCTCTGAGCGGGTTAAGTTACACCTGTGGTAAATGCCTGCCTTGCGTAGTGAAGGAGCCTTGTCCGAGTGCGAGTAGTGTTGGAACAGTGGGTCAGGGTGGGCTCTAGGACAGTTGTGGTGGTGGTCATTTGTCGCCTGGGAGGTGGTTGGCTGGTTGGTTGGATGGTTGGTTGGAGCAGCAACAACACTTCGACAGTTTATTTAATAGGTGATCAGTCCACGCAACTACTATTAAATTACAGAAACACTGGGTCACAACGACAGGGAGTCACACTTGGTGCAGCTGGACTTTGTCTCGGAAACATGAGTCTACAAACAGCAGCTTTCAGATACAAGGGGGTGGCAGGTCGTGAGGAGACACTGGTAGGATCCGAGTCTCCTAAGAATGGTTCTACACTGCAGACGGTTCAAAAAGCGGGAGTAAAACAACTTTATTCCCTTTTTTTTTGTAGTTGTTTTTTGTTTGGATGCTTTTGGAATAGTGCGGCCCTAATTCAGGAAGTGAGTTAGTCGATGAGAGCACAGTGTGGTTGGTGTAGGTGGTGGTGGTGGTGGAAGGCTGGGAAATTCTCCGTAGACAAGGCCGCAGCATGGGAAATGGTAGAAGAAATAATCCTGAAACACAGAGAGCAAACCAAACGTCATCATCCTCAACAATCACTTCAACAGGCAGAAGATCTTGCTGTGTTTTTTTTTTTAAAGGAGGGGATTTTTAAAATATATATATATTATTATCGAAGAATTTCATGCTTGATAGTTTCCTTTTCTGGAACTGGCAATAAATTCTGAAAAAAACTAGCAGGATGAACAATAACTCGAGGAAGTATTATAATGTGGTAACACGTCAATTACTGATAATACTTTAATTGTGCATGCTTAATGACGTCAACGTCAAATTGTTCAGAGACATGTTACAGGAATTATTTAAAGAATCTGTTCAAAGTACAAAGTATTGCGTTCAAAAGTGATTCTATTGATTAGTAGTAAATTATCGGTGAGATCTAACATCGTGTTCACTTCTTTATACGGTGATATGCATAGGCATAGCACGTCAAACACCAGTGGCGTCAGATAAAAAGGTAGGCTAATGTTTGCAATGTAGGAATCGAAGAACAGTAGTAAATAACTGATAACAATTAATATCAATAAATAATAATAACAATAATTAAATCCATAACACTTCTGGGTTACTTTAAAAAAAATGAAGCGATGACACCTAAATTAGCTGTTAATCATTGGTTGTCCTTAATTCTAGTACGACTATTGGAGGGTGCAGTTATCAATGTTTATCATAGCAACGGAGGAATATCATAATCATGTGGGGGGAGGGGGGGGGGGAGTCATTTGCAATATTAGACAAACTGAACGCTTCAAGTAGGCTTACACTTCAACAGCTGGTAGTTTTTGCTTACTTACATTAATGAGGGGTCGGTCACAATTGTCAACATTTTCATATTCGCACAGAAGGTAATTATCAGACCATCCTCCCTTCCCCAAGTAATAAAGGCCTACTTGTTAATTACCAGTAGCCTCCTCGTACTGCGCTATATTTTACCCAATGATTTTATAACTAATTTGATCTCACAATGCGGATTTTATATAATAATTTGATTTAGTTCACAGACCTAACTCTCTCCCCTTTTGTGCGCTCTATACGAATGGGACATTTGTTATAATTGTGAATGACCCTGAAAATGACCTTAATAATAATTATTCCACACATTTTCTTCGTGCGTTGCTATCCGGTTGTAGGATACACACCAACAACCAACCGTTCTGGAACTAAGGTCAATCTCAATTAACATAAGGGCAAGTAATCTTGGTTTATTGTTAACCAAAAGAAAACAAAAGGAAAATAAGGTGATTGTGACAATCAAGGTTTGTTAATATGTGCCTCTAATAAAAATAAAATGGACATTGTCCCGTGTTAAGCTATCAACAATCGTTGAACAATGACGAACATTTCATCCAAGCGTTACCAAACACTAATTAAGTAATTCCCTCATTTTCTGAATCTAGATAAGTGTCAACAGCCGAGCGCAGAAACCCTAATCTAGCGAAATAGCCACACGTGAGTCACGTGACGTGCATCAACTGCGCGCTTGTCTTATCATGCGTTCGGCCGCCACGCTCCGCGAGCTGTTCGTTCCCTACACACTGAACACGATGTTCAGTACCGTCGGAACTGAGCATGCGCACTTGGTGGTATTAATTATTATCATATGTAGCCGTACAGGTGTTGTTTAGTTTGTGGACTGTGTGTTAGCAGCTGACTGGCTGGAGGATGGCCGAAATGACGTACAATCACGTGATAAAACGGACAGAGAACGTGAGTTAGGACGGTTCGCGAGGGAGCGACGCAGAACGTCAACTTAGCACTGTCCAAACGGAATGTACATAGACCCGGGCGGCGTGCAGAAAACGTGGAATGGGACGGTCCAAACGGATATTCTTACATTTACAACACACGGAAACGGAAAGGGTTTGAACTGTATATTATTAAACATTGCGTTATGACTATAGGGTTATATAACTTATATATTATGTGCTTAGCCTATAATATACCCTTTCATTAAGTTTGTTACCTGCAGCCTTCCATTGTCTCATTTTTCAAAAGGGCGATTCATGAATCTGCATAAAATATTAGACAACACAATGTTCACTTGAACCCAGCTGATGATTCAAGATTGCAAGAGGAGAAAGTTGCATGAGTGATGATTGATTCTGGCCAAATCCTATCTAATCAAAATGATACGGAATGGTTAAATGCCTATGTTCCACATCCCATAATCATCATTACCCACAGGTCACAGAGTATGCCACTGCCGTGCCAAGGTGGGAAATCCTGATGCCCATCATACTGTTCATTATAAGGGCATGCAGTAGCGGGTTAACCATTATGCTGAGTAGGCTTAAGCATAAGGGCCTGGAAGGGAAGGGGGCCTGAGGGCGTACAACACATGGATTAATTGTGTGTACTAAAGATCAGCCTAGCGGCCTGGGTGGTTGTTAATCCACTACTGTGGACATTGTGTACTCAACTTACAACTACATTCATCTACTGTGAGGCTCAGGGATATACCTAGATAAAAGATTCACCCAGTACTTGTAGTACACGGGTAAAGACCAGCCTTATATAAAAACGGTAGAAAAATTGGTCTAATGAACTGAGTCTTTATGAGAGCCTAATTTCACAATCTAAGAAGCAACATTTATTCTTTGTAGATGTCTTCATATTTACCTGCTACCTTTGAGTTTTGCATTCTCTCCCATTTCACCAAATCTGTGCCAATATATGTAGCCATTTGATCATGGAACCACAGTTTCTACTTCATGTTCCATACTAAAGCCATTTTCGCCCGTATTTAGACTACATTGTCATTCACCCCTGTACTGGAAGTATGGGGTGAATCTTTTATCTAGGATATACCATGAAGCATGTATAGTCTCGTATGTCTCAGAAGTCTATTATTTATCAAACACTAAACATGTAATTCGCTCACTTTCTGAATCTAGATAAGTGTCAACTGCCGAGCTCAGGGATATACCATGAATCATGTATAGTCTCAGATGTCTCATAGTCTATTATTTATATTTTTCTCAAGGGGACTGTTGGCCTATATCATAAACATTTTGCTTCTTTCATTCTCGTTTTCTTCATCCACTGTACTTAAGTTTCATGGAAAATGTAACTTCATATAATGAAGATGTTCAACTAAACTTGATTGAATTGAACTAAATTGAGTATGTCATATATGACCATGGTTAAAATTAAAGCAGTCTCTAATTTGAGATATGGCAATGAGTGATTGAGCCCACAGATATAGACACATCGAGGAATGTTTAGGCAGCGCCGAAGCTAGTGATTGGTGTGAGGGAGAAGCTGATGTTTGACCTAATCGGGATCAGAACCAGTCAGGCGGTATCGGCAGTTGGTGAGTGTGGAAGTACAACACCTGTTTTGAGAACAAAATGGAGCCATGGGAGACTGGCAAAGGTAGTATCGGTGTAAAGCCCCAGGAGTAGGTGAGAGAGTTAAAGACACATAATTAGGGAGGATTCATATTGAGGGACACTTAGTAGAGACTGGGTGGATTTAGTCATTTCAGGTGGTACATCTACTGCACTGGGACAAATGTGTCGTCTTCAGAGTTCAGTCAAAGCTTCCGCCTTTAATATCTTTGCTAATAAACCACTTATGGTTTCAGGTTCGATTCGTATACTGTTCCAAGTGGTTGGGTCCATGCTATTTACATTATAAGTGGCACTTATCAACTATTATCCAAAGGAGTATATAATTATATAGGTCATATCTTTTTTTAAAGGCTTTCCTAATAGATGTAGTTGGGATCTATTTCTGCATAGCACTTTAATTATCATTCATAGATGGTAGTATCCAAATGAGTATTATACTTAAATCTACGCATTTCTGGAGTCACATGCCGTGTTAAGATTTAGCTTGTATTTTTATTGTCTTAACCATTTTCCTAGCACATTGGTTGGAACATTCCGTTAATAATGCTTATCTTCAGCTCAACGTAATATCACCCGGCCGTTATATTTGTACACAGACAGGCATTCCCGCAAAGCACTACCAATACAGATGGCACAAAGATTATGGCTTGCTTAAACTAAAAACAAGGATAAAACAAAGATTTTATGCTTTAAAAAAATCAAGATTCGAGACCACGTTGGTCAGGCAGTGTTCATTCCTTCTGCATGGTTTCTTGTATCAGTATCCATGGAGATTATTGATAATTGAACTTAAAGACTGCTTTATACAAGGCACTATGAGGCAGTAACCATACGGATAATCCCCGGAGAAATTGCCTTGCAATATACTTACATCGTTGTTAACGTCATACAAAAGTAATACCTATATGTACGTACAGAAACATTGCACATTTTGTTAGTAACATATTGATGGGTGTTTAAAAAAATTGCATTTATTACAAAATTAACATCACAATAGCTTATTGGTTGTACTTTCTTTATACATGTACATTTCTATTCTATAACAATTATTATATTTAGAGCTGGGTTTTCATTTCGGGGTGCATGATTGCACACTGATTACAATATACCGGTATTCCAATGTATGACATAATTGTTATTTAATATTTAATATGAGGTAGTGTGAATTACCGTGTTCTCTCACCTAGTTTCGCTCAATCGTCTGCCCACCCCTGTTAATATCATGCACCTTAATTACGTCAGAGGACGCCACAAGACATCATATGACGTTATATGATGTCTTGTCGTGTCATCTACATGTGCACATGCGCAGTGGTACTTACATCTTGTGATTTCAACCATCTTGCCGGACGGCAGGATGCTGCGTCTGACGATCGGTACGTTTGGTGTGATGACTAGGTCTGTACATTTGATGAATCTAAACAACTAAACAACACAGCGTATCGTTAGTGCAACGTCACACACATTGACCTACTTTCAGGACGTCTCTGGGCACTAACCTGTGTGTCTCTTTGTTCACCCAAGTCATAGTCTGCCTGCCCATACAAGGCCAAATACAATTTTTAAAGTTTGTAATCGTCCTTTTGATCACACAAATCAGGGTCGGGAGGCGGTTTTTATTTGTATTTGACATAGACATAATATTAATTATCATGTTTGCACAGATTGTATGCTTACGAATGTTGAATTGCTGTTATCCCGACACATTTTTAACATTTAAACAATTTTTTATTTAAAAAAAATCAAGGACGAGCAATTTTTGGGCGGGGATGATCACCAATCATTATTTTGTATTTGGTCTAATAACTATCACATGCTAGTCTAAAAATAGCTCAGTCCTACTACACACTTAAACATATATTTCACTCTTCACTTATCTAAAGTTGCATAGTCCAATGGTTTTTAGTTTCTGCCATTTGTTGAGATAAATATATTAGGTTGGTCAGTACAATCTACTTTACTTTATTTGGAAGTAACTTTTATCTTAAATGGCTAAATTCAAAGATATTTTAAATGGGGGAAAAATGCGTAATTTATTTTGGAAAGCACTTCAAAATTCTGAGACCATTGACTTCAGCAGTAACGGGTTGGTTTAAACTAGCTTGGTTTCACCTCTAATCAGCAACACGTCGCCATCTTACTACAAAAAGGTTCTATCTGACAAAATGGTGCTTTCGAGATAATGAGGACTGAAGCTGCAAAACTGCATGATAGCAAATCAGATAGAACAATATTACTTTTAATATATCTCAGTGAAAAATACCAGTTGAGAAACAGTTGTGTAACTGCATCATAGCCTTTTTGTAGGTAGAACATTTTTACATCCATAACACCAATTCGGTCACTTTGTCAAATAGAACCTTTTTATAGTAAGGTCATGATGTGTTGAATGAGCACACCGGTATTTAATTTGAATATATAGGGTCAAATATAGGCAACTGCTTTTGGTTTTGAAAATGTTATGCTTTCACTAGGCTAGGCCAATTTAATTGATATCCTTGGTTTACTTTCGCCTAATTTCATAACTATATTATAACTTGTACTTAGAGTGTTTGTCAGGATTTGTCGGTCTGGGACTGGAAGACCAGTGCACCAGCACTGACCTCTTGATTAAAGTTTCATAAACTGTTGATTTAAAATATCTTGTTTTTGAGTTAAATGGTTGATAATTATAACTTACTCTATTTTAGTGCAGAGCAATTTTGTTAATGCTAATTGACGATTGACTTATTTAGTGTGCAAGCATGTAATATAATTTCTGCGTGCAGACCAGCTGAAACTCACTGCAATATGCCATTGCTGTGAACTAGGTCATGTGAAAGTCAGCAAGTTTTAGCATTCCTAAGGAAGATAATCCAGAAGAAATAAGGCATGATGAAACTAACATCGAACGTGGGTATGTAGGCTCAAATCATAACTAAGCATTTTGGTTTTTGAAAATATTCTTGATTTCATTGGATTATGCAATGTTAAGAGAACTAAAATCTCCTGAACAAACCAAATGTGAATGCATTAGAATTAATGAGATGTCTGTGTACAGGGTTCGCACAGGTTCTTGACAACCTGGAAAGTCATGACATTTGATAATTCAGCATTCCAGGCCTGGAAAGTCATGGAATTTGTCAAAAGATTCTTGAAAATCCTTGAAAATGGAAAATCATTACTATATTTGTTTAAAGATTACATTCGCTGAGTTGCACAAACTTTAATCAGTAAAGTTTTTGTATTTAAAGTGCCACTTGCTTTCTATATTAAAACTATTTATATGTTCATTGTTATATTTGTATGCTTATTTACATTTCACATCTTACACAGTGAATTGACTATAAATACAGCCGTGTTTCAGGGTACTTTAATTTAATAAACGTCTTTAAAACATCCTGGAAATTTGCACTGAAAGGTCATCGTGGAAAGTTGTGGAATTTGATATGTCAAGACGGGTGCAAAGACTGGCGAAGTTACCTTGTAGAATGGAGCTGACAACAGCCAGCACGGTATCAAGAAGATGTACCACAGCGGCCCGCAGTCGAAGCAGTGCTCAGGCTTTGTGTAGTTGGTGATGTAGAGGTGTGCCTTGTGGCTGCGGAGGCTGGAGAAGGTGCAGCATCCCCGCGGGTAGGACGTCTTCAACCACCGAGCCACAGCTGGACACAGGTCAATCTGGTCATGGAGGAGATGGCGGAGGAGAGGGTGGAGGAGAGGGTGGTGGGGGTTAGTGGCTGCTTTGTTTAGGTACAGAAGATGCTTAATGCTCCAGGTTACATAGCTCGAAGCTTTTTTTGTAGTTGCTGCCATCTTTTAAAAAAAAGAATATATTATGTTGATTGCTATAACCATTTTATTTCAGTGTGGAGTAACTTTTATTATAAAAGGCGAAATCTAGAGCTATTTGAAATGAAAATCAAAAAATAATTTTTGTTAAATTAATGGTGTTTATTTTGTGTGTGTGTAAACCAAAATGCTGATAATCATAAGCCTGCATTGCTTGCAGTTGTGACAGGTTGTATTAAATTATATTCCTTTTATGTAGCAATATATGTTTAATAAATGCACTGATATACACGTAAGTTGAATATGCAGGATACAACCTAGGCAAGACTAATTGTCTCTTTATTTTAAGAAATTGTGTTTTCTCTCAAAATCTTAGTGATCTTTACACATGCAATAATCCACTTATTCAAAATCTTTAGTAAGGTGACTTTAATATTCTCTTCTATGCAGAATGACCTACTTATTAAAGTTGCATAGTCCGATGAGTTTGAGTTTCTGTCATTTTTCTGAGATGAATTTATTCGATTGATCACAAAATCTACTTTACTTTAGATCAAAGTGATTTAAATTTTAAATGGCTAACCTTTGAGATGGAAGCGCAAACATGTCAATTTAATTTGGCGAGTATGCCAAAACTCTGACACCATAGGCTTCTGCAGGAACAGGTTCTATTAAATTGACCCAGTATTCCCTTCTATGTAGAAACAAATGTTTAAGTGCATCGTGACTAAGTTAGATATTTAGAATTAATTCTAGATAATTGCGTTGGTTTTGAAATTTTGATTCTTCATTGGACTATGCAGCTCAAAGTGCATCAATATCAACTATGGATGTGTAGGATGATGTCTCGGCATGTGTTTTGGTTTAGAAAAGTTGATGCTCTCATCGGATTATGCAGATTTAAGCTCAGTCCTCCCTGGTCATCGACTAGTTAGTTGAGTAGTGCTGGACTAGTCCAACACTCTCAACTCATCTCGTATTTAACCAAACCATTTTGACTAATGTGAGTGAAGATACATTAAATCCATGGTCAACCTGCACACAGAATTTGCCACTCGACTGTAGGATCCTGTGACTCCTCTCCAGTGCTCGCTCCAGCTCCGGTCGAATCATCGGGTGAGATGTGTCGATCAGCATCGCCAGGTCTCCTGTTAGGACAACACGGACTCACATCAGGTTCCATTCAAGATACCGTATATACTCTAGAAAAAGTGTCCATTAAGCTAAATGGACTGATCAAATATTTATCTATCATAGCTCACTACTTTTGAAGTGTGGAATTGATGAAATCGTGTAGATTAATAGACTTTAAAAGTTGAATAATAGTTAGGAGGCCTATCAGTGTAGCGCCACTATTTCCTGTAACTGGCTGCCCACTGACCCTCCCACTTTGGTTATGAGTATCACTTTGGTTGCTATTATCACTTTGGTTACTAGTATCACTTTTGTTGCTATTATCACTTTGGTTACTAGGATCAGCTTAGTACCCCTACTGCCTGTGTCTCACTCATCTTCCCACTTTGGTTAATAGTATCAATGTGGTTATTAGTACCAGCTTAGTGCCCCTACTGCCTGTGTCTCACTCATCTTCGAACTTTGGTTAGTAGTATCAATGTGGTTACTAGTATCAGCTTAGTACCCCTACTGCCTGCGTCTCACTCACCTTCCCACTTTGGTCACTAGGATCAGTTTGGTTGCTAGTATCACTTTGGTTGCTAGTATCACTTCGGTTACTAGTATCAGTTTAGCACCACTACTGCTTGTACCTGACCACCCACTGACCATCCCACTTTGGTTACTGGTATCAGCTTAGCGTCCCTACTGCCTGTCTCATTGACCTTCCCACTTTGGTTACTAACATCAATGTGGTTACTAGTATCACCTTGGTTACTGGTATCAGCTGAGCGCCACTGCCTGTGTCCAACTGACCTTCCCACTTTGGTTACTAGCATCAATGTAGTTATTAGTATCACTTTGATTATTAGTATCAATGTGGTTACTAGTATCACTTTGGTTACTAGTATCACTGGTTACTAGCATCAGCTTAGCACAGATGCCTGCATCCCACTGACCTTCCCACTTTGGTTACTAGTATCACTTTGGTTACTAGTATCACCTTGGTTACTAGCATCAGCTTAGCGCCGCTGCCTGCATCCCACTGACCTTCCCACTTTGGTTAGTAGTATCAATGTGGTTACTAATATCACCTTGGTTACTAGCATCAGCTTAGCGTGGATGCCTGCATCCCACTGACCTTCCCACTTTGGTTACTAGTATCACCTTGGTTACTAGCATCAGCTTAGCACCGCTGCCTGCGTCCCACTGACCTTCCCACTTTGGTTAGTAGTATCAATGTGGTTACCAGTATCACTTTGGTTACTAGTATCACTTTGGTTACTAGTATCACTTTGGTTACTAGTATCAGCTTAGCGCCACTGCCTGCATCCCACTGACCCTCCCACTTTGGTGACCAGTATCAATGTGGTTACTAGTATACTATCAGTTTGGTTACTAGTATCACCTTGGTTACTTGTATCACCTTGGTTACTGGTATCAGCTTAGCGCCGCTGCCTGCATCCCACTGACCCTCCCACTTTGGTTACTAGTATCAGTGTGGTTACTAGTGTCACTTTGGTTACTAGTATCACCTTGTTTACTAGTACCAGCCTGCATGCCACTCACCTTCCCACTTCTGGTCGCTGCCCTGGTGCTCGTACTCGTTCTGCTGCACGTGCTCGGCCCACACCCGCAACAGCAGTGGCATTCCGAGCAGCTCCTCGTGGATCGAGTCCAGGTCCTCCACCGTCTGGATGTTGATGCAGCTGCAACGAGACGCAGTCACACTGTCACACAGACGCACAAGGGCTGTCACGTGACCAACAACACACAGTTAGATAGCATCAGGTAGGTTGAACCAGACATGATGGCCAAATGAGTTGAGCGCCCGTCTCCCATTTTGGAAGATCGTGGGATTCAAACCGAATGGTTTGATTCCTGGTCGAGTCAAAGCAATGACTTAAAAATTGATACTTGTCGCTTCTGAGACAGGCGATCTGCATTATTAGTATAGGGCAAGGACTGGTTGGCTCAGTGTCAGGATAATGTGATTGAGTGGTGGTGCCTAAAGCTGCGTTTACACGGGCAAAAAGTAAAACGATCTAGGCAAAGCGTTTTACCTGAAGCGTTTTAGTGGCGCGTTTACACGGACCGAGATTGAAAGTGTGTCGCGTCTACACGGGCAGTACTTAAACCGTTTCAAGGCGGAAGTCTTCTATCTGCGCATGCGCTTCACCGTTTCTTGGTCAAAACAATGGCGTCGAAAAGATCAGATTGCTTACGCGAAGGCGGGTAACCGGAAGAAAACAAATGATTCGGTCTTGTGCGCATGCGGGTGACATCAGTAAAACGCCTCAAGTATCATGCTACCGTTTACACGACCATTTACAAAACGTTTTATCTAAAACGGTTCCTGTAAACCACCTCCCGAGGTGGTATACGTGAAACGTTTCAGGTGAAACGTTTCAGCCCTAAAACGCATCAGCGGTGCATTTACACGGGCAAATGTAAACCGATCTAGGCAACTGGTTCTACCTAAGGCGTTTTAACTCGCCCGTGTAAACACAGCTTTGGTCTCCCAGTGGGGCAGCACTTTAAAGTCGCCAGGACACTGTGAAAAGTCGGTACCTGTACTGATGACCTTAGATGATGCTAGGACGTAAAATTCCAACAACCAACAACCAACCAACCAACTTTACTGAGTCACCATGGCTACCCTGGGTGTAGATAACAAGGAAGTAGGATTGGGAAGAGCGTAACTTTATTTCCATGACCTGCAGGGTGGTCGGCTCGCAGCCATGGCCTAATCAGTGCGGCTGTGGTAGCCGACAACCAGGTCTGACATGAACCAGAAGTTATGTAATGAGTAAATGCAGTACATACTTAACAACATGCAGTAATTGACATGTAGTGATACAGTTCAACAATGGAATTACAGATTACTAGTATCAGTATGAACATCTATTCGTACATCATCAATCAAGGCAATAATATCAAGTCATTCTTTATTAAATCAATTGTTTGTTTTTTACTTTGCTCGGGTGTGATTTTACCGAGTCAAGTGCATCATTGATGGTAGGTGGGTCGGTTGAGAAGAAGTGTTGCTCTGACGGGGGTGAGTGGGCGAGTGACTATGTGGGAGGATGGTGGACATGAGGAAGAGGGTGAGGGTGGAGGTGAGGTGATTGGCTGTTGAGAGTTTGAAGTGGGCAATCAGGGTGGGGTGTGTAGGTTTATTGACAGGTGGGAGGGGCTGCTTTGCTGTTCTCCGCGCCCCCCGCAATGACAGTAAATAAGCACCACCCAATCGCTTATCCCAATTATCACCATCGAATATGGCTAGTCATAAGCCCCGTTTACACGGGCGATTTAAAACGCTTCATATAAAACGACTTGCCTAGATCGACTCACATTTGGCGTGTAAACGCGACTCTGAGGCGTTTTAGGGCTGAATCGATTCATATGAAACGGTTCATCTATACCACCTCGCGAGGTGGTTTATTTGAAGCGATTCAGCTGGTTCCCGGGCGGCGATAGTATAAAATAGTAGTGCTTGCCGGCTACAGGGGGGCAGTAACTAATCGCTGGTGCCCGGCAGTGTTAGGGCCCGATTACGCCGAAATCTAGTGAATGCGATCATATTTAACAGAATTACAGACTCAAATAATGAAATTTAATTAAATTAACCTTAAATTCCAAGCGATATTAACGTAGCAGCTACATCTGCGTCGAATCGACTTGTGTAAACTAAACAAATAGCAGTGCTTGCCGGCTACAGGCGGACCTAAGGCTGCTGGTTCCCGGCGACAAAACACTTTCAAACTCTGTCCGTGTAAACGCGCCTCTAAAACGCTTCATATAAATCGCTTTGTCTAGAACGTTTCACAATTCCCCGTGTAAACACGGCTATAGTCTTGGAACAGTGTATTCTCCGGGAGTCAAACCAAGGACTTACAGAATTGATATTTGTTGGTACCTATCCTAGCGCTCGGCATTAATAGGATCAGGCATGGACTGGTGTGCTCAGTGTCAGGATAATGTGACGGAGTGGGATATCAGATCATGGTACCTGATCTTCCAGTGGGGCAGTACTATAAAGTTGCCATGAATACGCAGTCACAAGTCGGTACCTGTTCTAATATGACCTTAGATGTTGCCAGGACGTAAGACTCCAGCAAGCAGACAAGACCAACCCTCGCCATGACGCATCCCAATTATTTACCATATATCCACGCCCTAGTGTGTGAGAACTCCGCTAGGGGGGCCCTGCCGGGATCATGACCCCTATCGGATGTGACGTCATATCTGGCACATGTTTGCCCTATACCCGCCGCTCTCCAATATAGTATGTCACTCTCCACGCACCGCGCCTGCGCATCTGTGGCCATGAGAAGAACCCAGTGATGCAGGTGGAGAGTGCTGCCCCGAGATGCTCCCACTAGGAGTCATGCAGTGAAACCTGCAGAGAGATCGGACAACTTCTTAACCGATGCACAAATCTTCAGTCTCCCCCCTTAAGCTAAGATTCCTTATACACGGTATGCGGCATGCGAATGTCGTATATGCAGCATAGATATATGCCAACCTGCAACATTTGTTGGGGTTTTTCATCCTAATTTGTGATGGCACAGTATTGGTTTCTATGGCAAACACAGCAGTATTCGCATTCGCATGCCACACCGATCGGTCCATGGACCGATTCAGTTGCCGCATTCGCATTCGCACATGGAAGCACCACTATTCATTTACATGCTTTTAGATTCTTATTCTTATTCGCATGCCGCATACCGCGTGTAAGGAATCTTAGCTTAAGGCCTGATAGGCCTTACACTATATGAAAGATTCCTTCTTTTTGTCCCCTTTTTTGTTTATTTTTGCAAGACATGCTAACATGATTTCCCCAATTCCCACAATTCTATGGGTAACGTGGAATGGCTGGATGCTTTGTGGTTGTGTGCTTCTTTTTGCTAACTGTCTATATTCTTTAGAATAATACATTTGTCAATATCGACGTCTTGGTTGCCTACCTATGGCTAATATAATGCAGAATATGATGGTTTACTAATTATTTCCCTTCAGGTGTGTTTTTATGTGTGTTTATATTGCTATACATCTTTATTGTTGAGGCACTACGGGGCTGTGGGGCTATGCTACCCCCCCCCCCCCCCCCCCCCCCCCCCCCCGAGGCAAAACTTGAAGTCTAGAGCCTCTGGAATCACATTTCCAGCCATTTCAGGGAGGTTACATATCAGGGAAAAAAGTTAATTTGATTTAACGACACCTCTAGAGCACATTGATTTTTATCATCATCTATTGGACAACACGCATATTGTCATTCTGACATATTTCTTTGGAGAAACCCGCTGCGGCCACACGGCCTACTCTTTCCGATAAGCAGCACGGGGTCTTTTATATGCACTTTCCCACAGACAAGACAACACATACCACAGCCTATGATGAACCAGTTGTGGATCACTGGTTGTAAGGGAAAATAGCCCAAACTGCAAATGGGTCCCCTGAGAAGGATCGATCCAATGACCCACACCTTCACAGGTGGACACTCTACTGCCTGAGTTAGGTCCCGCTGCCCGGTTACATATCGGTTGCCTTTTTATGGTTGTGGGAGGGTGGGGTGAGAGGCTACAACATATATATATATGTGTGTGTATGTGTGTATATATATACACACCCAAAATATATATGTATGAAGAGCTCAGGCACAAAAGCCCGTAAAAGCCAATACAAACATTGAGATAAACATTGGAATCAAACCTCCATAATCATTTCGTCACAAGAAAAGTGGAATTAGTGACAATTAAAATTACCTTCAGATAAAAATCTGTTATTTTAATTAAATCTTTGGATGGCGTTTACAGGGTTTTGCACCTGAACTCTTCATGTATATATATATAGGATGTATAATTTATTATGCGGATAAAAATAGGTGGAGTGGTAGCCCGATTAGTAGTATTGTTATTAGTATGCTGATCGATGTATTATGTCCAATCGGTGTCTTGGTCTGCATTTGCCCCGGATTACCAAAGGGGGCGCCACCACCGGCCACTTCCGGCTGGGTGCGCGGCAAGTCAGTCACCATCTACCTGAATTTCAAACTGAGAGGATTGGAGCAGAAGGGTCTGGCCAGGGCTAAGGTTCGATCCATGGCACGATGTCTATAGCAGGATACTGCAGGATACTGCAGTGGTTGTGGAAAGCCACACATGAGTCACGGGAAAGGAACATGCCAGAAAAGTACTCCTGAAGTACCAGAGAACAAACAGGGTACATCTACTACTACCCCTAACACCCCCCTAACATCCCTAGCACCCCCCTAACACTCCCCTAACACTCCCGTAACACCCCTAACACCTGGTTAACACCCCCTAACGCCCCTAACAAACCCTTTAGAAATCGTTAACACCCCTAACGCCCCCCGAACAAACCCCTAACACCTCGTTAACACCCCCTAACATCCCTAACAAACCCTTTACACCTCGTTAACACCCCTAAAGCCCCCCTAACAAACCCCTAACACCTCGTTAACACCCACTAACGCCCCTAACAAACCCTTTACACCTCGGTAACACTCCTAACGCCCCCTAACAAATCCCTAACACCTCGTTAACACTCCCTAACGCCTATCAAACCCTTTACACCTCGGTAACACCCCTAACGCCCCCCTAACAACCCCTAACACCTCGCTTAACACCCCCTAACGCCCTAACAAACCCTTTACACCTCGTTAACCCCCTAACGCCCCCCCTAACAAACCCTTAACACCTCGTTAACACCCCTAAAGCCCCCCCCCTAACACCCTTAACCACCTACTAACACCCCTAACACCCTAACAAACCCCTAACACCTCGTTAAAACACCCCTAACACCCCTAAACCCCCCTAACAAACCCCTAACCACCCCTAACACCTCCTTGACACTCCCAACAGATCCTCTAACACCTCCTATACCCCCCCTATCACTCACTAACACTCCTTAACACCTCCCCTAACACCCCTTAACATCCCCTAACACCTCCCTTACACTTCCTAACACCCCATAACACTCCCTTAACACCTCACCGAATTCCCTAACACCCCCTTTCACTCCCTAACACTTCCTAACACCTCATCTAACACCCCCCTAACATCCCTTAACACTTTCCTAACACCCCCCTAACACTCCCCATAACACCCACCTAACACCCCTCTAACACCTCACAAAACACCCCCTAACACCCCCTATCACTCCCCTAACACTCCACCAACACCCCCCTAACACTCACTAACATCCAGTTAGGGGCTGTCAAGGCCGGTTAGGGGGAGGGGGGGTCCGGAGCAGTCACTGGCAGTCAGGGGCAGTCAGAGGTGGTCAGGAGGGGTCGGGAGCAGTAATGGGCAGTCAAGGAGGGTTCGGAGCAGTCACGGGCAGTCAGTGAGGGTCCGGAGCAGTCACTGGCAGTCCGGGGCGGTCAGGGGCGGTCAGGGGCGGTCAGGGGCGGTCAGGGGCGGTCAGGAGGGGTCCGGAACAGTCGCTGGCAGTCAGTGAGGGTCCGGAGCAGTCATGGGCAGTCATGGGCGGTCAGGGGCGGTCAGGGGCGGTCATGGGGGGGGGGGGTCCGGAGCAGTCAGGGGCAGTCAGGGGCGGTCAGGAGGGGTCCGGAGCAGTCACTGGCAGTCAGTGAGGGTCCGGAGCAGTCAGGGGCGATCAGGGGCGGTCAGGAGGGGTCCGGAGCAGTCACGGGCAGTCAGTGAGGGTCCGCAGCAGTCATGGGCAGTCAGGGGCGATCAGGGGCGGTCAGGAGGGGTCCGGAGCAGTCACTGGCAGTCAGGGGCGGTCAGCGAGGGTCCGAAGCAGTCACGGGCAGTCAGGGGCAGTCAGGGGCGGGTGAGGGGGTTCTGGGTAGGCGTGTAGTAGTGTGACTGTACAAAGCTCTCCGATACCTGTCACTACAAATGACTGACACTACACGAGTGGGGTGTATCACCAGGTGTGTGTAACACGCCGGCACGATACCCCACTCAGTCACAGTATCATCATATTGAGCAAACCAATACTTGCCCTGGCGTAGTAAAGCAGAGCGCCAGGCTAGGTTGGTTGGTTGTTGGAGTCTTATCTCCTGGCAACATCTAAGGTTATATCAGTACGGATACCGACTTGTGACAGTACACACTGATGATGACTTTATAGTGCTTCCACATTTGGAAATCAGGCCACCAACACCATGATCCAGTATCCAACTAAGTTACATTATCCTGACACTGACTAACCAGTCCTTACCCTATCCTATTAATGCTGAGCGCCAATCTAGGAAGTGACAAGTATCAATTGAGTAAATCATTGGTTTGACTCGACCGGGAATTGACCTCCCGATCTCCCGCATGGGAGGCATAGGCTGTACGTATTCGGCCAGCTAACCGGCCAGTCTAGGTAGCGAAAAGTATACATTTTGCAAGTGATCTGTTTGAGTCTGACGGGCTTCAGACCCACGACCTTCCGCATCGAAAGCCAGCAAGCACTTTTAGCGATTCTGCCACTTTATGGTACATGTACCATTTGATGGAGTAGAATGCGCCTTAATATTCAAAGCAACATGTGTGAAATAAACTAATGCACATCCCCGTATAATCTACCTTACTTTAGTTTGAAGTAACTTTTAATTGAAATGGCTACATTTTGAGATATTTGAAATTCAAACATGTGAACATAATTTTGGCAAGCATGCCAAAACTCTGATACCATAGGCTTCTGCAGTAACAGGTTTGATTAAATTGACACAGTATTTATTCTATGTGACAACGCATACTTAATAAGTTTGATGCTTCATCGGACTATGCAGCTTTTAAAGAATGGCACTGCAACGAGTACTTCCTGTTACTAACATGTGCTGTGTTTACTAACAGTTATTATGATTGATATATATTCACACTGCTTCTTTATACCCTTGTCACACGACGACGTAATGAGCGAACATGAGCCTAACGTGGTGATTTTTCGTCATTACATTGATGTACTTTGGATTACGTTATGATGACGTCATAATGATGTTAGACTGACGTCGAGCTACGTCACATTACGTCGTGTTACATCGAGTTACGTCGAGGTTTTGGACATGTTCAAAACTTTCGACATAGCTCGAACGTAAGGGTTTACATTCGCCGTACGTTCTGTACACGTTCGGCGTACGTCAATGATGTTAAACAAACATTATTAAAACATCAGTCACTATGTTCAACTATGTTGCATTACGTTGCACTACGTTGACCCACATTAATCCCAGGGGGAACGTGCAGTCCACGTAGTGAAAACACCGGGTTAATGGACGCCAAACGGACGTCCAACGTAGGTTTACCGTTTTGCCACCGTTTCCTGACATAAGTAACGTAAGGTAACATAAAGCAATGTAGTTCTGGCGATGGAATAACGTACATAACGTTCCCTGAGTGTAATTACGTTGTCCTCTCTCGTTGAATGATGCTATCACTACGCTTTACCGCTGTTACTCTCTCGTCCACTACGCTGCATCCAAGTTCAACTTGTGCCCAAATTTGCATACCACGCCGAGAAGTTCAACGTTCTTAATGTTCTCCCTACGCCGACGTCGTTACGTCGTAGTGTGACAGGGCCATAAGCTACTAATATCATCGCCTAGCCTCACCTCTATATTTTCTTATACCTATTCCAGACGTGTTGGCCAAAGCGGTAAAAGTGCTGGCTTTCCATGCGGTAAGTCGAGTCAAACCAATGACTTACAAAATTGATACTTGTCGCTACCTAGCCTGGCACTTGGCATAAATAGGCTTGGGAAAGAACTGCTTTTCTCAGTATCACGATAATGTGATTGATTGAATCTGATATTGTGTCATTATGCCGGTGGCCCACTCTGACTCAGTCTCCATGAGTATGCACTGTCATAAGTCAGTAAGCCTACACTGTCTGATATGACTTAAGATGTTGCAAGCGTGTCCTAGTTTATTTTGTTGTTTTCCTATGACAATATGATTCATCCCTTTGAATAGAGTCCCTCCTCAAGGACAAGATACAATTTCCAAAGGCATGCCGATATTAATTTAGCTTGTTTTCACTTCATTGAACAATTTATAATTAAAAAAATAACTTCAAACTGAAGTAAAGTCGATTATAACAATTTACATAAAGCTGCATAGTCCGATGAAGCATCAAATTGTCAAAGCCAATGCAATGATCTAGATTTGATTCTACCTATCTAATTTAGAATTAGAACTGATGCAATTATTAAGTATTTGTTGCTACATAGAAGGAAATACTAAGTCAATTTAATAGAACTTATTACTGCAGACGTCTATGGAATCAGCGTATCAGAAGATTGGCATGGTTGCCAAAACTGATTTGACATGTTTACGCTTCAAATATCTCAAATGGTAGCCATTTAAAATAAAAGTTACTTCAAACTAAAGTCATCATCATCATCATGCTGTCGGTCGTGATGCGACAAAGACTGCTTTCATTACTTGACTGCCGCTCTCCATTTAGCTCTCTACTGTGAGAGATGTTTCCATGAGTTGGTCTTAACGTCTCTCAGCTTCAGGTTTCTCTTGATGGTTTACATTTCATGAAAGCTGCCTGCAAAAGTGTTGAAGTGCTGCTGGCTTTTGCAAGTTACCAGCGGCACTCTTTCGGGGAGCAAATAGAGGTTTCACACCGGCAAGAACATGTCAAGACAGGCGCAAAACTATTTGTCCCTGCAGTGGCTGGTCGGGAGATGTTGGGAGTTCCATACATCAACCGCCCTTAGTGCTGCCACAGTGACATGGTTTTCTGTTTAGGGTTTGCTCCTTTAGCATTCGGTTCCGTCAAGAACCTGTACCACAAGAGAGTGGTTTACAACTCTGCAGGGCAGGGGCGTCAAACTCCCTGAGGTATTGCTATACCTGCATACCCAGACCAAACTAAAGTAAGGTAGATTATAACAATCAAATCAATATATTAATCTCAGAAAAATGACAGAAACTCAAACCCATCGGACTATCCAACTTGAATAAATTTATCTAAAATCAAAATAACAGAAAGTCAAAACCATCGGACTATGCAATTATAAAGTGTTGGTCCTGTGGTGAAGAGCAAAGACTGGCAGGGAGACCCATGCACTCACTTGTGGCATGTCAATAGTATATGTTTGTGGAATAATGTATAGAAATTGTGAATACAAAATGTCTAATGTCTAATGTCAATACACCAGTGCCCAGGTGCATTCAGTTTCCCCCTAGCGGAGAGCGTGTACACTAACGGAGAGCTCACCTATTGCTGATGCACACATCTCCACGCACTAAGACCTCTGGAGTGGCAGGCACATGCCTTCTTAATCACAGCGCATGTGCAGTCTACACTTCCTGCTGGGGACTGCAAATGTCAGCCACCCTGGGCCTTCAGCCAGTCCATGCCCCAGTTACTCCCACAACCCTGTGTCGCGGACAGGGCTGCTAAACAACCCGATAGAAAAAAGTGTGGGATGGCTGGCTACATTAAATACGCTATCAACAACGTATGCGTCATTTGAAGACCCCAAGCATGTACTACAAACGGGCCCGGGGGGATATGATTGAAATATTCAAATATCTCCATGGTATCTACAAGACAGTCAGCCCCCTTATCAGAGACGCCAACACCAGGACCAGAGGGCACTCCCTGAAGCTGAGGAAGCGGTACTCCAGACTGGGCCTGCAACACAACTTTTTCGGCTTTAGGGTGGTTGACCTGTGGAATGACCTGCCGGAGAGTGTCATAGCAGCAGAGTCGGTGAACTGTTTCAAGTCCCGACTGGATGCATACTGGTCAAGCATTACATATATCTTGGAGCCAGTGACAGTTGCTATGATGCACCACATCTGAAGAATTGTCTCCATTTCTATTATTTAAGAGCGGCTAACAGGTCCAAGGCCTATTATAGCTGTATCCTATTAATTGATTATGGACATCTTCACATGAAATCCGAATATAATATGCTAAATATAAAGTGCAAATACTGATCTGTAGTGTAATGGCTCATTATTTTTTAAGGGCGGAATTGATCAAATCGTGTATATCAATGGACTTTAAAAGTTGAACGAAGAGAATCCAGTGGCCGCCATCTTTGTAGGGTGGGATTTGCTTCCAATTCAACAACTATACGCCAATATAAATAAACACTGCTCGCTGGAACCAGGCCCTCCGCAGTTTGTTTATAGTTGATTCTTGCCAAAGCTGTTTTGTTTTCACGGATTTAAACATGGTCGTTGTTCACCCCAACTGAAGGTGGATATTTTATCTAAACACACACACACATACACACACAAACACACACAAACACATACAAAAACACAAACACACAAAAACACAAAAACACAAAAACACAAAAACACACACACACACACATACACACACAGACACACTCACATACACACAGACACACAGACACACATACACACAGGGGGACTGATGATGATGCAAACAAACAGAAGCCTCGGGCCTGGAGTCCAGCCTTCTTTTTTTTCTCAAATTTGCGCCGGGTGTCAGAACATTTGAATCTAACCAAGCAAACTAACTGTGAATGTGTGCTAACGCTGGGCAATCCCCTCTAGCGGCTGACTTCTGACTCCTTTTGGTGGCAACATCTCCATCTCCATCTTCATCTCCATCTCCATCATTCATTGCATTCTCAATTCACTGCTCTGTTCATACTAATGTAACTGAGTGTGATATCAGGGCCGCGTTCAGGGTCCGTCTCGGAGGCGCCTTGGAGATGGCACTGACGTCACGCTAGTCTGAACTGCACAAGCAGTTTGTTGCCTCGAAAATGGCCGCCCCCTTAGGTGGCGGCCATTTGCAATGGTAAAGCTGTCCTGTGATTGGCTGAAAGCACTCAATGCGGCGGCCATTTTCGAGGCGCTTTTCATCTCCAGTCTGAAAAGAGAGGTGTCTCTGAGACGTCGCCGAGACGAACTCTGAACGGTATTAGGCCAAAAAGCATAGCCGAGACGTCTCCGCGGCGCCTCCGAGACAGACCCTGAACGCGGCCCTGGTCATGGTGCTGGTAGCATTGTCTCACTGGGAGGCAGCAGTGTAAAGTCACCGTGAGTGTGCACTGTCACAAGTAGGGACCCACCCTGATATGACCTTAGATGTTGCCAGGACGTAAAACTCCAAGCAAAAACAATGACTTGCTGCTCAACGTGAATTGTACTGTTGCATATGTGCCACTCCAACAATGGGCAACCCGTTCACAAGAATAGGACCAGTGTGCTCAACTTCAATCTCACTGAAGGATAGCGCAAATATATATGACTTCCAGATTAAAAAACGCACACACAAAAAGCTTGTGATCAGTGGTATCAGGGTCGTTCTCAGAAACTGTGTACCACTTGAGGTAGTCTACTAGAAATGCATATTTCAAAGAAACCCTTTCTTGGAGTGTCAATATTTAGATTTCATCATTTAGCCCAATAATGTGGGAGATATTTTAGATCAAAATAAATTTAATATTGTGTATTATGTATCTTATTGGGAGATGACTAAATACATAAAATTCACACTAATTTGTGACATTCAACACATGAAAAAGTCACAACTAAAAACCTCTGACAACCCTCACTCAATGGCAATACAAGTCTTCATAAGTTGAAATTTATTTTAAAAAAAAATTAAATTATAAATAGTTAACTTTTCTGGAGTCATTAACATCGTAACATTTCGTTTCCACTTGCAAGTACTATGAAACTCTGTATCAAACACTGAGTACAGATACAGTACAGGAACTATTTTCACCATTTCACTATGCATGGACCCAGTTATGGTATAGTAAAAGATAAATCCTGAAATTGCCCCTAAACATTGAAATTTGAGCCGAACATTTGTGTAAAATTGTTGTTTCCACTTTGACTGTTACTGCTAATATTTTTTGCTTTTCTCTTTAATATTCACAAATAAGACAAAACCATAGCAATGAGGTTTCAAATTATTATTACTACTGTTTATAAAGCAAGTGGCATGTGAAATGTCCTAAAAATGTCAAGTTTGTGTGGAAATATTTGATTTTGGAGTCAGATTGGTTTCCAGCTATACTGCTATTTATTGGGTGTGAGCATCATTTGACCTACTAAAAATGCCAGAATATGTTTATTTTCAATTATTCAGATGCAAAAGGACATACACATTGAGGAAACTTGTTTATAGGACTTTGGCAGCATTTTGATTTTCTGGTACTGATGTCACACTATTGGTACACAACTTCTGAGAACGACCCATCACCCCTACCCTTCTGAGGCCATGACTGATAGATCTGGCTTACAGATTAAAAAACCCCAAAAAACTACAAAATAATCCAACATACATGCCAAGATTAACGACTAATTTTATTCTGAATTGAGCCTGAGTTCGTTTTTATTACTGACAATTATCTATTTGCGGAGAAAAACTTCAGATTCCAGAAAAAAATGATCTTCCAGATTTATTTACTGTCGCCGACGCTGATCTAACTCCCACATGGCCGTCACATTTATATATAATACATTTATTATTTATATGCTGCACAATCCATTATATGCATATAAATAGTGAATATGAGGCGACCACTGATCTGTATTCTCTCTGCTGCAGTCGATCATTCACTGTACCCGCAACCTGCCTGGTGGCGACACCTGTGGCTGTGGACGTTACTAACCACGACTGTGCTGCGACGCCACTCGACCCCAAGGGTGGGTCGGTATGTACATGTATTATTCTTGAGGCAAGAAATTCTGGATAATATATGGATAGTGATAAACCCATTATCGCATGTAATAAGATATGGAGTGGGTTGCACCCCCCCCCCTCCCGGGGGGTGAGGGTGGGTACCAATATGCACCTCCCCGCCTCCTTCGTGGGGCCTGCCATCCACTTGCTTGGAGGAATTTAAAAAAAAAGAAGATATTATATAAATATATATTATATATATATAATTTTACATATACAGTGAAACCCAAATTTCATTCACGTTGACTTAACTCGAATTTGGATATAGCGTGATGATTCATAGGGCCCTGAGTTATTTCATTTCAAAGTCATTCCAGCTTTTTTTGGTGATGACATTTAAAGTTGCAGATTTCGATGGTTTTGAGTTTCTGTAATTTTTCTGAGATAAATATATTAAACTAATTGTTATAATCTACCTTAATTCAGATTCAAGTACTGTTTACTTTAAACGGCTGTGATTTGAGATATGTTAAGTACATACATTGAAAATTACTTTTGACAAGCATCTCAAAACTTTTATAGCATAGGCTTTAGCATTAATATGTTCTATTAAATTGCCTACGTATTCCCATATATGTCGAAGAAACACATGCTTAATAAGTGCATCAGGATCTAAGTTAGATATGTAGAATCTATTCTAAATAATTGTTTTACCTTAGACAATGTTATGCTTCATCGGACTAGGCAGTTTTAATTGATCAATTATCATGTTGTAACATGATTTTACTGTATATATGCTGTATCCGAATTATACGAGTATAATAACCGGGAATATTCCTCCTTTTCCTCATCATGGGGACTACGTCCGTTGGTGTTGTTCCTCTAGCCATAGTAAATACACTCTCATCCACTATCATGTCTTCCTCTTTTCGTTATGTAGGCAAACTATTATATACATATACACACGCAGTGATGAAAAATCTCCGCTATTTAGCGGATTTCTGCGATTTTTTATATTTACGGAATTTCCGATCTTATATGCCCTTAGATGTTGCTAGAATATTCTAGTGGTCTGCACTGACCTCTCAGGCAAGGAGCCACATAGACAGGTAGGCGTGGGTAGTGTGTTGATATCAGGGAGCCTAGGTGGTGTAATGGTTAGCACACTGGCCCGGAATGCATAGAGATGTGGGTTCGAGTCCCGCTCTAGGCACAATATTTCCCATTTTCATCACCCCCACGACACTGGTTGCCGTGATCAGGATCCTGTACAAGCTACACGCTGTATAGTTGTTGAACCTACCCTGTGTGTGTAAGTGTGTTGCATTGCCTGTATGTATGTAATTGTAAGCATTAAAAGACTTACAATTCCAGGGGGACGAGTGTAGTGGTCTGCACTGACCTCTCAGGCAAGTAACCGCATAGACAGGTAGGCATGGGTAGTGTGTTGATATCAGGGAGCCTAGGTGGTGTAATGGTTAGCACACTGGCCCAGAATGCATAGAGATGTGGGTTTGAGTCCCGCTCTAGGCGCAATATTTCCCATTTTCATCAGCCCCACGACAATATGAAACCCAAACAAGAACTCGTTATGTAGGGTGATAATACAGTCACAACAAGGATAGTTGAAACCTGACTTCCAGCATTTCCCCCGCGATTCCCTGACAGTGCTAATCCTATGGGGGTAAATCTGTGTTATGGTGGAAAGTCACTGTCGGTGTATTAATCACGGTTTGATTTGCGTGTTTTCAGCCAGAGAACACATTCATCCCTGACAGTGCTAATCCTATGGGGGTAAATCTGCGTTATGGTGGAAAGACACTGTCGATGTATTAATCTCGGTTTGATTTGCGCGTTTTTAGCGGGACCCACTTTCATCCCTGACACATATATTTGCGATTCGGAAGAAAGGATGTCAGACACAGGAGTGGGAAAAAGGGTTAATGCTTATTTTGATGCGCGAAAAGGAAGAAAGCAAGGCGGGGGTGGGAAAAAAGGCGCTTTATTGAACGCCTCAGACAGAAATAAGCAAATATGTACAACAAGTCAAATGGTAACAGCAAGGCAATAAAAAGGGGCTCATAAGGAGCAGAGGTAATCTCAGAGTAAATGAGCTCGGGGGAGCTTGAAATGTACGGGTGAGGGGCGCCGAAGAGCCCTCCACCAAAAGAGGAGGAGAGGGCTCGAGGCGCGCCCGAGGGGGCGGGGCGGGGCACGGGGGCGTGCACCGCCGCTGATGTCCAGGCGAGGAGGGGGAGTGGCACCCTCTAGCAGTGGCTTGGGCGTCGGAGGAGGTCTTGGTTGTCATGCCGGGTCGGGGGCCTACGGCGACAGGGATGCGGGCGGCCAAAATTGGGGAGGCCCGCTCCCTGGAGGAGGTGCGGCGAGGGTCGGACAGGGGGGGCATCAAAGTCCTCAGGGCTGGGGGGGTGGGGGTCGGGGTCGGGTCGGGGGGTTGATGAAGGCGACGATGTCATGGAGGTCGTGATGGTCGGCGGCTGTGCTGTCTGGGGAGGATTCGTCGTCAGAGTGGGCGGCGTCTGGGGCCTGCGGTGCGAGGTGATGGTCCCCGGCTGTGTCTGGGCGGTGTTTCGGTCGGTGGTCGCTGGGGGGTTGTCGGTGGTGGTCACGGGGTTGTCGGCAGAGGTGTGGGTGAGGCGCCGGGGATGGCCCCCCGGGCCGGCCTGGGGGTGGGGCCGGCGGATCAAAAATCCGCCGAGGCGGCCGGGGTCTGGCGCTCACGGGCTTGCTTGGTGAAGCACCCGGCCTCGCTGTGCATCGTGAGGATGCGCCGTACGTTGGCGCAGTAGGCGCATACGTGCCGGTGTCTGTTCCCCACCTCGCCATGGGCCTCCCCGACGGGGGCCCGTCGCACAAGGCGGGCTCGCGGTTCCAGGCGGCGCAGGGGGCCCTGTGGGCCTGTCTGTCGTAGGCGATGCGGGTGTCGGCTTGGGCCCGGGGCTGCGGTGCACCTCGGGGAAGGTCCTCGCCTCGGGGGGCTGGTGCTGTCGGCACGGCCTGGGGGGCGGGCAAGGTGAGGGCCTCCACCCTCACCAGGTTCAGGGCAACAGGGTCATGCCATCCCTGGGGGAGCCCCCCGTCCGCGATTCAGGTGAAGATCGTCTCGGAGTAGTTGCGGACGGTCAGCCAGGGGTAGGCCAGGTTGTCCCTGAGCATGGTGAGGCTGTGTTGGTGTAGGCCTGGGATGGAGTGTGCCGGGAAGCTCGGGTGGCTGATGAAGGTGGTGAGGGCGAGGTTGTATTCGTCCTTGGTGGCCTCGCCCCTCTTCACCGACTTTCGCTCAGGCCCCCTCTCAACGAGGTCAGAGGGGAAGAGGTAGTCGGGGGAGATGCCCTTCCGTCTCCCGGTGTGCTGCGCCTCGGCCGACGCCAGGATCTCCCGTACGGCGTCGGCGTCGGCGGCGGATGCCGGGCTATGGTCGACGGTGTCCTGCAGGTACGGCGGGGGGGCCGACGGCGGTGCAGCGAGGCGGCTGTAACGCTGGTACTGCGGGTGCAGTGCCCCCGGGAGCGGTGCCTGAGGTGGCGGCGGAGGGTACGCCCCCCCCCGAGGACAGGTGCCCGAGGTGCTGGGATGGGCGTCGTGCTGTAGGCCGTCCGCGCGTCAGGGTGGGCGGCGGGGTCTCCTCGGGCTCGTGGGCGGCCCCGGACTCCAGGGCGTCCAGGCGGCCCGTTATTTGCTGAAGCGCCTGGAGGATAGCGGCCTCGGCTCCCGAGGGCCGGTCCCGAGGTGCCGGTGAGGACCCCGGGGCCGAGCTCGGCGAGGCGCCTCCCGGCATGCCCGAGGAGAGACCCGGCGTGGCCGCGGCAGTCATCCGGGCTCCCTTCCGTCCCTGTCCCTTGCCCCTTCCAGGCATGATGAGGCGGGGCCGAGGTGGAGCGGTCCGAGGTGAAGAACGGCCCGAGGTGAAGGCCAAGTAGTAGAAAAAGAGCTTGTGTAGGAAGGACGGCTGGGAGGCGACTGGCTTAAGGAGGCCGGCGGGCGGCCTTATAAGGGAGGGAGCGGGGAGGCGTGAAGGCGGGGGAGGTGAGAAAGCCGGCGGGCAGGGAGAAAGGGCGAGGACAAAGCTGAGAGAGGGAGAACTGAGAGCGGGAGAAAGCTGAGAGCGGGGTGGCAGGGAAGGTGAGAAAACCGGGTGACAGCGGGGGAGAGGTGGGGAGAGGGTCTCTTCCTTCCCTCGCATCAAACGCAATGCGAGCATTACGACCAATTATCAGTTTTGTCCAGTGTTGCAGGTTTTTTATTCAATCGTCTACTTGGTGAATATCGAGGAGAGCCAGGGGGGAGAGGGCCCGGGAATTACTCAGAAATACAAAAACACAGTATCTACATAGAATATACATTATTTATGAAGTGTAAACCGAGTTTACACAGAAACAGTACAACTTATGCAGCATAATATTACCTGAGGATCATATCCATGGCACCGAGGGCAATATCTACCTTTACTCCATGAATAATATTCCCTGCGGGTGAAATCTATACTGAAGGCAATATTATACTTGACCCCGTATATAATATTAACCAGGGGGATAAAAGTATTCTGAGAATAATCGTCCACCTTTACCCCGAGGGTAATCGGGTCATGGTGATGGCAGCCCTGGGGTATCCCAGAGGCACAGCACTATGAAGACGCCATCAGTGCGCACTGTCACGAATCATGCAAGTACCCATCCTGGCACGGCATTGGGTGTTGCTAGGACGTAAAGCACCAATAAACAATACAAGCCACCGGTTGGCTCAATGTCGGGATATCGTGGCTGAGTGGGCTGAGTGCTAGAAACAACGCCGTGTGATGCTATGAAGTCGTCAGGATGCCGGTCCTGATGTGAATTTAGATGCTGCTAGGATGTAAAACCCCAATAAACTAACCCAAACAGCCCCCCCCCCCCCACCGACATTACCACAGGTTGCCTCCAGCTGGGTCCAGATTGCTACCACGTGGTGGTCCCGACTTGTCCCCACGTGACCTTACAAACCACGCATGCGCCTCGCAGTTACACACATATATATATATATATGTATATATATATAAATATATATATATATATATAAATATATATATATACATATAATATATACATATATATAATATATATATTATATATATATATGTATGGTGTAAAAATCCGGACGCTAATGGTACTATTTGGGAGTCATTTCCACACGCAGGTGGCGCCACCACATGAGAAAAAGAACAACAAGGCCGCTGAATATTATACTATAGTTAGATAGCATTGGGTAGGTTGGATAGCAGCTGAAATGGCATGGTTCTTGTTTACACCAAGATGCCGGGTTGCCACTACGGCTAGCATTGTTGACTTCTCTCAATTCTCGCCAAATGTTGACTACAGTCACTACATCACTCACTCAGTCACTCAATCACTCACTCCATCACTGTTCAGTGCCTGGTGCTGTATGATGTTAGTGCACCATGGCTATGGCATTCACCATTAGTCGCAATGCTCACATTGCATTTGATTTGGCAAGAACGACACGCCACATCCCTCCTGTCTCTTCGTCTTTGGGTGGACGGCTGAGTTTATCTCTCCATCCATCCGATTGGCCAATCAACTTTCACACCTATTCTGTTGTCGGCCACAGCTCGCTGCTCTCTCTCTCTTCACTTTGCGGAAAGCCAGTGGTGTGTAAACCTTTCCACCCGCCCATCATACTACTTTACTTTTCTTTTCTTTCATAGGGTTAGTCCTGTCCTAATAGATTTGTTTAATAAACTTTCATTACCTTCACTAAGTCTTCTTTATCTGTGCGGTTCCTGATATGACCTCAGATGTTGCCCGGACGTAAACTCCAACAATCAATCAACCTTCTCTGTGTCGTTCCAATCTGAACCACAATGAGTATGCTTCTTCTTCTTCGTCTTTCAATTTTTTAAAACTTAATGTAGTTTATTCATTGAATACTAGCAATCTACCGTGCAATCGTGCTATCCACCCTACTATACGGAGCCGAGGCCTGAACAGTGGACAGACGACAGTTGAAAAAGCTGCATGCCTTCATCATGCAACATCTGCGTTCAATCATGAGGCTAACCTAGAAGGACAAACTGACAAATACCGAAATACTCAAATGGACGGGGCTGCCCTGTATGGAAGATCTTCTGATCAAAAAGAATTTCCGGTGGACTGAACACCTCATGAGGATGTCATCAGACAGGCTACCAAAGCAGATCCTCTATTCTCAACTGTCTTCTGGTTACAGAAATAGAGGGCGCCCTCATCTCCAGTTCAAGGATACCGTCAAGAGAAACCTGAAGCTGAGAGACATTAAGACCGACTCATGGACATCATTCTGACAGCAGAGAGCTAAATGGAGAGCGGCAGTCAAGTAATGAAAGCAGTTTTTGTCACATCGCGACCAACAGCATGATGATGATGACTATTTTTGTCAGCGCTAGATCACATATCACAGCCTTTCCGCATGTTTTCACCTTAAATCTCCCCAAAGGTGACCGATATTCTGACTGGAAGATCACCCCTTGGGAAGCCATACAGGTGTGCCATACTGCAGGTTTGTAGTCAAATAAAGCCCAACTTAACTCAACTCAAGTGAGTCATTTATAATCAAACTTTCTCTAAACGGAACTGAGATACATTCCAGCAATAACAAATATTACAGAATCTCAAAACCGTCGGGATGTGCAATTTTGAGCAGTGTTTGTGGCCGTCTCGAGCTGTGACACTTGTTGGGGGTAATCGACCACCATGGTACAGGCATACAGGGCAGGTGTACGGGGACCTGTCACTGTCAGGCATAGGTCGACCACCAGGGTGCAGGCATACAGGGCAGGTGTACGGGGAGCTGTCACTGTCAGGCACAGGTCAACCACCAGGGTGCAGGCATACAGGCCAGGTTACGGGGAGCTGTCACTGTCAGGCACAGGTCAACCACCAGGGTGCAGGCATACAGGGCAGGTTACGGGGAGCTGTCACTGTCAGGCACAGGTCAACCACCAGGGTGCAGGCATACAGGGCAGGTGTACGGGGAGCTGTCACTGTCAGGCACAGGTCAACCACCAGGGTGCAGGCATACAGGGCAGGTGTACGGGGAGCTGCCACTGTCAGGCACAGGTCAACCACCAGGGTGCAGGCATACAGGGCAGGTGTACGGGGAGCTGTCACTGTCAGGCATAGGTCGACCACCAGGGTGCAGGCATACAGGGCAGGTGTACGGGGAGCTGTCACTGTCAGGCACAGGTCAACCACCAGGGTGCAGGCATACAGGGCAGGTTACGGGGAGCTGTCACTGTCAGGCACAGGTCAACCACCAGGGTGCAGGCATACAGGGCAGGTGTACAGGGAGCTGCCACTGTCAGGCACAGGTCAACCACCAGGGTGCAGGCATACAGGGCAGGTGTACGGGGAGCTGTCACTGTCAGGCACAGGTCAACTACCAGGGTGCCGGCATAATTGGCAGGTGTACGGGGAGCTGTCACTGTCAGGCACAGGTCGACCACCAGGGTGCAGGCATACAGGGCAGGTGTACGGGGAGCTGTCACTGTCAGGCACAGGTCAACCACCAGGGTGCAGGCATACAGGTCAGGTGTAAGAGGAGCTGTCACTGTCAGGCACAGGTCAACCACCAGGGTGCAGGCATACAGGGGCAGGTGTACGGTGAGCTGTCACTGTCAGGCATAGGTCTCTGCCACCCAGCACCGCGACCCAGCCCTGGAAGCCTGCAACCCACATGGCCGGGATTGGGGGTGGGGGTGGAGGGTGGGGTGGGGGTGGAGGTGTGGGTGGGATGGGGGCGGGGCGTCTGGTAACCAGTGGCAGCTAGCTGTCATTCACGATGTGCACCGACACACACACTCACACACCTAGACACTCACACACACTCACTCACACAGAGACACTCACTCACGCACTTACACAGAGACACTGACACACACTCACTCACACACACTCATTCACACACTGACACACAGGCACTTACTGACACACATACACTCACTCAAACACTCACACTCACTCACTCACTCACTCATTCACCCATCCCTACCAGTGTGATGTGAGTGTTCCCGCAGTCTCCGTCTGCCCATACATACTCACACACCCACACTCACACTCACTCACACACACTCATTCACACACTGACACACATTCACTTACCGACCCACACTGACACACATACACTCACTGACACACTCACACTCACTCACTCATTCACCCGCCCTACCACCAGTGTTATGTGAGTGTTTCCGCCGTCTCCGTCTGTCCATACATACTCACACACCCACACTCACTCACTCATTCACTCACTCATTCACTCACTCACTCATTCACCCGCCCCTCCACCAGTGTTATGTGAGTGTTCCCGCCGCCTCCGTCTGCCCATACACTCACACTCACTCACTCACTCACTCATTCACTCACCGTCTCCGTCTGCCCGGTGTTGACAGCAGCACTTCTCAGCCCGTGTCGTCTGCTGCGTGAGGGCAGTGTTTCAGAAAGACCAGAAACCACAAATAACCGCGCAGCAGACGATACCAGAAACCATCAAATAACAGCAGAGTGGTAATACCAGAAACCACCAAATAACCTCACGGCGGACAATACCAGATACCACCAAATAACCAGACAGTAGACAATACCAGAAACCACCAAATAACCACACAGTGGACACTACCAGAAACCACCAAATAACCACACAGTGGACAATACCAGAAATCACCTCAGAAGACAATACCAGAAACCACCAAATAACCACACAGTAGATAATACCAACAACCACAAAATAACTGCAAAGTGGACAATACCAGAAACCACCAAATAACTTCAGAAGACAATACCAGAAACCACCAAATAACCAGACAGTGGACAATGCCAGAAACCACCAAATAACCGCACAGTGGACAATACCAGAAACCACCAAATAACCACACAGTGGACAATACCAAAAACCACCAAATAACCGCACAGTGGACAATACCAAAAACCACCAAATAACCGCACTGTGGACAATACCAGAAACCACCAAATAACCTCAGAAGACAATACCAGAAACCACCAAATAACCACACAGTGGACAATACCAGAAACCACCAAATAACCACACAGTGGACAATACCAAAAACCACCAGATAACTGCACAGTGGACAATACCAGAACCCACCAAATAACCTCAGAAGAAAATACCAGAAACCACCAAATAACCAGACAGTGGACAATACCAGAAACCACTAAATAACCAGACAGTGGATAATACCAGAAACCACCAAATAACCGCAGAGTGGACAATGCTAGAAACCACCAAATAACCCCACAGTGGACAATACCAAAAACCACCAAATAACCGCACAGTGGACAATACCAGAAACCACCAAATAACCGCACAGTGGACAATACCAGAAACCACTAAATAACCTCAGAAGACAATACCAGAAACCACCAAATAACCACACAGTGGACAATACCAGAAACCACCAAATAACCACACAGTGGACAATACCAGAAACCACCAAATAACCAGACAGTGGACAATACCAAAAACCACCAAATAACCGCACAGTGGACAGTGCCAGAAACAACCAAATAACCCCACAGTGGACAATACCAAAAACCACCAAATAACCGCACAGTGGACAATACCAGAAACCACCAAATACCTATTTTGGGTACTTAATCATCAAACGGGAAGTGACGTCAGTTCCAGTGTAGTGCATGCTGCTGATTCGCCGTGGTATGGATTACTGGAGGGGGAAAAAAAGCTTGTTTGATTTAATGACGCCTCTAGAGCACATTGATTATCCTATCATCGGCTAGTGGACGTCAAACATATGGTCATTCTGAGATATTTCTTTGGAGGAAACCTGCTGCTGCCACATAGGCTACTCTTTGCGAGAACCAGCAAAGGGTCTTTAATATGCACTTTCCCACATACAGGACAGCATACACCACAGCCTTTGATGAAGCAGTTGTGGACCACTTGTTCGAACGGGAAATAGCCCAAACTGCAAATGGGTCCACTGAGAAGGATCGATCGGGTGACCTACAGCTTCACAGGTGGACACTTTACCGCCTGAGCTACGTCCTGCTCCCCTGGAATACTGGAGGAAGGCGATAAGCTCAGTTATATACTTAGCGACACCTTTCCATTGTTAGGGTTGCAGGACACGCCTATCGAGGATTAATACCAAACTAGATGAGGCAACTTAGCGATCATATCTTGTTTGATATCAATCCACAACACTGGAGTCCTGCAACCATAATGGTGAAAATACAACGTTAACTGTTCATTACGCCACCCTAATATTATGTATAATATTACATTTGTAATAATTTATTTTGAATTGGATATTTAAATGCAAAGAAGATGGGGGTGGCTTTCTTCTCCATTTCTGTCACTGTTTCTTGTAGCAACAAGCTTAAGCCTCAGGAGACCGGGCTCGGTGACAGGATAATGTGACTGAGTGGGATATCAGGTCATGGTGCCAGCAGCATAATTTCCCTGTGGGGCAGCACTATAAAGTCGCCATGAGTGCGCACTGTCACAAGTCGGTATGCGTCCTGATATAACCTTAGATGTTGCCAGGACGTAAGATTCCAACAACCAACCAACCTAAGCTGCAAGTGGTAGCAGTCAAATGGTGTACATTAGACGAGAACACTTTCCGACCTCGTACGGCACCTCGTACGGCACCTCGTACATAACCTTGTATGCCACCTCGTTCGGCACATCGTACGGAACCTCGTATGCCACCTCGTGCGATACCTCGTATGGAACCTCGTACGGCACCTTGTACGGAACCCCGGACGGCACCTCGTACGGAACCTCGTATGCCACCTCGTGCGACACCTCCTACGGAACCTCGTACGGAACCTTGTACGGAACCTCGTACGGAACCTCTACGGAACCTCGTATGGAACCTCGTACGGAACGTTGCGTGGCACCGTTAGGCCTCAATGGTGTAATAAAAAGGCAGGTAATACGCCATTAGGCCGGGCCCAGATTGCCCAGATAGCCCAGATTGTTGAGATGCCGAGCTGGAGAGGCGGTCTGTGAGCCGAGAAGGAGGGGCGGGTGGGTGTGTTTACGAGGGGAGTGAGTGGCCAGCAGTAGGTGCAGGCGCTAAGTGTGCCACTAGTGGAGACTGTCTCCAGACTTGAACCTGCGTCCCCTAGGATGAGAAGCACCTGCTGGCGGCATAGTACCAGAGTAAGTACTATTGCATGGCGCCACTTTGTGGCACAGCAGAGACACACAGATACACCCGCCAGACACAATGATATCACCTATGGTGTTCTTTGTGGCGGAGTGGTTAGAGTGCCTGACTTTTTTCTAGGTCAGACTCCTAATTTGAAGGTTGGTGGTTCAATTCCCCATCCATCACTTCTGCAAATTTGGATTTCCACTGCTGTGCATAACTTAATAGTGAAATAGCGAATGGTAGACAGGAAGTGTGAACACTTATTTGTCTCAGATTTTTGCTTGAGTGCAAAAGTAAATCAGCAACACAAGGAATAATTAGTAGTATGTGGTGAATAAGGGGTCAAATTTTCCTGGATCATCAGCATATTGCTTTTTCTAATCTGTTTTTTAATCAATTTATTGACTCGGCATCAATAACATTTTGTGGGAGACTGTTCCATATATTTATGATCCTGTTTGAGAAACTGTGTTGCCTTAACTTTGAAATGGCTCTGGGTTTTACTAGTTTGAGAGTATGGCCCCGACCGCCTTCTCTTTTATTCAAGGTAGAAAATTGGTTCATATCTATTTGATCAAAACCTTTCATAATTTTAAATACTTCAATTATGTCACTTCTTTTCCTTCTGTAGGAAAGGGTAGGAACTTAACAGCACCATCAAAAGCCAGTTACTCTCATACCATTTGTATGTGGTGTTGGAGGTTAAACCACCCTTTGGTCGGTAAACCTAAAAGTGTAGGCTCAGGCTTTCTATCGACCAACTGTCTAATGTTGAAAACAAGTCTATTCACACTTATCCATGATAGTCAGTATCAATCTTCTAGAAAGAAAAAACCTGGATCATTCCCACCACCTGGTGGCAATGGATAGAACTAATGTGGGCTAAGACTCCGCCACTTATGCATTGGGAGGCACCCAGAAACAATAGAGGTTAATCAAAAATGACTATAATATTGCTGAGGGGCTCTCCAAAGTTATCAACATTTCCACGGTCGTACAAAGCATACAACAAGGGGGTGGAGCGCTGTCAGTAAAGGACAACTTTTATCATTTAATAACCTGTGTTTTTGGACAATTTTCCTTTTCTTTTTGATATATTAGTTGATTAAGAAGAGGAATTTTCAGCCATGAGCAATCGGTCTTCCTGATTCCACTACTCCTTGCTCTATCCTAGTAATGTAGCGATAAGTATCAATTTTTAAGTTATTGGTTTGACACAAGGTTCACTTCCTATGACCTACAAAAATGGGAGGTGGGCACTCAACTCATTTGGCCACCCTGTCTGGGCCTGTAGTAACATTTTGATGCGCACTACTTTGGAGGGGGAGTGGTCTGAAAAAGTAGTACTCTTTGTACTACTTTCCAAGATATTGGCAACTTTGGACGGCTCATGAGAAATACCAGATATGATGGCGTGTTCCATGATGGTATGCGTCATACTGTCCCTGGTCAGTGCATCCATGAATTTGTACCAATTTACGCAACTCATGTGACATCTGTATTTAGATCTAACACTTTTTAGATTTAGACTTAGAGAAATATATACTTTTATGACCAGTTTATCTATATATTTCTTTTGGTACATTAGTCATGTTGGTCGGCAACATGGGTAATTTAGGCGTGACAGGGAACCACCCCCTTACCCACCGATCACCCACCGCTACACCCACACCACCTACCCTTTAGCACCGACATCCTCCACCATTTCCGGTCGGCGATTTGCAACTCAGCCGAATAACAATGAATGGCGCCATCATTGCTCACCGCCAACTGACGAGTACTCATTGAACCCGACCTGAACTCGGTTTGCTCAAACCCACCATTCGCACTTCTCAACCAGATGCCGGACCATCTACACCTCCATGCCTTTTCTTGGCTGTTCTCCAGTTCCCACCAAAATGCCTAAACAGACATCAACATGTGCGCGCACTAGCTGAGGCACCGAACCAACACCAGGGACTCCAAAACAGTGTGGGCGCCCCAGATCTCCCTACATCGTCAATCTATGCCCAACTCCCTGGAGCAGCAAGCTCAGTTTGCCAAAAAGATAATGGATAGGATGGAGGCACTGGAAACTACCGGCACAAGGATGAAGCGATCACCAAGCACCAACTCCTCAGATGACTACAGGACAGCTTCCAAATGCAGATGCCGCAGTCGTGACACTCCAGATAATTCCCGTTCTCTTCCATGCGACTCACGGCGAAAGTAGTGTAACACAGATAAACACCAGCGCTGGAGGAGGAGCAAGGACTCGTCCCACTGCTCATCATCATCAGAGGAGGATAGGGGCCACTGCGACGTGGTCAACGCCATAGTGGACAACAACTGTGACAACAACGGAAGAAAGAGAAGAGGTAGGATTCAGCTTATTCACCATTTGTTTATGATCAGGAACGACAGGAAAGGGAAAGGTGGTCTCGGTGAGAGCATGTGGCATGAATATTTTGCCGCGCTAGGGGACATGCGGGCAGTTTCCCCAATGCTTCGGTCGTGGATAGAAGCGATGATTGAATACCAAGATCAGGTAGCTATCATGGCGGGAGACTGGTCATGGAGGACATGCTTGGGTTGGTCTGAACGTATTTTCACGATGATTGATGATGGGAGGTTGCGATGTGGCTGGAAGGATAGCACGGCGATTAAATATTTACAACGCGATGCTTTCTAACTGGTGTGAGGAGGGATGAGCAGAGGAGAGCCAGCAAGGCCAAGCATGGTTACCAGGGCCAAAACACTAGGTCAGATGCGCAAGGCTCGACTAGAAACTAGGGACAACATAAACGCCCCGAGTCTAACCACCAAATAGAGGACCGCCCCTGGTACAGGTGGAACTGGGGAAACGACTGCGGTTTCTCTAACTCATATGTCACCGGAGATGAGAGGTTCGCACATGTATGTGTGTGGTGCGTGAACAAGTATAGGAAGCCAAACCCCCATAGAGAACAGGACTGTAAAATATGAAATGCCAACTTGAGAAGAAAGCTGCAACTTTTACTAATGATGACCACTAGGCCGCAGATTTTCAGTAACCTGGCCTGTATTTGTTGATGTAGCATGGCAAAAAAGATGATTAAAGGACAATATACGACAGGGTTCAGGAGACTTGTCTCGGTAACCACATCGCCGCGAGGGTCCTCATCCTATCGGCCCTCAACATCCCCAGATGGAGGGACCTGTTGGCCGACTACCACGATGACCAACTTGTGGACTTCCCCGAGTTCTGCTGGACTACTGACTATGCCGCCCCAAACCCACCAGTCCCATCAGTGATGAACCACAAGGAAGATAGATCTCCACCATCTACAATGGATAAGACGGTACATCAGGAAGGAGAGCGAGCCCTTCTTCCCCTGGGCTCAGACCAGCCCAATGATGACCCGATCGAAGAGGAACACCAGTGAACATAGGGTTATTGTCGATCTGAGCTACCTCAGAGGGACAAGTGTCAACTCCTGCATCTGGAAGGGCTACTTCCAAGGTAGGCTGGTCACTTACACCCTGCCCGGGATCATGGATCTCATGGACGAGGCAACTCGTCTTGGTCGCGGATGCTACCTCTGGTCAGCTGAACTGGCCAGAGCATATAGGCAGCTCAGGGTCTGCCCCCTCTCCATTCTGTTCCTTGGCATCAATATCGATGGCGATACATACTTTGATATCGCCCCACCATTTGACTGCTGCACCTCCTTCGTGGCCTGCGCCCGCACCACCAATGCTGTCGTCTACCTCCTTCGCCATCACGGCCACTTCGCACTATGTTACTTGGACGACTTTGTGGGCATGGCCTGCTTCGGGGGAACGGCAGTCAAGGCCTATACTGAGATGATCGACATTGCAGTGGACCTAGGCCTCACATTCTCACCTGCAAAGTGTGTCACGCTGACCCATACCCTGGAATGGCTGGGCTTCAAACTTTCAACTGACGACATGATGGTCTGCATACCACCGGAGAAACTCGCTGAGGTCATCTAGGAGTGCGACCGATGGGACACAACACACGCAGGCATTAAAAAAGGACCTCCAGTGCCTTGTCAGGCACCTCCAACACATCTCCAAGTGTGTGTGCCCAGCGAGGCGCTCTATGACCCACATCCTGGAAGCACTCTGACACACCCCCTACACCAGCAAGCATCCCGTAACAACCGATCTGCTCAGGGACATAGCTTGGTTCGTGGAGTACGCCAAGGCCTCGAATGGTCTTGTCCTCCTGTGCCCCCTGCCCAAGCTCGAATGGCTCATTCAGTGGGACTCCTCCCACCTTGGGGGAGGGGTCCGGCTTCATTACCAAGAGTACCAACAGGAGTACATAGCCATAGGTCATCACATAAAGGCCCTCAAAGACATCAACCTGGTCATTGCCCTCCATGCACTTACTCCTGACAACCCCCATGACTATGCCATAGTGATCAACACAGACAACCTTGCCTCCCAGGTGGTGCTTGCTTCTGGTGTGGGGAGGGACCCCATCCCCTGTGCCTGTGCTAGGGTGATATGGGGGTTTGCCACCCATAAGTGCTGCAAGGTCAGCATATACCACAAACCGGGAGCCGACATCATACTTGCTGACGCCCTCAGCAGGGCCCCATTCGACCCAGCTGCACAAGCGAAAGCCACGGCCCTCTGCCGCGAGCTCAAGCTTGTCAGGGTCAGGGTACGACATGACCACACCCTCATTTATGACACTCTTTAAACCTGGGAAGCTCATAACTTTGCCTCTCTCTGCCAAGGTCTTCAAGAACATCACGAAGATATCAGATGCCTGTATGAGGTGGGGCTAGCTGCTGGAACCTGGTGGAACAAGTCACGTCAGATCAACAACTACCACCAACATACTGCCTCTGCCCGATACGACCCGTGCCGCCCCTCAGAGCACGACGTGATGTTGTACATTGCCCACCTCGCGTGCAAGCAACACTCCCTGGGTGTGGTCCTCAACTACCTCAGTTGGGCAAGAACCTGGGTTCGGCTCCATCAAGGCAGTGTTCGCGGCTCTGACACCTATATGGTATCCATCATCAAGCGAGGCGAGCAACACGCTCCTTGCTCAACATACCAGGGCAGGCCCCGCCCCTAACCATTCACCTGCTCAAATCTGCTGTGAGCTTCTTCAGGTCAGCCGGCCGGAACGCATATGTCCTCACTGCTGACATCCTCCTCAGCTTCTTCAGCCTACTACGACAGGGCAAATTCCTTTTCACCGGAAGACACAACGACCCGGGCCATACCATCCGCAGTGCCAATGTCACTGACAACGGACACTCACTAACAGTCTGCATACGATCAACCAAGACCTCTAGGTCAAACCAAGACCGGTTCACCATCAACATCCCAATCACACCAAACTCCATATGCTGCCCGGTAAAGGCCTCCAAAACAAAACCGCCACCAAAACAAACTCTGACGACCCGGCCTTCCTGACCATTACTGGTGAATCACTGACCGGACACAACCTCACGTTGGCACTCCAAGCGGCCCTCACATCCACTCGCCATGATCGCTCTGAAGACTACACACTACACAGCCTCCGGTGCGGGGCCGCTCAGGCCTGCATGAGAGCCGGTGCCCCAGTCCAGCACATACAAGAACTCCACAACTGGAGATCCAACGCCATCACAGCATACATCCAACCGGCTGCATTCAAGATCACAACACAGGCACTCTCAAGTTTATTTGGTTGAGTGCCGGGTCATGGGATTCAAACTTTTCACCAACCGATCCAACAACTCATGAACTTTGACCTCATTACTAATTTGACCTCACATAGACCCAACTATCACATGACCAGAACTATTATATGACACTCCTTCTTACATGACTACCCCCATTCCCATTGCCCCCCTTGTTTGTTCTCATTCATATTATTTGACCTAGATGTTACATTGACCTCCTGACCTTTCATCACCATACCTTAACCACCTGTTGCCCTCATTAGCCTTCCTCTCTTCACTCCTACCATCTCAACCATTTGACCTCCCTCCCCTCTCTATTGACCTCGATGTGAACTTTTACCTCATTCCCTTCCATCACCTTCACATAATTGTTTGACCTCTGACCTCTGTAACTGTATGTACTTCACCCTTGATCATTTGATACCAATTTATTATTAATAAGTTCCATATTATGAGTTCCTTGTTGGGTTATCAAATTACTTGATTAAGCAGGGAAATTTCAATCGTGGACGACTGGTCTTCCTTATTCCTCTGCTCCTTGCCCTATACTAATAATACCGAGCGCCAGGCTAGGAAGCGACAAGTATCAATTTTAAAGTCATTGGTTTGACTCGACCAGGGTTCGATCCCATGATCTACCAGAATTGGAGACGGACTCTCAACTCATTCAGCCATCCCGTCTGGTTAATATGTAAATAATTTGTTCTGCACAACATGGATTATATCCTGTTACTTAAATTCCTGAACCCTACCCACACAACCATGTGCTTGTAGTGTTATTTCTATTTGGTGTTTAACGCTTTGGTTGTTAACTACATTTGATGGATGGGAATGTTGCCCCTTATTTTCCCAGCTGGCCTGCAGCAAGGCCCATGGCTTCTAAACTGAGTGACCTCTCTCAGAGACCCCCTCCCCCCCCCGCATTAATGGTAGGTATTGACTCGTGCACACTCATGGCATCTTCATAGTGCTTCCCCACTGGAACACTGGGCCACTGCAACCGTAACCTGATATCCTACTCAGTCACATTATCTTGATACTGAGCAAACTAGTCCTTGGCCTGCCAAGTGCCAGGTTAGGTAGTGACAAGTATCAATTTTGTCAGTCATTGATTTGTCTGTTTATATCGAGGTATGCAGGTATTGCAGGTATTACAATACCTCAGGGAGTTTGACACCCCTGCCCTGCAGAGTTGTAAACCACTACCTTGTGGTACAGGTTCTTGACAGAACCGAAGGCTAAGGGAGCAAACCCTAAACAGAAAACCATGTCACTGTAACAATGGTTATAAGTAAAAAGACAGATAAACCAAATGTCAATATAACCATAGATGGCACAAACATAGAACAAGTATCCGAATTCATATATCTCGGACAAAAGATTACAAATGATGGGAGATGTGAGGAAGAAATTAAAAGAAGGATAACAATAGCCCGAACAACATTCTCCAAAATGTATAGAGTGTTAACATCAAGTAAGATATTAATACAAACAAGGAAGCGTATTCTTCAGTGTTATGTGTGGTCTACTCTAATGTATGGGGCAGAGACATGGACAATCTCTAAGAAAATGTACAAACGTTTAGCAGCATTTGAGATGTGGACTTATCGAAGGATGATGAAAATATCATGGACAAAGAAGATCACCAACAAAGAAGTTCTCAGAAAAATTAAAAATAAGAAAAGCTTGTTTGCCACTATACAGACAAAGAAACTTATTTATTTTGGCCACATCATTCGTCAGAGTTCAATATACCGTACATTGTTGGAAGGGAAGGTGAATGGCAGCAGAGGGAGAGGGAGACCAAGAACATCATGGTTTACAAATATTTCACAGTGGACAGGCTTGAATTATTCACAGTCTATCAGAACAGCACAACATCGGGACAAGTGGAGAACCATTGCATCCAACCCTCGACTAGAGGATGGAACTATTGATTGATTGTGGCAGCATTAAGGGCAGTTGATGTATGAAACTCCCAACATCTCCTGACCAGCCATTGCAGGGACAAATAGTTTTGCGCCTGTCTTGACATGTTCTTGCTGGTGTGAAACCTCTATTTGCTCCCCGAGAGAGTGCCGCTGGTATCTTGCAAAACCCAGCAGCACTTCAACACTTTTGCAGGCAACTTTCATGAAATGTTCAGCTAAATGGAGAGTGGCAGTCAAGTAATGAAAGCAGTATTTGTCGCATTGTGACCGACAGCATGATGATGATGATAATATCCGAAAATATATATAAATATAGCATATACATAAATATACAAAAACATAGAAAATATAAATATATAAACAGGTAAATATATATATAAAGATATGCATTATAAACATATACATATTTATATATATACATATATATAAAGAGGTCAGGCATAAAACCCCGTAAACACCGATCCAAAAATGTAACTAAAATAAAAGATTTATACCTGAAAATAATTATAATTCTCACTAATTCCACTTCGCTTGTAATGACATAATTATGTAGCAATGAACAAAAAAGCAGACATGTAACAAAATAACATTTTTGAAGGTTTGATTCCAATGTTTATCCTAATTTTTTGATCGGTATTTAATATGATTTACTGGGTTTTGCCCCTGAACTCTTCATATATATACACTCACACACACACACATATATATATATATATATTTTACCTCGGTATACAGCCTCAGGCTAGCCTCAGGCTAGGGAGAGGTAAGCACATCCGGTCCAGCAATTAGCATAAAAAACTCACGACCGGAGCACGCTCATGAGTTGCTCCAGTTGGATTTATCTACAAAAAGCTAATAACTGTAAGTAATCGTGATTATTTTGGTTAAGCTTGTTTATGATGCACTATCGCATCTAGATTGGAAAGTTCAGAACTTTCGTACGTCCAGTTTGGACAAGATTAGCATTTTAAAAATTGAATCGGATAGAACAAAGGATTCCTTTGTCTTGGTTCTGTGGTTCGATTAAACCCGCTTTGTACGGGTAGAGATGTTGACACCGTCACATCTCCTGTGGAGATTCCTTCGGACCCTAATAGAGGGTGTTGTTGGGGATGATCCTGGGTTTCTTTTATAGACTCCCCTATTGATGAGGCGTTTCTCCGAGTTTCGTAGCATTTTCTCTCACTTGCTGGCGCAGTAGCCGCGGGTGAGAGAAGTGTACGCGACAGAGAGATGGGAGGTTCTAGAAGCCTACCCCACGTATGGTTGGTTTCGATACCCAAAACCTACGGAAAACTTAGCTTACCACGCCTGTATTGAGAACTGTGTAAATACGTTACTCTTTACCAATAAGATCCTCAACCCAGGTTCCCTGGCGTCACTTTGGTGTTCAGTTGAGTTGATTCCGGTTACTAAGTTTCCTTTTTTGGTTACAGACTACCGATGGCTACGAAGCGAAACAAACCGCCGCCCGTCGTTGCGGAGGGACGCGTGCCTACCGGCTACGATACGTCACCGGATCGGACAGCTCCGCCGTCCCCACTACAGGGGGCACATGTGCTCTCAGATAGAGAGAGTGAGGACGACGAGGTGTTGCCAGGCGATTTGACCTTACAGGTCAATAGGCTAGTGGAGCAAAAGATGAAGGAGCTCCACAGCAAGGACCAACAATTCCCGCCAGCTGACTCAGACTGGCAGGATGTCTCTGATTTCGAAGAGACGGATTCGGCACCTGAGCCCCCGCGCCCTAAGGCCAAAAAGCGGAAACGACCGGCTAGCTCCTCTGGTGATGATTACACCAAAGCCACCAAGGGCAAGAAAGTGAAGAAGCCAAAGAAGAAAAGTAAGAAGAAGAAGAAGAAAGAGTCTTCTTCCGATTCATCGTCCGACTCGTCAACTACTGAGTCGGACTCAGACACGGAAAGGGCTGGCCTTTATGCCAACCTGGGAGGCAAGATTCGGAAGCGCTGCCCGATCCAAAAGGTAAAGAAAGTCAGAACAACGACTATGATGCGCGAGACTATAAAGGGACATTTTAACACCTTTAAGCCAGCTGAGGTGATCAACAAAATCACTGAGCAAATTTCCGGGATAAAAGGTATCCCGGATAGTGTAGTGAAAGAGATGGACGCTGGGATCCATCTGAATGAGAAGAAGCGCTTCGAGACTGCTCTGTTTACCGTTCACAAAGCGTTGTTAGGGGTCCTCGCCTCAGTCGTTCCGGTAGCTAACCGGATGCAAACTGAGAACAAGTTCTCCTCACTGGCCAGAGGCATGGATAAGGGCGTGGCCCTCCTCACAGCTGCCAGTAACTTCTTGAGCTACCGTAGATACGAAAACGTGTTCAAAGCGGTCACCACTCAAGCTGGGAAGGAAGTAGCCAGATCTAAGAAGGTCATGGACAACGATGGCAAGGAGTATACTCTCTTTTTGCCGCCCAAACCCATCAAGGGCAAACCTTTGGATAAAGGGAAAATGTTTGGTGGCCAACTTCCATACCTCTTCAAGGAGGTCGAGACGGAAGCCAAGAGTGGTCGTAACCTTGAACCGGCCAAGAAAGCCGACTCGTCAAGATTTCGTCGCCCCCGAGGGGATTTTCGTCCTCGCCGAGGAGGCAGAGCTGGCAGGTCCGGCCCGTCCTACGGCTTTCAGCCCAGAGGCAGAGGTCGGGGAGACAGGCAAGGTTGGAACGACGGCAACCGCCCGTTCAGGAAGGAGTTTGCCCCGAAACAATCCTTCCCACGCCCAGGCAACAAATAGACATTGCTACACAGACCCAACTTCCTAAGTTGGTGGCGGAATCTACACAAACAGATGTAAGCGAATTTTGTGCGGGGAACATATTTAATTGTATTTCTTCTTGGTACGAAATCACTACTGACGTTAACATTTTAGATATTGTTACCGGTGTTAAGATTCCATTTACTGAAATCCCGTTACAACAACGGGTACCTTTCCCATATAGATTTAATGAGTTGGAGAAACAAGCATTATCAGAACAAGTTGCACTTTTTGAATCTAAAGGTATCATTGAAGAGGTGCCTCACACCCCAGGAGAATTTATCTCTAATATATTTTCAAGGCCAAAGCCAAATGGCGATATTCGCATGATTTTAGATTTAACTAAGTTGAACGTACTTGTAGAATATCAACATTTCAAAATGTTTTCCCTGGACACTGCCAAAGACTTGGTTACAGAGAATGCTTGGATGGCTAGTGTTGATTTACAAGATGCATATTATACTGTCCCGATATTTGAAGGACACCGCAAATTCTTAAGATTTATTTGGGAAGATAGACTATTTCAATTTACATGTATGCCAAATGGCTTAGCATGCGCTCCACGCTTGTTTACTAAATTATTGAAACCGTTTTTTTCGGTCATGGCAAATAAGGGTCATACTATGTTCCCTTACATTGATGATTCTTTCATTGTTTCACAATCATTTGATGAGTGTCAACACGCTGTTGATGATTTATGTTCCCTTCTGACAACATTAGGTTTTTATTTGAATCATAACAAGTCAGTTTTTGTCCCCACAACTGAACTTAAATGTTTAGGCTTTATTATTAACACACGCTGTATGACTTTTTCACTCCCCGATAACAAGCTGACTAAGTTTCACGATATGGCGTTTCACTTGGTCGCCTTAAGTAGGCCAAAGATAAGACAGGTCGCGGTGCTAATTGGCATACTTATTGCTTACGCCCCGGCTATTCTATATGGTAAAGCCCACATAAAATCTTTAGAAATAGATAAGAACTTAGGGTTGGCTCGTACTAAAGGCAATTTTGAAAGGAAAATGTTTATTTCAGAAGATGGAATGAAAGACATTAACTGGTGGTTTAATAATATTCAAAATTCCCCCAATCCTATACGGATGAATGAACCCAATACAGTAGTGACTACTGATGCTTCATTAGAAGGTTGGGGGGCACATTGCGATTCCATAGCAACAGGAGGACGTTGGTTGAAAGAAGAAAATGCAGATCACATTAATGTTTTAGAGCTACGAGCTATTTATTTAGGCCTTGCTAGTTTAGTTAAGGTACCACGTAAACACATCCGTATTTTAACGGATAATACAACGGCAATGGCATATGTACGAAACATGGGTGGGACAAAGTCCAGGCCAGGCAATGCGATGGCTAGAAAAATTTGGGAATGGGCCCAAATGAATAAAGTTTGGCTAACAGTAGCATATATTCCCGGAACGCAAAATACATTAGCAGATCATAAAAGTCGACATTTTCATGACCATTTGGAATGGTCCCTTAATCCAGACATTTTCACCACAGTGTGCCAAAAGTGGGGCCAACCTGAAGTTGACTTGTTTGCTTCACGAAACAATTGTAAAATTGACAAATATGTGTCATGGCATCCAGAACCTGATGCCTGGCATATAGATGCTTTTTCTATCACATGGGAGAATAAATTGTATTATATCTTCCCCCCATTCAGCTTGATCAGCCGGGTAAGCCGAAAGATAAAGATGGACAAAGGACACGCAATATTAATCGTTCCCAACTGGGACACGCAACCTTGGCTACCGGGCATACAGGCAGCCGCCAAAGATTGCCTCCGATTCCGAAGATCACCAGGCAATCTGACACACCAAGGCCCTCTAAAACAAAGAGGGGACGTGTCCACAACACCGTTGTTGGCATTCCTTTTTTAAATAAAAAATATTTAGAACAATTCGGTTTAGATAAAATTACACAACAAAGACTTGTCGCAGATGCTTGGCGTAAAGGTACAGTTAAAATGTATACCATATATTTGAAAAAGTGGGGTATTTATTGTTTAATTAAGAAAGTCAAACCCATGAATCCTACTATTTCCCAAGTTGGTAATTTTCTCCGAGGGTTAGAGGACGAAGGCTTAGGGTTTGGATCTATTAATGCTGCTCGCTGTGCTTTATCCGTCATCCTTCCACGGATAAATAATGAGACATTTGGTAAAAACCATGTTATTCATTGGATTGTAAGATCGATTTATCAACGAAACCCACCCAAACCGAAGTACAGTCGCTTCTGGGATGTTTCGGTAGTGTTTGATTTGCTAAGACAGTGGCCTCATAATAGGCATTTAGATCTCAAACAATTAGGGTTTAAGGTAGCGTTTCTCTTATTATTAGTAACAGGACATAGGGGACAAACTATTGTTGCCCTATCACTAGATGGCCTAGAGATAGATAGAAATGAGGCCACATTTGATTTGTCAAAGCTGTTAAAATCTAACAGATTAGGTGACCCTTTGTCTACTATTAGTGTAAGTAGTTTCAAAGAATACCCAAAACTTTGTGTTGTATCAGCCATTAGGGCCTATATATCCAAGACCAAGGACTTGAGAACTTCAAGACAGTTGTTAGTGAGCTTTATTAAGCCACACAAGGGCATTTCGCGAGATACTCTAGCGAGATGGACAATTAGTATGTTGAAATTGGCAGGCGTTGACACGGACAAATATGCCTCACACTCAACAAGAGGTGCTATGGCATCTAAGGCGCGACTGCTTGGCATCTCTGTCAAGCGGATCCTGGCCCATGCAGGATGGAAAACAGCACGATCGTTTGCTACCCACTAGAACAAACGATTGGAAAAGTCGAGCACACTAGCCCGACAGCTGCTACAAGACTAGATCGGCATTAGGTGAGAATACACTTCGATTTCACCAAAAATGTTATTTTGCTGATTGATGATAATGTATGTTTAACAATTATTATTGACTTGTGACATAATAATACAGGATAAATGAGATTACGTAAACCTCTCCCTAGCCTGAGGCTAGCCTGAGGCTGTATACCGAGGTAAAATAGATTAGTTAGACGAATCTTACCTGGGTATAGATGATGGATAACTGTTGTTTTACCGAGGTATATATATACATATATATAATCGGATAGACGTGGGCTAGGGCCCTCCCGCCACACCCTTCCACGTCTATTCGTTTGCTTATACCAAGGAAACTTCGCAGTTTAGTACCATTGTCACCATTGATGTACTTTTAGATTATTTGTTTCATTTATCCTGATTAAGTAGGTAATGATTGCTGGACCGGATGTGCTTACCTCTCCCTAGCCCACGTCTATCCGAGGCTTATACCTCGGTAAAACAACAGTTATCCATCATCTATACCCAGGTAAGATTCGTCTAACTAATCTATATATATATATATATATATATATATACACACACTACTCACTGACCCTGACCAGCTGCGTGGGGTGAGGACTGGCCAGCTGCTGCCCAAAATAACCTGCTGCGGTTATTGGCTGACTGCAGCTGAAGTTAAAACAACATGGCTGCGTGCCGGACTGACCTGTCTGTCACGGTAATGAGGTGAGGCAACCCAGGGCATCATCCACCGGTCAGGCTGGTAGAGGAACTGCTGTAAGCTTATAAGTATATGTCCTGTTATTAATCATTCATTGATTAAGTGACGGGACTTCAATCATTTGGCCGGACTCACTGTGCATACCGGTGAATCCAGAGGGAATGAAGTTTGGATCCTGGTCAAGTCAAACCAATGACTTATAAAATAGGTACCTGTTGCTGCTCGCCACTTGCTGTTATGAGATCAGGACAGGGACTGGGAGCACAGTGTCAGGATAATGGGATACTGTGGGACGTCAGGTCATGGTGCCGGCGGTCTTATTTCCCAGTGTGGCAGAACTATAAAGTCGCCATGAGTGTGTGCTGTCACAAGTCGGTGCCCATCCTGGTATGGCCTAGGGTCTTGCTGGGGCATAAAACTACACCAACCACCCAGCCTCCCCCAGCCCTCTCAGAGGACTGGTTGGGCTCTTAGGCTGCCTTTTTCCTTCCCCCCCCCCCAAAATTTCCTGACCAATACCCATCAGAAGCCAACTCCCGACCAGATGGGACTGCTTTCAGTGGTGCCCATACAGTGCTGCAGAATTGCAGCCTTCAGCATGACAAAACTCCCCCAAAACAAATCAATCATTGACAATTCAAGGATGTGATTTTACTGCGGATTAGTGGATTTCCGAGTGTTGAACTGTCATTATATATATAAAATTCCAGTGCAGGAGTGACAGTATTCGCGGCACTGGTAGGGGTTGGAGGTGGTGGCGCCACCTGTCCTAACTGTGAAAAGGGGTCACCCCTAAAGTAGTACACAACATATGGGTGATCAATATAGGGAATCTTCCCCTCCATGCCTTTGTACTCGCATATAAGTATTATACAACACATATATATGTATGTATATATATATATATATATATATATATATATATACCGCATATGTCCCAATAGAAGCACACTACCCAATAGAATCAGACACACCCATTTCAAGATTGAAAGCAGGCACAAATTTATGATCTTATTCAGACTGAATGCACATAAAATAAGACAAACCCGCTTTATTTCAGAGGCACAACAAAACCAAATCAATGAAATAATAAGCAGTGATGAATGTTTCACAATATCTGCATATGTAATCATAGTACATGTTAATTTGAAACAAACCATTGCAAATAATTACTTTGCGCCCATGGGAAATAAATAGACTAGCATCCATGTGTCTGCACTCGTGCATTGCGCGACTATTGGGACATATACGGTATATATCCATTGACTCTGAGTATATCCAGAGATTGTGGATATAACTTCGAAGTTATTGTGAAACATTCATCACTGAATCAGCAGAGTTTGAGCGTTCACCTACAGTAGAAACCAGACGGGGTGGCCGAATGAGTTGATCGTCCGTCTCCTGTTTTGGGAGATCGCAAGATCCGAACCCATGAGTTTGTGGGTTCAAATCCTGGTCAAGTCAAACCAATGCCTTAAAAATTGATACTTGTCGCTTCCTAGCCTGGTGCTCAGCATTATTAGGATAGGGCAAGGACTGGGTGGCTCAGTGTCAGGATAATGTGATTGAGTGGGATATCAGGTCATGGTGCTGGTGGCCTGGTTTCTCAGAGGGGCAGCAGTATAAAGTCGCCATGAGTGCGCACTGTCACAAGTTGGTACACATATGATATGACCTTAGAGGTTGCTAGGACGTGAAACAACAACAAACAAACAAACCTACAGTAGAAACACAAAATATATTCATAGAGCACCACAAAGTAGCGGAAGAAATGCTGCATCTATAATAACCCATAGCAGACATACCATGGATAGCCATAATGGAAGTGTCATATCCATGGCAGCACATATCTGGAATTAACGACCTAGCACAACCAGAAACAAATTCCATTGAAGTATAGAAACAAAAACATACATAAAATAGGCAGTATAAATCTTCAAGAAAAAAAAAGAAAAAAAGAAGAAGACCTACCCAAGGAACCAATGGAAAATGTACCCACTAGAAGCTTTGGTGTGTCAACATGTTTCCCGACAAAAATGGTAATGTGGACCAGGAAGCTCCTGCACTTGCAAATTGTACATGTTAAAATAACATGGGTAATTCACGGGCGGCGATGAGACGGCAATGCTGGCTTGCATGCCTCTGGCTCCCTTCCGCCCCTGCTTAGGATTCGAACCTGGGACCCCACCAAGACGCTGGCCCACGCGCTGCTCCCCGTTAACACCTTCCCCTCACCACCGGCCACCCCTCCGCTTGGACCCGCCCCAGCCCACAACCCAACGACCGTTGAGCTGCTCGCCACTCAGCACCCAACTACCATGCAGTCAACCACGGCCTAATTTTGAAAGTTACACCCTCCATAGCCTGCGTAGTGGGGGGCCAGGCGTGCCAGGCGGAAGGACGACCAGTTCACGACATCATGGCACGGGGGGCCTGGTCATCCGGGGCAGTCCTCTCCTATCTCCGCCCGGCGATGCCGCTCGAACCCTACCATTAATTGGTTGTAGGATTCAAGTTAATGCTGGCCTGGTCACCGGCTTGATAGTCCGGGCGGGGACGAGCCTCGCCCTTTCCGATATAGGGGGGGGAAACCGGGCACGAACACTTTGACACCGAACCTCTGCTGTAACCCATCAGGAACGACAATTCTGGCACCTTAGTCGACCCTAGCACATTAAGTGAATAGCCTTAGCCATTGTATATCACATTGCTCACATGACTCTTGACTAGCCTATTACTAGATTCTTATTCATTCAAATAAACACCGATATAACCAGTCGAGTCTCCGCCTTAGTGAATTGTACATGTTAAAATAACATGGGTAATTCACGGGCGGCGATGAGACGGCAATGCTGGCTTGCATGCCTCTGGCTCCCTTCCGCCCCTGCCTGGGATTCGAACCTGGGACCCCACCAAGATGCTGGCCCGTGCGCTGCTCCCCGTTAACACCCTCCCCTCACCACCGGCCACCCCTCCGCTTGGACCTGCCCCAGCCCACAACCCAACGACCATTGAGCTGCTCGCCACTCAGCACCCAACGAGCATGCAGTCAACCACGGCCTAATTTTGCCCCACCCACCCACACCGGTCAGATAAGGTTTGGGGCGGGAGGGTTGTAGGATTCGAGTTAACACTGGCCTGGTCATTGGCTTGATTGTCTGGGCGGGGACGAGCCTCGCCCTTGCCGATATAGGGGGGGGTGAAACCGGGCACGAACACTTTGACGCCGAACCTCCGCTGTAACCCATCAGGAAGGACAATTCTGGCACCTTAGCCGACCCTAGCACATTAAGTGAATAGCCTTAACCATTGTATATCACATTGCTCACATGACTCTTGACTAGCCTGTTACTAGATTCTTATTCATTCAAATAAACGCCGATATAACCAGTCGAGTCTGCGCCTTAGTGAATTACTAACAAACAATAATCACCAAAACATGTATAGGGGAGGGGGGGAGGCAGAACTGATTGTTACCTTGTTATGACAATGGATACCATTGAAATGACACAATTAATTATGCGTGTTGTGGATGTCCAGACAGGCGCGAAACTATTTTGTCCCTGCAGTGACTGGTCGGGAGATGTTGGAAGTTCCATACATCAACCGCCCTTAATGCTGCCACAGTGACATGGTTTTCTGTTTAGGGTTTGCTCCTTTAGCCTTCGATTCTATCAAGAACCTGTACCACAAGGCAGTGGTTTACAACTCTGCAGGGCAGGGGCATCAAACTCCCTGAGGTATTGCAAGGTGATAAAAACGGAAAACATTGCCCCCAGAGCAGGATTCGAACCCACACTTCTTGCCATTCGGGAGTAGCGTGCTACCCATTACACTACCTAGGCTCCCAAATGCAATCACTCTATCCACACCTACCTGTATATGTGACCTAAGAGATCAGTGCCGACTACTAGTCCTACACACATACATAGCAACTTCTCCCCATGAACATTCCAATACAATGTATCTACATAACAGCTAAATATTACCTGAATAATGTTAACTGAGGATATATACAAATGTCATCTCGCATGTGATTTGCTAATGTAATTTTGTGTGTGTGTGGTCAATATGTTTATTCTGCTGAATAAGTCTTTTGTCAGCCATTTGTCAATCCAGGCTTATTTACCCAAAAGGTATATATAATAAGGTATACAATAACTGTTGAATACACAATTGGCAACATGTAACATGCAATTGAATTTGGTAATTTGACATAATTTGAAAAGTGCGAAAATTAAATGTCCTAAAAAATAAACCACCCAACAGGCTGCCCTTGACTTCACAGGGGGGAGTGAAAAATGTGGGTCGTCGCCAGAGAGCAACAACTAGGAAAACCACAGCAAAGACTGCCCTCGTACACAGCGAGTACGGCGAGTAGAGGAGGGGGAGGGGATGGAGGGGAGGGAGGGGGAGTCACAAGTCACTCAGGTAACGCGGCAACTTGTTAAAAATGTCCATTCACAATAGACGAGATCAGAGTTCCGACTGTGCATGCGCTGAAAACGGTGTTCGCAGCAAAGCAAATGTGTACTGCCATTGAGTTTGCCGATACGTGTAGGGCAAAACTTCGATTTGATTCAAAATTAATAGAAATACATAACAATTTGGCATAAATATGTATGCACACATGCAATATAATGATCTGATGAATATATCTAAGACAAAAGTAGCCATAATTAAACATTTTGAGCTAAGAAACATACAATTCCACACAAAACAATCAGTCACTTTAAGGCTGATATCCACATCTAAATATTAAAATGCCAAATGTGTCAACATAAACTTGTTTCAGAGAAATATATAACCAATACCTGATTAACGATAATCATTTTCTAGTTCTACATATGTTATTAACCATAAGATATAAATAAAAACATGAATAAAATAAATAAAACTGACTCTGGCTATGGCTCTAACACTAATCTAAATGCACATGGCATAAGATGTGCTGACTATATTGATGTAAATGCAATGCTCGATAAAAGATTAATATCTTAATTTTTTTTTTTATATATATTTTTTTAGTTGGTATTTTATGTTTCAAACAAGATGTAAAAATATACGGATTTTCGGTTTAGATTTATATATTGGCAGAGAGCATGATTATTCTTGGGCGAAAGAATAGATAAGGGATTATGTAATCTAATGAGCAATGATGTCCCACTCCCATTATGACATGATATAAAATATATGAAGTATATGTGCATGCATGAGGCCTAAGATTAATGAAGAGATGTGGTATGTCAGAAGCAGTTCAAGGTTGAAGAAATGTTCCTCTATGTATTCATAAAGAATGCAATTGGAGAAAAAGGACATTTTAGTATATATATATATTTGTAACTGTTTGCAACTATCTGTCACCAGGGTGCCGAATGGCCTAGCAGACCAGCCTAATCAACATATACACTGAGGCGCCGCCTGCAGCTGGGGATGAGTCACCATTACTCAAATGGGGTGGTGCCGCCTCCCAGGCTGTGGGGGGTGTTTTGATTGGCAGGTTGTGGGATGGCCAGTCGCTCTCTCCCCCCAGGCCCCTGACCACACTAGCAGCATAAGATTAATTATTAATGAAAAACTGACTGATGCTCCAGTCACACTGGACATCGGCACTCTTCTCCTGCCTCTCGAATGAGACAGACCTATTCTTGAGCAGGACCCCAGACACTCTGTCTGATGCTAGCAAAATTCACCTATTCCACTTGAGTGTGTGCAACAACCCTGGTGTAATGCATTGTGGTTATCTGAACACCCCCACCGTACGACCGCATGACGTCATGATCAAGGATTCTTAATAAAGACAGTTGCGTTACAAGAACTCACGGTGTCCACACATACATTATATGGTGTCAGATGTTACGGGTTGAACGGCTGAAATGGCGCTTCATGGATTAAAACCCCCTGGACCATTAAATTTAGATGAACGGATGGCCATAAACTGGAGATCATGGTTGCATTCCTATGAAATTTACTCGACAGCAGCCGGAATAGGATCAAAAACAGAAAAAGTACAATGCTGTGTACTGCTACAAGTTGCTGGCAGTGAGGCACAAAAAGTTCACCGTACGTTCGAGTTCGACACTAATGACAAAGACAAAATAGGACCGTTGATAACAGCATTTTCGAAGTATTGCGAGGGGAAGACAAACATAACAGTAATAAGGTATGACTTCAACTCTTTTAACAAAACTACCGAAAATATCGACACATACATTCGCGAGTTAAGACATAGGATCCAGTTTTGCTGTTATGAACAATTGGAAGCGTCCCTCTTATGCGATCGGATTGTATGTGGGATAAAGGATAACAAACTCAGAAATAGGTTACTACAGGCACCTAAGTTATCATTTGAGGAGTGTGTTCAACTATGTAGATTGAGTGAAAATAAATCATCACAAGTACAATTGTCTTCGAACGTGCAAGTAGATGCAGTGTCTCATGGTTACGGACGACGGGCTGAACTGGGAACCAGGATATCTCCATGGAGACAGGCATCAACAAGTCAATATCAACAGGGCCGCAAGATGGCGGCTACCAAATGTGGACGATGCGGATATAGTCACCGAGATGGAAACTGTCCAGCCCGAGGGAAAGAATGCATGGGATGTCGACGAATTGGTCATTTTGTAAAGATGTGCCATTTACAAAAGAGACAGCAACATGAAGCACCAATATATGAAATTAATATTGATTTGGAGATGGACAGTGACCGAGTCATGCAAGGTCATTTAGACAGTCGAGATCAAGAACAACAACAATACGGTGCCGGATGTGATTTGTTTGTCGGTTCTATACATGATGTTGACATGGACGACAAGGACTTATGGTTTGTAATGTTTGTAGTCGGTGATGTGGAGGTATCATTTAAGTTAGATACAGGCTCCGAGGCCAACATTTTGCCTTTGGCAGAGTACAAACAAATGAATGATGCTGATTTGAAAGCATCTACTTGTCAATTAATCATGTACGGAGGACATAGAATTAAGCCTGCAGGTGAAACGACATTAAAGATTAACGGTCATGACTTAAAGTTTCAAGTGACGGATGCCGGCAGTGCGATCATAGGCAAACAAGCCTGTGTTCAATTGGGTCTGTTAGCAAGACTGGACACTTTGAGTGAGACACCTTCACACGAAGCAGACAAAGTGGTAATAAAATATTCTGACGTGTTTGAAGGTTTAGGTTTAATTAAGGTTGCTGCTAAAATATATATTGATAAAAATGTGACTCCAGTTGTAGACCCACCTCGTAGAATACCGTTATCCATCAATGATGATGTACAAAAAGAGTTAGAACGCATGATAAAATTGGGTGTCATTGTAAAACAGGAGAGTGTAAACCCCTTGGGTTAATTCAATAACGATAGTCCGTAAACCTGGGAAACTACGAATTTGCCTAGACCCGACTAAGCTCAATAAAGCAATTTTAAGGGGACCATATCCAGTCAGAACAGTCGAAGAAGTCGTAGCTAAATTGCATGGTGCTAAATATTTCTCAGTATTAGATGCACAAAGCGGGTATTGGCAAATAGAATTAGATAGGGAGAGTTCTGAACTATGTACATTTAATACGCCTTGGGGTAGATACCGATATACTAGGTTACCATTTGGGATAAAGACTGCGGGAGATATATTTATTCAAGAGATGAACGAAATTTTGAAAGGAATGCCGGGTGTTAGTGTCATATCAGATGACATTTTAGTACATGGAGTTACAGAAAAAGAACATAGCGTCAGGTTAGAAGCAGTTTTAAACCGTGCTCGAACAGTTCATCTAAAATTGAACCCTAAAAAGTCCAGAATTTGCAGAAACAGTGTTAACTATGTCGGACACATAATTAGCTCAGATGGCCTAAAACCTAACAATGACAGAATACAGGCAATTCTCGACATGCCCAGTCCTACCGATAAACCAGGTGTACACCGATTTTTAGGTATGATTGGATATGTTAATAAATTTATTCCAAACATGGCTCACATAACAAAACCGTTGAGAACGGTGATTCAAAAGAATGTTTCATGGCACTGGGAAATGGACAAAGAAAAGGCGTTTCAAGAATTAAAGAAATTGTTAACTGAAGCACCAATCTTACAGTATTTTGATAGTAGGCAAAAAGTTGTCATCCAGGTTGACGCGTCAAAGTATGGTTTGGGCGCTACTTTGTTTAAAAATAAATTACCTGTGGCTATGGCGTCAAAGGCATTAGACAAATCACAAATAAATTATGCAGTAATCAAAAAAGAATTATTAGCCATATGTTTTGGCTGTAAAAAGTTCCATGATTTTATTTATGGCAATGACGTAACAGTAAACACAGACCATAAGCCACTTGTTGCAATTATGCTAAAACCGATACATGAGCTTTCAGCAAGGATGCAACGTATGCGCTTGAGATTACAAAACTATAATATAACAGTATCATATCTCAAAGGGTCACATTTATATTTTGCAGATACTTTATCAAGAGCGCATACATCCAGTGTAGCCCCTAATGATTTGTATGACCGTGACATTTCGGTGGGGGCTATAGATATGGGTATGGATGTTATCCAACGAGTCAGAGAAGCCACCAAGGTAGATCAGACGCTCAACACAGTAAAGAATCTGACGTTGGAAGGATGGCCAAATACTAACAATAATATTCCTAATGATGTGAAACCGTATTACACCTTTAGATATGAAATAACATGGGTAGATGGCTTACTACTGAAAGGTACACAAATAATAATCCCCAAAATTCTACAGACCGATATGCTGGACAAGTTACACGAATCACACCTAGGGGTGGCTAAGTGTAAAAAACTCGCCAGAGATAATATTTTTTGGCCAGGATTTAGTAGCCAGTTAGAAGACAAAATATCCAGATGTGATATATGTCAAGACTTTAGAAATATGCCACCAAAAGAACCTTTGATAAATCACAAAATAATAGATATACCATTCAATAAAATTGGAATAGACTTATTTCATGTCGATGGTAGAAATTACATCTTAATTATTGACTATTATTCTAAATTTCCAGATTTCATAGAATTAGATAAAACATCTACTACAGCAGTTATTGAGGCATTAAAACAAACATTTGCCCATTTTGGTATACCCAGATATATAGTGTCGGATAATGGTCCGCAATTTACAAGTCTCGAATTTCAGAAATTTGCGTCACTATATGGATTCACGTCACTCTACTCAAGTCCAATGCATGCGCAAAGTAATGGACAGGTTGAACGTTATGTTCAAACCATTAAACGTATAATAAAAAAATGCATAAAAGACGGTAGAGATGTACAAATAGCCATGCTCAATTACCGAAATACAACATTAGATGGTATTGGCGTATCCCCAGCGCAATTAATGATGTCAAGAAAATTGAGAAGCAGGATCCCTGTACTAGATTGAGAATTAAAAGCAAGGGTACATCCATCAAAACTTAACCAAATGCACCACATAATCAAAGGTTACAAAAGGGATACTTTGACAGGCATGCCAGCAGTATTCAATGCCCTTTGAATAGGGGTGATCGGATCCGTTATAAAGACCACAATGGGGACTGGAAAAGAGGTACAATTGTGCGTACTAATGTAGGGGCTCAAAGGAGTTACAATGTGATAAATGAACATGACAATGTTGTACGACGTAACAGAAGGTTCATTTACAAATGTCCTGATACACATAAAAATAAGACTCTAGAACATGCACCATCAGTTCACGTTAAAAGTTCGCATAACACAAACACACTAATACCATATACAACACGTTATGGTCGGTTAAGTAGGCCACCAGTTCGTTACGGTTTTCAATGTATATTTAGTGAATAAGTTCAAACATATTTATGTTAAGAATGCCTAATATTGTTTTTTTCAGTAGCTTACCTGTTGTAAGTAGCTTTGATGTACATGTGTATCTATGTACGTTCCTATGTACAATAACTTGAATGAACAAAGTAAATGACGTGAGCGCCCCAAAAAAACAACAACAATACATTGCAGCGTCGAACATATGTGTGTCAAACAAAGAATGCACACAATGTTCGCAAAAGAAGAAGCAGCAGGACAATACAACTGCGTATGAAATCATACTTACGTGTGTGACATGAACATTTCTGTTCAGCTGCTATGCGCACACCTTGACTTTATATAATAATATGTTGGACGTATGACATAAGACATTTATTGCAGAAAATAAATTACATGTTAGTTATAAGGGAAAGGATAGGATAAGGAATTATATTAGGTATGTTACAACTCGATAAGTCAGAAATAAAGAATTTAAAGGTATAGGTATAAGTCAATACAGGTAACAAATCAGACGTCACGAAACAGTAGTGTTAAATAATAAAGTATTATTATATTTAAGTGAAAGGGGAAGATGTAATGTATTGTGGTTATCCGAACACCCCCACCGTATGACCGCATGACGTCATGATCAAGGATTCTTAATAAAGACAGTTACGTTACAAGAACTCACGGTGTCCACACATACATTATACATACTCTGGTTCTATGGGCTGTAGGCACTGATTTTGAGACTAACTATAGAGACCAATGAGTTGCTGTGTGGACAGAACAGGAGGGGTGAGGGTGATATGTCACTGATAGGTGAGCAGGAGTTGTTGCCAATAAAGCACAACATCCTCACTGTCTATCTTTGTCCTTGTCTTCCGTTCTTCTTTATTATGGTTAATGAGTTATTAGTCTGGTTTGAATAGGAGCATCACAGGTGATATGAAGGGGGAAGAGTCTGTTGGTATCATCTGGTGTCCAAAACGTGGCCGGGCATCCAGTAATATCACAAAGAGCTGAGATGAGCTGAAACTAGCACATTTCATAGCTGCACCCAGTGTATTAGCGTGTGCCATGTGCTTCTCACAGGTTTGTTTTTCTTCCACGCATCCCACAATGCACCGCGCCGCTGGAATGGCGATGTAGTCCATAGAACTATTTCATATGATGTCAGCATCGGTATTTAGGTCAGTGCGCGCGCTGCTTGGCTGCAGGACGACACACTGTCACACTGCAAACTCAATGGCTATGAGCAATCTTCATACAGAAAAGTGAAATATCTCTAAAACGACACCACCTAGACATAAACCGATTGGAACACATATAGAAAACATATTCAACGAATAGATTATATTAAATTAATAAGGTTAGGGTTCTGCATTTCTATTAATTTTGAATAAAATAAACGTTTTGCACTGCGCATACCGGCAAACTCAATGCATTATCAATGGCCGTGAGAAAACTTCTTACAGACAAAGTGAAATATCTCTAAAACAACACCACCTAGACACAAACCACTTGGAACACATATAGAAAACATATTCATCGAATAGATTATATTAAATTCATGAGGTTAGGGTTCCGCATTTCTAATAATTTTGAATAAAACCTACATTTTGCACTGCGCGTATCGGCAAACTCAGTGCATTGTCAATAACTGTGACCAATCTTCTTACAGAAAAAGTGAAATATCTCTAAAACCACACGACTTAGACACACACCGTTTGGAACACATATAGAAAACATATTCACCAAGTAGATTATATTAAAGTTACATGGTTATGGTTCTACTTTTCTATTAATTTTGAATAAAATAAACGTTTTGCACTGCACGTACAGGCAAACTCAGTGGCAGTGTGCATTCGTTCTGCAGCCACGCTGTGCGCTCATACACGATGTTTACAAACATTGAAATAGGTCTATATGATGTGCGTGGTAACTTTCTCTTACTCTTAACCTTGTAATCTTCTATCACAACCTGTATGAGTGTTCTGACAGGAATAATAGAAGGTATATATATATATATATGGGATGTATAATTAATTATGCGGATATAAGTAGGCAGAGTATTGTCTGTGATATATGCGTAATAGACGTATAGACCTGTGGTTAATATATGTTAACGAGATGCAGGGTTGGGGACAAAGAGATATGCAAATGAGATGACGTCATGGAAAGTTTAGCCGGCGGGTCAAGCGTGCCCTAGGCCGTGAATAAACCATTCAGTAACCAGAAGTCAAAGTGTTCAGATGTCGTACTTTCACATTGTCCTTATTATTATTCTATCATTTGTTATTCTCGAAATGTATTATGACCAATCGCTGACTTGCCTCAATTTGCCCCGACTGCCTACAGCAGCGCCGCCAACGGCTAATTCTGTATGCGCTTGGGCAGGGCCAAGTCACTTGTCCACTCGATTTAAAACTACAGTGACCGACCCATCACTCGTCTGTCTCTCTCTATTTGTTACATAGCCCTACCTTAAGCCCCGTTCACACACGGGTCTTAAGTCGCCTCAAGTAGTTCGCCTCAGCTAAGTCGACTCACATTGCCCGTGTGGACATTAAAGACTTACGCCTGAGTCACCTCATCTAGTTCGCTTCAAGTAAACCACCTCGCAAGGTAGTCCAGATCAAGCAAACTAGCTTAAGTCAGCCCATCTTGCTTGTGTGGACGGTAGCGGTTTACTTTGAGGCGGATTAAGCAAAAGTGCATATTATATAATTTGGTCTATGAAACTGCTAGCTGTGCACAGATATTTTTTTCAGCATTTATTTTTAGGTTTTCACTGCCCAGCAGAAGTTTTGATCGTTCCAAAACAATACGATTCAGTCAATACATATCTAGGTCGAACCCACACTCTCTCGTGGTGACATCGACTAATCAAAACTGGCGCTGGTTAGTATGGACTTGCTCATGCGCAGATATCGATTTCTGCCTTAAACCGCCCCAAGTACTGCATGTGTGGACACAACTCACTTTCACACCTAGTTTGCCTCATCTAGTTCGCCTTATCTAGTTCGGCCTAAAGTTGTGGGTGTGAACAAGGCTTAAGTTTGCGGAGCGCAGGCTTCCAATGCCAATGTTTACTTTTTGTGCTAGGTTGGGCGGGGGGTCGGGGAGGGTCGTTAAACAAACAAACAAACCATGCGGAAGGTCAGGGGTTTGATTCCAGGTCGAGTCAAACCAATGACTTCTTACATTGATACTTGTCACTACCTAGCCTGGCACTCGGCATTACTAGGATAGGGCAAGGACTGATTAGCTCAGTGTCAGGATAATGTGACTGAGTGGGATATCAGGTCATGGTGCCGGTGGCCTGGTCTCGCAGTGGGACAGCACTATAAAGTTGTCATGAGTGCATTCTGTCACAAATCGGTACCTGCCCTGATATGACCTTAAATGTTGCCAGGACGTAAAACTCCAACAACCAACTGCCCTGGTAATTAATGTCGATTACCTGGCAAAGTACGGAGACAAACATACAAGCCACACTGATTAGGACATCCAGGTCAGGTTTGTTTGTTGTGGTTTTATGTCTTAGAAACATCTAAGATCATATCAGGATGGGTACCGACTTATGACAGTGAGGACTCATGACAAATTCATGGTGCTGGTACACTGGAAGAGTGGGCCATGGGGCCATGACCTGATATCGCGCTCACTCACATTATCCCGGTACTAAGCCAACGGGTCATTGGTCTATTCTAGTTAAAAAAACATGAGTGCTCTGCCGCTGTGAGCACCCTATGTAATTACAAAACTCTCCTCCTTCATTTCACCTGTGATGCAATCAGCCTAATCAATTTAACCATGTCTGGAATGAGGAAGGAAAACTAGTCACAAAGATGAACAGTGAATAAGTTGTGCTTTATTGGCAGCAACTCCTGTCATCCCCCTTACATGTGACCTAGCACCTGCCCTCCTCATATACTGCCCACACTATGTCTTATTGTCACTTCAGCCTGTATACTGAAGCAGTGTCTACAGCCCATGGGACAGGAGTCCTATGGCTGTGTATACACTCAATTTGAATAGATGAATTTGGATAGCATCAGACAGAGTGTCTGGGGTCCTGCTCAAAAGTAGGTGTGTCTCACTCAAGAGCTAGGATGAGAGTGATTCTCTTCAGTGTCTCAGAAGCAGAATTTTGAATAATTACTTAATTGAGACTAGTCTGTGGTCAGGATAGGCCAAGGGAGTCAGGTGACCGGACATTCCCCACCCAGCCAATCAGACACTCCCCACAGACTGGGTGGGTGGCCACCCCCAGTAGGGGCTGTCACTCAAACCAGCTGCAGGTGGTGCACTCTATACATATGCAAATTAGGCAGGTGGGTCAGTCGATGGTCCTGGGTGGACAGGATGTTGCATACAGTTACAGATACGTATATAGATATATGCATTAAAATTGTTCTTTTCCTCCAATTGTATTCTTTATGAACACATAGAGAAACATTTCAATAATCATGTACTGTCTCTTGCAAAGGAAATCTTTTCATTAACTCCAAACATCATATATAACAGATAGTTTACACCACCCAGTATCATGTACATTTTCATTAACTCCACTCATAATATATAACATATAGTTTACATCACTCAGTATCATGTACCACGGGAGTGGGATTTTATTACTTTTAGTTTACGCAACCTGATTCCCACTCCGGCATCCAAGAATATTAATGCTCTCTGCCAATATATAATTCTCAACCAAAAATCCGTATATTTTGACATAGTGGTGGCGAGCGTCAGGCTAGGTAGCAGCAAGATTCAGTTGTGTAAGTCGTTGATTTGACTCAGCCGGAAGATCGGAACTGCAACCTTCCACCTGGGAAGCCAGCCAGCCGGCGCGTGCTCTTACTGATTCAGCCAACAGAGTCTTGTGCACTCATACTAACACTAACAGCTTCCGGTCGGGTGGGGTAAGTGAAATGGTTGGTTGGTTGTTTGTTTTACATCCTGGCAACATCTAAGGTCACATCAGGACGTGTATCGACTTGTGACAGTGCACACTCATGGTGACTGTATAGTGCTGCCCCACTTGGAGATCAGCATGACCTGATATATATCCCACTCAGTCACATTATCCTGACACTGAGCCAACCAGTCCTTGCCCTATCCTAATAATGATGAGTGCCTGGCTAGGAAGGGGAGTGGTGGGTGTCTCGGAAAAGGTGTATTTCAATTGGCAGGCCGTGAGCACTCGTCTCCTTCCGCCTATCTGCTCTCCCAGCAGATGCCGGGTCCACCAGCCTCGGGCCGGAGAGTGCCTACTTCCTGTCTCCCCCACCCCCACCCACCCACACCCTGGAGGTTGGTGAATCATCACACCTCAGACGGAGTTCCAGTTCCACATCTAAGTCGTGGTCGGTTCACAAACAAATCACCGAGTATGCATTCCCCTATGTAGGAATAGTGTATGATGCGCATGTGATATATATTGAATTATGCAATTATGAACAATGGAAATCAGTGGTCGACAACTGGTTCATCAAAGGCTGTGGTATGCGCTGTCTTGCCTGTGGGAAAGTGCATATAAAAAGAAAAACCTTGCTGCTTATTGGAAAGAGTAGCCTATGTGGCGGTAGTGGGTTTCCTCCAAAGAAATATGTCAGAATGACCACATGTTTCATGTCCAATAGCAGACGTTGAAAATCAAACCGCTCTAGAGGCATCATTAAATAAAACCAGCTTTGTCTTATATGTAGGAATTGTATAATCTGTATGTGATATATATTTATTATGCGAGAATAAATAATGGATGATTCTAGTTTGTGCATATTTATATTCCTGTATACAAAACTACAGATGGTGTGTCATCTCTACCCTCCTCTGTTTTACATCTGGCTAGATGTGTTTGTCAATATATACTTCTATATATAAAACTACAGATGGTGTGTCATCTCTACCCTCCTCTGTTTTACATCCAGCTAGCTGTGTTTGTTAATATATACTTATATATACAAAACTACAGATGGTGTGTCATCTCTACCTCCTCTGTTTTACATCCGGCTAGCTGTGTTTGTTAATATATATGTATATATACAAAACTACAGATAGTGTGTCATCTCTACCCTCCGCTGTTGTACATCCGGCTAGCTGTGTTTGTGAATATATATGTCTATATACAAAACTGCAGATGGTTTGTCATCTCTACCCTCCTCTGTTTTACATCCGGCTAGCTCTGTTTGTTAATATATACTTCTATATACGAACCTACAGATGGCATGTCATCTCCACCCTCCTCTGTTTTCACATCTGCATAGCTCTGTTACTCGCTCCATAAGTATGTGATGTATACAAATTATACGAGTATAAATCAATGTAAGTTACCAGATGGAATGTCCAAATGAGTTGAGTATTATTTGCTGGATAACTATTTTAGGTTGTGGGGATTTGTAGAGGTTGGAACCGAACTCTGGCCAAGTCACATGACTTCAACATTGATACTTTTCTCTTCCTAGCCTGGTATTCAGCATTGCTAGGATAGTGAAAAGAGCAGTGGAATAACGAAGACCAATTGTCCATTATTAAACCGTCCTGTGCGTAATCTAATAATGTATCCTCCAAATTCTATTTAAATGTTCCATATTGCGATTGGTGGCGCTCCCTGACGGGTCCCCGCCACACTAGTGGTGGCTGATCTTCGGTATCACGCGCTGTTAAATTTGTGTTATTGTAAACAGATACAGGAATCTACCAGATTTACCCCCCCCCCCCCCCCTGGTCCCCTATCTGCTACATATCCCCCCCCCCCCCCCCCCCCCCCCCCCCCCCCCCCCATTCCAGAGACTTCCGGTCCCCTCGGCTCCCCCTCCCCCCCACACACACACTCTACCATACCCTTTTGCTCCTCCCTCCCTCCCCTTTTTGGGTGCGTGTGCTCGCTCCTGTTCCTCAACCACTCTATAATAGACTACATCACGGTTCTGAGTGCGCATGCACTGAGAACGGCGTTGGGAACAAAGCAAAGGCGTACAGCCATTGAGTTTGCCGATACACGTAGGGTAAAGCTGCCATTTTATTCATAATAAATAGAAATACATAGCAATTTGGCACAAACATGGATGGAAGGATGCAATATAATAATATAATGAATATGTTTAAGACACAAGCTCTCCATAATTAAGCATTTTGAGCTAAGAAACATACAATTTCAGTCACTTTACAGGCTGATGTTTACATTACCATTGATTAGCCAGAAGTAATTCTTGTTCTAAATATTAAAATGTCAAATATGTCAACAAAAACTTGTTTCAAAGAAATATGTAACCAATATCTGATTAACCCTACTCATTTTCTATTTCTACATATGTCATTAACCAGATGATGAATACAATAAGTAAAACTGACTCTGGCTATGGCTCTAACACAAGTCTGAGTGCCTAGATTTGTCTAAATCTAAATGCACATGGCATAAGATGTGTTGATGCAGTAAATGCAATGGTGGATAAAAGATTAATATCTTAATTTATTATATATATTTTTTTAGTTGGTATTCTATGTTTCAAACAAGAGCTGAGATGAGCTGAAACTAGCACATTTCATAGCTGCACCCAGTGTAATTAGCATGTGCCATGTGCTTCTCATGGGTTTGTTTTGCTCTGACGCATCCCAGAACGCGTGATGTAGTCTACAGGAACGGATAACCTAACGAGATTAGACAGCTGAGAAATGCCTAACCCTGCACCGTGTGGATGACTTCTAGCAAGTTGTCCTGATGTTGCCAGGACGTAAAACTCCAACAACCAACCAACTTCTAGTAAGACCAGCTCACAACCGGAGCAACCAGCAACACTTTGGTATAATTAGCATAGGGTATTATACTAAGTATTGGTTCCGGCTACAAATGACAAAGGAAGAAACAAGATAGTAATGGATTGGCAACTTTATATATCAGCATATCGACCAATGGCTCAGAAACAGAAAAGGAAAATTATGAAGAGTGGGACGAGTCAAACGCCCAGCAGCTGCTTATATAGGCCAGCGCAGGAGCGCAGCACATGAAGCAGCACAGCTCCGCAGCACAAGGAGCAGCAGTACATAGAACATGAACATTCAAGAACCGATCAAATAGCAATAATCAATATTAAAATAAGAAACAAAGTGTATTTTCCGCTGCCTATAGATGTATAACGTTTTATACGTTCTATACTAAGTATACTAAGTATACTAAGTATCCTAAGTATACTAATTATGCTAACTATGCTAATTATGCTAAGTGGAATAATTATACTAATTATACCAACTATACTAATTATGCTGATTATACTACTACTTATGCTAATTTGCACGAGTAGTATGTTTTTTTAAGTAGTCGTACTACACATTCATTCTTTTTATTAAGATGGGGCAAAGACTGGATAGCTGAGTATCAGAATAATATGACTGAATCCGAAATCCGGTCATGGCTTCGACTGTTGGGTCTCCCAGTGGGGCAGCACTATGAAGTCGATAGGAGTGTACATTATCACGAGTCATTGTTATCATAATGCATCGTCTACCATCTGATGCTCTTTAATGTTTTGCGATTCAACTTGTTATCTACCTACTGGACGGAATGGCTTCCCGTGGGAGGTCGTAGGTTCGAACCCCAACCAAGTCAAAGCAATGACATACACAATTGGTACTTGTCACTCCATAACCCGGGTCTTGGCATTGCAATGATAGGGTAGGGACTGGTCAGCTCAGTATAAAGATAACATGACTGAGTGGGGTATCAGGCCATGGTGCCGGCGGCCTGGTCTCCCAGTTTAGTTGGGCAGAACTACAAAGTCGTCATGACTGTGCACTATCACAAGGCGATATCCATTCTGTATCTGGTATGACCTTTGATGTTGCTAGGACATGAATCCCCAGCAAACAAACAAACCTCTATCCAACTCATATTGAAATAAATATATAAAACCCGCTATGTTATAAAACTAGTGCCCTCCAGCACTAAGAAGCTAACTATTCAGATTGAATAAATAAATAATTTACTAAAAAAAATCAAATTGGCATCAGCCATTTTTTCACCTTCCCCATGCTGAGCGGCTAATCGCTAGCCTTCCACAGTCGCCTCAGTAGATCAATGGTGTGCATGTCTTCTTGACCTAAAACCTCATCTGACACTGATATAGCGCATGCGGGTGGGGGTGGGGGGGGATACCTCGGGGTCTGGATGATCTAGGACTCACCAGTCACATCCTTATCAGTTTGTGCAGATAGACAGACCCGCGCCCCCTCCCACCTCCCACCCCCCAATCCCCCTTCCCCCTCCCCTCCCCCCCTCTTTCCCCTCCCCTCCTCCCCTCCCCTCTTCCCCCTCCCCTTCCACCCTCTCCCCGGAAACGGAACACCGAATCGTGGACGCCAAGAACTTAAAATGTCACGGAGATTATGTGGACATGTACTTTATCGCATCTCACGCTTCCCCCCCCCTCTCCCCCCCCCCCCCCTACTCTCCTCCCCTCCTTCCCCATCTGTGCCCCTCCCCTACCCATCCCCCTTCTCCTCCTCAATCCTCCCCCTCCCCCCTTCTCCCCTCAATCCCCCCTCCCCTACCCCCCTCCCCTCACCCTCAAACTGCCACCCCCCTCCCCCCCCAACCCACCCTCACCTACTCCCTCCCCCTCCACTTCCCCTCTCCACCTCCCCTCCCGTTCTCCCCTCAATCCACCCCCCACCACCCCCCCTTCTCCGCACCCCACCCTTCCCCCATGTTTGCCCGACTGCAAACGGCCGTGGCATGTCAAAGACGAGGCGGAAGTGTGAGGTGAAACACCCGGATTGGGGCGGGTTTAGTTCGGGATCTTACCCCCCCCCCCCCCCCCCACCCCCTCCCCCCCCCCCCCCACACCCTCCCCCCGCGAGCTGCTCCGAGTCGTTTCCCCTGGTTAAAGCTGCATAGTCCGATAAAAGTGTGTTTGTTTGTTGGGCTTTACATTCTGGCAAAATGTAAGGTCCAGGGATGAAAGTGGTCTCCGGCAAAAAAAGCGGAAATCAATCCAAACATATTACATTAACGGTGAATTTCCGCGAAAACGCGAATTTTCTCTCATAAGATTAGCACTGTCAGAGAATCGCGGAAAAATACCGGAGGTCAGCCTTCAACTGTCCTTGTTTTGCCTATTTTATCGCCCATACCTAACTTGTTCTTGTGAGGGTTTTATGTTCTAGCAACATCTAAGGTCATATAAGACGAGATTGGAACTAACCAACTGTCATATTCACCTCGATTCCTTGACATTTTGTTGAACGTTAATATGCAAATATTTTTTTTTAATCGCGGAAATCCGCGAAAACGCGGAGATCTTTCATCCCTGAAGGTCATATCAGGACAGGTAGCGACTTGTGACAGTGCCTGAATGACCTAATTGGTGGATTTGCAGTCCCTTGCGGGGCGGGTGACCACTGGTTGCAAAGTTCTGCAACATTGAGATAGGCACTCCTGATGGAGTCCTAATTAGGTTGTTTTTGTTGTTCATGTCTTATGTGTGCACAGGCTCTCAGGGACGGAAGTGGGGAGTGGCGTTGGGGTTCTCGGCCGGCAGGATGCTGACTGTGGTGGTGGGCGGAAGTGCCGGCACTAGGAGCGGAGGTAGGTGTGGTGGTCAACCTTTTCACGCACAATCGCCAGAGAGACCAACAGCAAACCAGGTGAATGTGTCTTTGGAACAGGGTCCACGGCCCAACGCTTCTAACGAAATAGCGAAATAGCGAATGGTAGACAGGAAGTGTGAACACTTATTTGTCTCTCATTTTTGCTTGAGTGCAAGTAAATATGCAACACAAGGAATAATTAGCAGCATGTGGTGAATAAGGGTTCAAATTTCCCTCGATCATCAGCCCATACTTTTTCTAATCTGTTCTTGAATGAATTTACTGACTCGGTATCAATTACATTTTGTGGGAGACTGTTCCATATATTTATGATCCTGTTTGAGAAACTGTGTTGCCTTAACTTTGAAATGGCTCTGGGATTTACTAGGTTGAGAGTATGGCCCCCGACTGCCTTCTCTTCTATTCAAGGTGAAAAATTGGTTCATATCTATTTTATCAAAACCTTTCATAATACTTCAATGATGTCACTTCTTTTCCTTCTGTAGGAAAGGGTAGGAAGTTTCAATTCCCTAAGCCGTTGTTCATAGGGTAAGTCCTTTATAACTGCAACTAATTTCGTTGCACGTCTCTGAACCTTCTCGTGAGATAGGTAGTGGACAGTTATATTGTTTCACCCATACTAGGGTCGTCTGTGTGTGGAGCCGTGACAGTGTACCCTCAATGTGACTTTATAGTGCTGCCCCACTGGGAGACCAGGCCGCCAGCACCATGACCCGATTTCTGACTCAGTCACATGGATATGACCTTAGATATTGCTAGGATATAAACCAACAGCAAATAACATAGATGTGTTGAAAGGACATTGAGTTGCCCTCGTACAGCTGTCCGCACCTACTAATGGCGACCATTAGGGCCAGGCACATAGAATCTCTCATGGCCTCGCTCTGAGCACTTGTTTACGATCGGGAATGCCCCGCGTAGACCGTGAACAAAACACGCGCATCTGAAACCAAACTGTTGACACACCTTCAAGCAGTTTCACAGACCTTTGTGCCCCAGTCACAAGACGGCCTGCGTTCTCTTGCGTTCACTTGGTGACCAAAAGTCTGCGAGCTCCTTGCGCCAAAAATGAAACAATTTGTTACAAACTATTTTAATACGTCGCCATGTCGACAATGATGCACGAGGCGACATTGTGACGTCATCGCCGGCCGGATCGTATTGGTATACCGGATGTGGGACTATTTTTTTCTATTCTTCTCATCTTTTATCAAGTAACTGTTGGTGCTGCAACGGGCAGAGATAAGGCCATTGTAGTATACTATTATTAGCTCTAACAGAGATCTCTTTTCGCTCGAAGCTCTTTGATTGGATATTGGCAATCGGGTTCCCAGGTTTAAATACCAATTATTTGCTGAAATGAGCCACTGATCTGAAACTGGGAAAATGACCAGATCCCAGCTAAGGTCTCAGGTTTCCTACGACAGCTCGAAATAGTCATGACAACTGATCCTTGAGTCTTGTACTGGAGCCCTCGTTCAGACGCTTAACGTGAAGGTTATTGTGACCGAATTTGGTAGAGCGCAGGCTTTACATGCCGAAGGTCGGGAGTTTCAATTTCGGCCGGGTTAACCAATGACTTTCAAAATTGATACTTGTCGCTACCTAGCCTGGCACTCAGTATTAATAGGATAGGGCAAGGACTTGTTACCTCGGTGTCATGATAATGTGACTCAGTGAGAAATCGGTGCTGGTGGCCTGATTTCCAAGTGGGGCAGCACTATAAAGTCCCCATAAGTGCACACTGTCACAAGATGGTGCCCGTCCTGATATGACCGTAGATGTTTCCCGGACGAAAAAACTCCAACAACCAACCATATAACATCATGACCCTCTTTTCAAAAGACCCCGCGATCAGTTTCCGATGCACATCTGCACACGGTTTTAGCTGAATGCCAAGTGAAGTGCAGTTGGACTCACGAGGAGACAGTGTTGACTTTGGGTCGATTCGGGGGCAGCACCCTCCCTCCGCATACATAGGCGTAGCTGCCTTCACTTATACAAACCAGAGGTCGTCTGGGTGCAGATGTTTGCATGCTCACAGCTGTGCACATGCGCAGTGATTGCTGACAACATATGGCCTGTTGGGTAGGCCCCAGGAGCAGCCCATAACCCCTGCAACGGCAGCAGTGCTTGTTTACACACGCCTGAGTCGTACTAACAAAGCACGGCTATGATTGGACGATGTAGCAAAGTTTGGGGTTTGCTTTATCTATGAAATAAGCGAACGGTGACCGAGTTAAAATGGGTGGTTAGAATCTAGTTAGACGGGATGGCCAAATGAGTTAGAGCGTCTGGCTCCGGTGTGGTAGATCGTGGGTTCGAATCCTGGTCGAGTCAAACCAATGACTTAAAAATTGATACTTGTCGCTTCCTAGCCAGGCGCTTGGCATTATTAGGATAGGGCAAGGAGCAGTGGAATGAGGAAGACCAATCGCCTGCGACTGAAATTTCCCCTGCTTAAACAACTAATGTACCAACAAAAAACACAAAAAAACAAAGTACTTGCCGATGTCTGGTTGTCTGAACATTCCGGTTGTCTCTCACTGTCTCTCACTGTCTCTCACTGTCTCTCACTGTCTCTCACTCTCTCCCTCTCATTCTCTCTCACACTCTCTCTCACACTCTCTCTTCCTCTCTTGCGCTCTCTCTCATTCTCTCTCACTCTCTGTCTCACTCCCTCTGACTCTCTCACACTCTCTCTCGCACTCTCTCTCCATTTCTCACTCTCTCTCACTCTCTCACTCTCTCGCTCTCTCACTCTATCTCACACACTCTCTCACACTCTCCATTTCTCACTCTCTCTCACTCTCTCTCACTCTCTCTCACTCTCTCTCGCTCTCTCACTCTCTCTCACTCTCTCACATACTCTCTCACACTCTCTCACTCTCCCTCTCTCTCTCTCGTTCAACACGCCTGTTTAGAGTGACTGCATCTACTTGTGCATTGGGGTCTGATACAGTGATAGCGAGGCAGACCGGGTGAGGTGCATCGGTTCGTGGAGGATTGCGATTCGCGGGTCTGTTGTATCTGGAATGTGTGACTTCCGCCACAACTCGCTGATGGTAAGCAGTATCTGTGTCATGATATGTACATGTTACGACACCCACACCAAGTCAGTCATTGTAGACATTGTCTGTGGTATGACGTGTGCATGTCATGACACCCACATCAACTTACTAATGGTACACAGTATCTCTCATGATGTGTGCATATCATGACACCCACACAAAGTCAGGCATGGCACCATCCTGATATGACCTTAGATGTTGCTAGGATGTAAAACAACAAGAAACAAATAAACAGTCACAGTATGCGGTATCTGTCATTATATGTATATGCTAGGACATATTCTATGGAAGATCTTCTGATCAAAAAGAATCTCCGGTGGACTGGACACCTCATGAGGATGTCATCAGACAGGCTACCAAAGCAGATCCTCTATTCTCAACTGTCTTCCGGCTACAGAAAGAGAGGGCACCCTTGTCTCCGGTTCAAGGATACCATCAATAGAAACCTGAAGCTGAGAGACATTAAGACCGACTCATGGACGCAACTCACACGGCAGAGAGCTAAATGGAGAGCGGCAGTCAAGTAATGAAAGCAGTCTTTGTCGCATCACGACCGACAGCATGATGATGATGATGATGGTGAGGACACCCCGACCAACTCAGTCATGGTACGCAGTATCTGTGTCATGATATGTACATATCATGACACCCCCACCAACTCAGTCATGGTACGCAGTATCTGTGTCATGATATGTACATGTCATGACACCCCCACCAACTCAGTCATAGTACACAGTATCTGTGTCATGATATGTACATGTCATGACACCCCCACCAACTCAGTCATGGTATGCAGTATCTGTGTCACGATATGTACATGTCATGACACCCCCACCAACTCAGTCATGGTACGCAGTATCTGTGTCACAATATGTACATGTCATGACACCCCCACCAACTCAGTCATGGTATGCAGTATCTGTGTCATGATATGTACATGTCATGACACCCCCACCAACTCAGTCATGGTATGCAGTATCTGTGTCATGATATGTACATGTCATGACACCCCCACCAACTCAGTCATGGTATGCAGTATCTGTGTCATGATATGTACATGTCATGACACCCCCACCAACTCAGTCATGGTACACAGTATCAGTCTCATGATATGCACATGTCATGACACTCCCACCAACTCAGTCATAGTACACAGTATTTGTGTCATGATATGTACATGTCATGACACCCCCACCAACTCAGTCATGGTGTGCAGTATCTGTGTCATGATATGTACATGTCACAATGCCCATACCAAGTCAGTCATGGTACGCAGTATCTGTGTCATGATATGTACATATCATGACACCCCCACCAACTCAGTCATGGTATGCAGTATCTGTGTCATGATATGTACATGTCATGACACCCCCACCAACTCAGTCATGGTATGCAGTATCTGTGTCATGATATGTACATGTCATGACACCCCCACCAACTCAGTCATGGTACGCAGTATCTGTGTCATGATATGTACATGTCATGACACCCCCACCAACTCAGTCATGGTATGCAGTATCTGTGTCACGATATGTACATGTCATGACACCCCCACCAACTCAGTCATGGTACGCAGTATCTGTGTCATGATATGTACATGTCATGACACCCCCACCAACTCAGTCATGGTATGCAGTATCTGTGTCACAATATGTAAATGTCATGACACCCCCACCAACTCAGTCATGGTACGCAGTATCTGTGTCACGATATGTACATATCATGACACCCCCACCAACTCAGTCATGGTACGCAGTATCTGTGTCACAATATGTACATGTCATGACACCCCCACCAACTCAGTCGTGGTATGCAGTATCTGTGTCACAATATGTACATGTCATGACACCCCCACCAACTCAGTCATGGTACGCAGTATCTGTGTCATGATATGTACATGTCATGACACCCCCACCAACTCAGTCATGGTATGCAGTATCTGTGTCATGATATGTACATGTTATGACCCACACAAACTCAGTCATGGTATGCAGTATCTGTGTCATGATATGTACATGTCATGACACCCACACCAACTCAGTCATGGTGTGCAGTATCTGTGTCATGATATGTACATATCATGACACCCACACCAACTCAGTCATAGTACACAGTACCTGTGTCATGATATGTACATATCATGACATCCCCACCAACTCAGTCATGGTACACAGTACCTGTGTCATGATATGTACATATCATGACATCCCCACCAACTCAGTCATGGTACACAGTACCTGTGTCATGATATGTACATATCATGACACCCCAACCAACTCAGTCATCTTATACAGTATCTCTGTCATGATGTGTAAATATTATGATACAACAAATACAAAGTACCATTTACACCATACGTTTCTCGAAATAATCAACTAATGCAATTATAAAAAGGAAAGATGTATCTCTAAATAATAAATTAAGACAAGGTAAAAAGGACAGATTTCTCTAAATAATAATCTGATGCCATTTATAAACAACAACTTATCTTTGGAGGATGGGTCGATGTGATGTAACTCCACTCGGACATGTCCATACAAACATGTTATCTGCTGATGACAATACTTCATTCATATCTCACTCAACCAGCGACTGAAATGTCATTTCTAAGATATCAAATTTGGCAACATCTGAGGTTATATGAGAATGATGCAACATCTGAGGTCATATCAGGACGAGTACCGATTTGTAGCAGTGTACACTCAAGGCTGCTTTATACTACTGTCTCACTAGGAGACTGGACCACCAACACCATGACCTGATATCCCACTCAGTCACATTATCCCAATACTGAGAAAAGTAGTTATTACCATATCCTAGTAATGCCGAGTGCCAAGCTAGGTAGTAACTAGTATTAATTTTGTAAGTCATTGATTTGACGTGATCAAGGTTCGAGCCTATGACCTACTAAATGGAAAGCCAGTCAGCAAGCTCTTACGAGCTGAAGCTGCGACCCAGTACACCGGGTCGTAGCTTCAGCTTACACACCGGGAGTTGGGGGTTGGTGCTGCTCCCTCCCAGCCCTATCCTTCAGCATAAACCCTATAGACCAATTTCATATGACGTCAGCACATGTATTTAGGTCAGTGCGCGCGCTGATTGGCTGCAGGACAACATCCGGTCACACTGCAAACTCAATGGCTATGAGCAATCTTCATAGAGAAAAGGTGAAATGTGTATTATAATTGATTATAATAATATAAAGAACGCAGTGTATACCAAGGTTTAATTATTGTTTATTATTACTGTTTGTACTGTATTACATGTATTAGGAGTCACGCACCCATACCAACTGGTATGTGCGAATGGGGCGCCACCTGTACAGCACCAAAATCAACTTCACTCCTGTTACAATTTTCTTTTTGTAGGTGGCATATTTATAATCCCCGCCAGAGAACTATAATAAATAAGAACTCAGCCCAACTCTGATTTGTCTACCTTTCTTCCGCAGTGACTTATATCTCTAAAACCACACCACCTAGACACAACCAATTGGATTACATATAGAAAACACATTCAAAAAGAGATTATATTAAATTTATAAGGTTAGGGTTCTCCATTTCTATTAATTTTGAATCAAATCGATGTTTTGCACTGCACGTATCGGCAAACGTAATGCATTGTCAATGGCCGTGAGCAATCTTCATACAGAAAAAGTGAAATATCTCTAAAACCACACCACCTAGACACAAACCGATTGGAACACATATAGAAAACATATTCAAAGAAGAGATTATATTAAATATATATGGTTAGGGTTCTGCATTTCTATTAATTTTGAATCAAATCGACGTGTTGCACTGCGCGTATTGGCAAACTCAATGAGTCAATGCATTGTCAATGGCGTGAGCAATCTTCATACAGAAAAAGTGAAATATCTCTAAAACCACACCACCTAGACACAAACCGATTGGAACACATATAGAAAACATATTCAAAGAAGAGATTATATTAAATATATATTACAGTTAGGGTTCTGCATTTCTATTAATTTTGAATAAAATCGACGTGTTGCACTGCGTGTATTGGCAAACTCAATGAGTCTATGCATTGTCAATGGCAGTGAGCAATCTTCATACAGAAAAAGTGAAATATCTCTAAAACCACCTAGACACAAACCGCTTGGAACACATATAGAAAACATATTCAATGAATAGATTATATTAAATTGATATGGTTAGGGTTCTGGATTTCTATTAATTTTGAATAAAATAAAGTTTTGCATTGCGCGTACCGGCAAACTCAATGGCAGTGTGCACTCGTTATGCAGCCAAGCTGCGCGCATACACGATGTTTACAAACATTGAAAGGGGTCTATACTTTAAACTCACTTTGCACCGATAACCACATGTCTCCTGGTGACCAAACATGGTAGGATTATTTTCCGTACATTGGTTTCTAATGTAGATTCTAGTGAAGATGTCTTAGCAAATGTTTTACATCAGAGAAAATGCCACATCATGCGTGTATGTTCACCTCATCCCCTACCTGCTGACATCCCAGCTCTGGCCCTAGTCACCTGCACTTTGACCCAATTAGTAACCATAGTAACCTCCAGCCACCCCTGTGTGCAGGTAGCAGGGCCGACTGCAATCACACCCACCAGTGCACCACACACACACACACACACACACACTCGGGTCGAATAATCGAATACGCTTCTCCACGCTCGGGTTTGAAAAAATGGTGGCTTAATCCAAAACCGTTATTTTTTTTAATAACCAATATAACTACAGCAAAATAGGATTTTAATTGTTTTATGATGGCATAGTTTAGCTATATTTCCATTTCATTAATCTATGTTATTACCCCAAACAAACATGTATGCCTGGTACCGGTGGCTGTTATTGCGCAGGACGGTACCAGCACAAATGTGACGTCATCGCTCCTAGCCACCCCAGCCAAGAGGTGGGTTACTCGGGTCGGGTCATTTTACACACGGAACATGTATTTGTCGACTCCACTCAGGGTGTTCTATTTGAAATTCTGACGACTCGGGTGATCTGAGTCGCCCGGGTTGTGTTAATCGATTACGGCCAAGGTGTCTTGTATATGCACTGCATTGGTTATCTGGATTGATGCAGTGTGCTTCCGCTAAACCCAATCAGGTCCAGGAGCCTGATTAGTGGCCTGCTGGGTCCCAGCGTCGGTATCTCGGAATACCCGTATTCTTGTGTAGGTCTGCTCATCTGTAGTTAGACCACGTGACCTCGTAGACGCTCGTGCCTGGTGCTACTGAGGCGCCGGCAGACATGTTTTTAACGGCATAGACCAATGCGCGCCACAAATGGGGGAGACGGGGTACTTATCGTCTGCTGACTTCGGGGAGCAAATGTCGTCTGCTGTGATGAAACAATATTGTTGTTGATTTGTTCCCGCATTTTATTTAAGCAGGTCTGTGGTCAGTGTGTAGGCATACATATATACCAAGGGGAATGTATATCATAAGCATTTTTCTTCTTTCATTTTCCTTTTCTTCATCCACTGTAATTAAGCTTCATAGAAATTGTAACTGTATATAATGATGATGTTGAAATCAACTTGATTGAATTGAATTTGAATGATCAGTTGTGTGCTTTAGATGTCTCCTGTGCTCCCTGGGAAGTTATATTCGGTACGAGACAACTAGTTTATGCTGAAAGTTATTGGCAGGCAAATTTGAATATAATTTGTGTTCCTTTAAATATGTAGTGGTGTAGTTAAAGCTGCATAGTCCGATGAACGCATAGTATTTCCAAAACCCATACCACTTACCTAGATTGTATTGTATGGATCCAACTTACATAATGGAGCACACATTAAGCATTTATTGCTATATAAAATTAAAAGGAAAGTTAAGCCAATTCTTTTGAACCTGTCACTGTTGACACCTATGGGGTCCAGCATTTTTGACGCCACAATTCATTTAGGATGTTTTCATTTTTTTTAAATGTCCAAAGTGCGGAGTGGTTAGAGTGTCTGACATTTTTCTAGGTCGGACTCCTAATCTGAAGGTCAGTGGTTCGATTCCCTGTGCCCCCACCTCTGCCAATTTGAATTTCCACCGCTGTGTATAACTTACAGCGTCATCAAAGGCCAGTTGCTCTCATACCATGTCTATGTGGTGTGGGAGGCTAAAAATCACTTGGGTCGGTAAAAGTGTAGACTCGGGCTTTCTATCGACAAACTGATTAATGGTGGAAACAAGTCTATTCAGACTTATCCATGATAGGCAGTATAAATCTTCAAGAAAGAAAAGATCCTTTAAAATAAAAACCATTTCAAACAAAAAATGAAGTAGAATCTGATATAATGTTCGACCTGATAGATTTTTTTTTTAAATGATTGAAGCCCCAGACCATTTTGTTGTTGTTGGGACATTAGTTGATTAAGCAGGGGAAATTTCAATCGAGGACGATTGGTCTTCCTCATTCCACTGCTCCTTGCCCTATCCTAGTAATGCTGAGCACCTGGCTAGGAAGCAACAAGTATCAATTTTTAAGTCATTGGTTTGACTCGACCAGGGTTCGAACCCACAATCCCATGATCTACCAACATGGGAGACGGAGGCTCAAACTCATTCATCCCCACATTGGCTTTTACAAAAATACTGTATTGTAGTTTGTTCAGGGGATAATGCCTTTTGTCAGCGCCTGAGCAGTGGTCTTCCGCCCCTTCGGTACAATTTGTTGGTCCATAGATATAATTATCATTTGCAATAATAACCGCATGCAAAACCTATTCAATAATAAAAGTAGTATATGTAATATAAATGAACTATTAGTTGTAATAGTAACTATACAATTCCAGTTCAATAAAACTATTATACATTTGGTGAATATGCATTATTTTGTATTGCATGGTTCTAGCATTTTCTTTGAGCATTTCTTTCTTTCGTCTTTTGTTCTGTTTTCTTTTTCATAAGACATCAAACATATATCCAAATACACACATATGTGTAGTGTAAATATGCACATCAATGGATCCAATCACGCGTAATAGGCTGGTATCTAGTAAATAGGTACACGTGTGCAAGATTACAGCCGTGTGTGTGTGTGTGGGGGGGGGGGGGGGTTAGTTATATTGCGGCCTGCTACCAGCATAGATACCCGGCGCGGGTGGCCTAATCGGTAGAGCGCGGGCTTCGCTTGCGGAAGGTCAGAAGTTTGGTTCCCGGTCGAGTCAAACCAATGACTTACACAACTGATACCTATCACTTCCTATCCTAGCACTCTGCATTAATAGGATAGGGCAAGGACTGGTTAGCTCAGCGTCAGGATAATGTACGTGAATGGGATATCGAGTCATGGTGATGGTGGCCTGATTCCCCAGTGGGGCAGCACTACAGTATAAACTCACCATGAGTGTGCACTGTCACACGTCGGTACCCATCCTGATATGACCTTAGATGTTGCCAGGATGTAAAACTCCAACAAGCAACCAACACAGCGCACATCGCCAGGATTTGTCGGCGGAAACAAGAGGAGCATGCACTGCCTCTCAGCGCGCTGCGGGAGGGAATTGCCCCGCTTGTTGTGTACCCCAACTGCGGGGCGTGCTTGTAAACAAGACTCGGCTAGTAAATGGGTCAGGGGGAAGGAGGGCCGCGCACTGCAGGCCCCCCCCCCCCCACACACACACCTACATCTATTTGCCAGACTTATTTCCTTGTAGGAACGGACGTATTTACTCGATCCTCCTTTTTTTTGCTTTAAAAAAAAAAACTTTGTCAGTCAGATGCTGTGTGATGGCTGAATTGGTAAGAGCGCCAATTTCGTATGTGGAAGGTTGGGGGTTCTAATTTTGGTGGCGTCAAGCTAATAATTTACAAAATTGATAATTGTTGCTTCCTAGCCTGATGCACAACATTAATAGGATATGGCAAAGATCAATATCAGGATAATGTGACTGAGTAAGATATTGGGTCATAACACTGGCAGTCTGATCTCCAAGTGGAGCAGAACTATAAAGTAGCAATGAGATGCACTGTCACAAGTCGGTACCCATCCCGATATGACCTAAGATGTTTCTAGGATATAAAACCTAAAATATACAAAGAGTTTCTTTTGTCAGCGCCGAAGCACTAGTGTTCTGAACGTTAAAGAGAACAGTTTGGTACATTAAAGGGAATTTTGGTTACAAATAATTGTAAAGATGTGTTACATAACTAAACAAGAGGACCATGCATTTTATGCTGTTTATCCTTACCCATGTTTTCGATGGCACCATCACCTAATATTCCACCCAGTAGCATTATCTTGATACTGAGCAAAAGCAGTCGTTGCCCTATCCTATTAACGCCGAAAACCAGGGTAGGTAGCGACAAGTATCAATTTTGTAAGTCATTGGTATGGGATTCGAACCCACGACCTCTTGCACGAGGAATCCAGTCGGCGCTCTACCCGATGTCTGGTCAGATCGACTTCAACGCATGCTAGTTACATACACTGTCTGCCTCTTCTTCACCACATGTTTGCTTGTGGCAGAGTTTCACACTGATACTAGTGATAGAGGGGCTACTACAGTGCTGTACCCTCCCCCCTACACACACACACTCCACCCACACCCACATACACACACCTTATGGTCGCGCGTAGGTGAGGTATGCAGGTATTGCAGGTATTGCAGGTATAGCAATACCTCAGGGAGTTTGACGCCCCTGCCTTGCAGAGTTGTAAACCACTGCCTTGTGGTACAGGTTCTTGACAGAACCGAAGGCTAAGGGAGCAAACCCTAAACAGAAAACCATGTCACTGTGGCAGCATTAAGGGCGGTTGATGTATGGAACTCCCAACATCTCCCAACCAGCCACTGCAGGGAAAAATAGTTTTACACCTGTCTTGACATGTTCTTGCCGGTGTGAAACCTCTATTTGCTCCCCGAGAGAGTGCCGCTGGTAACTTGCAAAAGCCAGCAGCACTTCAACACTTTTGCAGGCAGCTTTCATGAAATGTAAACCTGAAGCTGAGAGACATTAAGACCGACTCATGGATGCAACTCTCACAGCAGAGAGCTAAATGGAGAGCGGCAGTCAAGTAATGAAAGCAGTCTTTGTCGCATTGCGACCGACAGCATGATGAATGATGAGGTGAAAACAAACAGGGGTTCTCCATAGTTCAATATGCATGCATGTGCCTGACTGCTCTCCTAATTCCTTCGCCAAGCCTACAGTTGCTATAGGCAAGGGGGATTCAAGGAATGCCTGGGGAGGGGGGCAGCAGAATGTCTGTCGGAGGGAGGGTGGGTGGGTAAACAACTACGCCCAGCCTAGTTGGCTCTTTGTGGCTACGCAACATATTTCACAGACACCAGTGTTCCTTTCTTTTTTATGTATTTATTTATTAACTGGAATAAAGATAGATGTCTGGTCGAGGAAGGACAGAGGTGAATGTAGGCAGCGAGCTTCACAAATGAAGATTAGTTTGCAGTCAGAAGAAAGTGGCGAACAACACTCACCCGCTCGAGAAGTTAGAAACCATAGTAATCGATTTGTACTATCTGCCTAGTTCCTTTTTGCATAGAAACCATAGTAATAGATTTGTACTATCTGCCTAGTTCCTTTTTGCATAGAAACCATAGTAATAGATTTGTACTATCTGCCTAGTTCCTTTTTGCATAGAAACCATAGTAATCGATTTGTACTATCTGCCTAGTTCCTTTTTGCGTAGAAACCATAGTAATCGATTTGTAATATCTGCCTAGTTCCTTTTTGCGTAGAAACCATAGTAATCGATTTGTAATATCTGCCTAGTTCCTTTTTGCATAGAAACCATTGTAATCGATTTGTACTATCTGCCTACTTCCTTTTTTTTTGCATAGAAACCATAGTAATCGATTTGTACTATCTGCCTAGTTCCTTTTTGCATAGAAAACATAGTAATCGATTTGTACTATCTGCCTAGTTCCTTTTTGCGTAGAAACCATAGAATCGATTTGTACTATCTGCCTAGTTCCTTTTTGCATAGAAACCATAGTAATCGATTTGTACTTTCTGCCTAGTTCCTTTTGCGTAGAAACCATAGTAATCTATTTGTACTTTTTGGCTAATTCCTATTTGCATAGAAACCATAGTAATCGAGTTGCATTCTCTGAATAGAAACCATAGTAATCGATTTGTACTATCTGCCTAGTTCCTTTTTGTGTAGAAACCATAGTAATCGATTTATACTTTCTGCGATTTATACTTTCTGCCTCATTCCTATTTGCATGGAAACCATAGTAATCGAGTTGTACTATCTGCCTAGCTGCTATCTGAATATCGATCTGTACTACCTGCCTAGTTCCTATTCGTACATGTATATTCTATTTCGCCCAAGCACATTTCTTGTTTGGGTTTGACATCCTAGCAACATCTAAGGTCATATGAGGATGGGTACCGATTTCTGACAGCGCGCACTCATGGCAATTTATAGTACTGCCCCACTGGGAGACCACTGCGTTAGCACCATGACCTGATATCCCACTCAGTCACATTATCCTGGTACTGAACTAACTGATTCCTTGCCCATGGCCCAATATTATCTGATCACTTAATCCTGAATCTGAGCAAACCTGTCCTTGCCCTATCCTATTAATACTGAGTACCAGACTAAATAGTGACAAGTATAAATTTGGTAAGTCGTTGGATTCATTTGGCCAGCGTTCAAACCAACGATCTCCCACCTGGGACGCCAACCAGCCAGCCAGCGCATTTACCGATTCAGCCAGCCTGTCCCGTCTCTGGTTCAGGGAATGAATGAGTCGAGAAGAGGGGAGGTCGATAATGTGCTTTGCCTCCCGGTGGAGTACACTGATACAGCGTCTGTATCTACTACCGGAACGCGCACCTCGACTGTGGTCCAAACAGCAGCTCCCAGAACCCCCGACCAGCTGCAGTGGTCGAATCGGTAGAGCCCGGCCTCGCATGCGGGAGATTGGGAGTTTGGTTCCGGGTCGAGTCAAACCAATCACTTATCAAATTGATACTTGCCGCTTCCTAGCCTGGCGCTCGGCATTAATAGGATATGGCAAGGACTGGTTGGCTCAGTGTCAGGATAATGTGACTGAGTGGGATATCAGTTCATGGTGCCGGTGCCCCGATTTCCCAGTGGGGCACCACTATCAATTTGCCATGAGTGTGCACTGTCACAAGTTGGTACTGTCACAAGTCGGTACCCCATCCTGATATGACCTTAGATGTTGCCAGGACGTAAAACTCTAAAAACCAACAACCAACCAACAAGTGGGTACCTGTCTTGATATGACCTCAGATGTTGCCAGGACATAACACTCCAACAAACAAACAAACCCAGACCCCCGGCGGACAACCGTGTATCCATTCACTAAGCACATATATCATTACTCCTACTCCACCCGAGAAAAAAGGACCGTTCTTTGTTGCAGTATCAGTCTGCACACGTGCGTAAATAGGCAGTAAATCGAAAACAACAACACAAATACAACAACAAAATAAGGATTCATCTGGGACTGGAGCGACATTCTACCCATTAGATTTTTCCAAAGATATCTGGTTTGTGAGAGGATTAGAAATAGAAGTCTTGACTTGCTGTGGGTGAATTGTTGGTAGAACTCCCCCGCCGCCGCCCCCCCCCCCCCTACCCGACTACCCTCCACACCCAGCGTATAGCTCCAGTCAGACCTCACCTGATTGAGGAACCGTTTAGAAAATGGACACTGTCTGGTGAAATATGGCAATGTATGGTTTATATGCGGTTGGCATCTGGCAAGTCCATTATGTGTCCGGTGGTGTCCGGCGTTGTCCGGTACAAGTTTTGAACATGCACAAAATTTGTACTGGACACCACCGGACTGAAGTGTATGGTTGGGGTCTGTTTTAAGTCCTTTTCGTCCGTTTGGTCCATTTCATGTCCGTTACTCTTCCGTTAGGTGTCCGTTTTGTATCCTGAAGAGTCCGTTGACGGTGCTGTGGGAATTCGGTCCATCGGTTTTTGGCGTGTCCGTGAATAGTCTGGTAGGTGTCCGCTAGGTGTCCAGTTGGTGTCCGTTTGGTGTCCAGTCCGTCCATTTGACATTCGGTTGCCGTCCGGTTCTCGTCTGGTTCTCGTCCGTTGAGTATTCGTTAATGTACATTCCTTGTCCGTTTAGCATCCGTTTAGCATCCGTTTCGTCTGGCGGCCGTTGCAACAGTTCAACACCAAACACCACTGGACTAGACAATTCTTTGCCTGGTGGTGTCTGGTACTCAGTCCGGTAAGGTCTGACTGGGCCTTTAGACATGCCCATATAGCTATGTGCCCCAGCTTTACAGCAATTATGCAACAGAAGACTTTTGATCTGGTTCTCATTGAGTGACTCACAGAAGCCTCCCCGAGCAGCTCTCTCCCATGGCAGACATCCTCACAGCAGGTGTGACGTGTTCCGCTCAGAAGTAACTGACATAATTCTTCTCCATTTGTGTGTCTGTTTGCATGGAGGGTAGTAGAGTGGATGGACTGGTGCAGCCGGGAGTTTTACGTCCTGGCAACATCCAAAATCATATCAGGACAGGCACCGACTTGTGACAGTGGACACTCATTGCGACTTTATAGTGCTGCCCCACTGGGACATCAGAACGCCAGCAACATGACCTGATATCTCACTCAGTCACATTATCCTGACCCTTCGCCAAGCAGTCCTTGGCCTATCCTAATAATGCCGAGTGCCAGGCTAGGAAGCGACACGTATCAATTTTACCATCATTGACTCGACCTGGAACCGACCTCCCGACCTTTTGCACAAGAGGCCGGCGCTCTACCGATTAGGTCACCACGCCCGGTATCAGGCGGGAGAAGATGTTTGCGTTAATGAATTGTTTTTTTGTTTTTTTTGGGTGTGATGGTTTATTTACCTTGTCCATAATGAGTAAGTTGCATCGCGGCTGTTTTCATTGCTGAACAGCAATAGGCTCAATTTGGTAGTTGCCTTGTGATCTTAGCTGTTGTGGAAAATGGTGTTGTTGTTATATATGGTAAGAATCGGCCCTATGTGTTGTGTTTCAACATTTTAGCAATTGTTAATATTAGAGATCGGTATGTACATTGGTCGTAATGCTCGCATTGCGTTTGATGCGAGGGAAGGAAGAGACCCTCCCCCCGTCCGCTCCCTGCCGTCGCGCAGCTTTCCCACCTCCATTGTCATCCGCCCCTCAGCTTTCTCTCACCCTGTCGCCCTGCCCCTCTGCCGCCCTCGCCCGCCGCTTTCTCACCTCCCCCTTCGCCTTTCAGCTCCCTCCCTTATAAGGCCGCCCGCCGGCCTCCCTCAGGCACTCGCCCTCCAGCCGTCATCCCTGCAGCACCGCTTTCTTTTACTTGGCCTTCGCCTCGGACCGTCTCTTCACCTCGGACCGCTCCAACACCTCGGCCCCGCCTCATCATGCCTGGAAGCGGCAAGGGAAAGGGACGGAAGGGAGCCCGGACGACCGCCGCGGCCACGCCGGGTCCCTCCTCGGGCACGCCGGGAGGCGCCTCGCCGAGCCCGGCCCCGGGGTCCTCGCCGGCGCCTCGGGACCGGCCCTCGGGCACCGAGGCCGCTATCCTGCAGGCGTTTCAGCAAATAACCGGCCGCCTGGACGCCCTGGAGTGCGGGGCCGCCCGCGAGCCCGAGGAGACCCCGCCACCCTCCCTGAGGCGGCGGACGGCCTACAGCATGGCGCCCACCCCAGCACCTCGGGCACATGTCGTCGGGGGGGCGCACCCTCCGCCGCCACCTCAAGCACCGCTCCCGGGGGCACTGCACCCGCAGTACCAGCGCTACAGCCGCCTCGCTGCACCGCCCTCGGCCCCCCCGCCGTACCTGCAGGACACCGTCGACCATAGCCCGGCATCCGCGGCCGACGCCGTACGGGAGATCCTGGCGTCGGCTGAGGCGCAGCGCACCGGGAGACGGAAGGGCATCTCCCCCGACTACCTCTTCCCCTCTGACCTCATGTAGAGGGGGCCGGAGCGCAAGTCGGTCAAGAGGGGCGAGGCCACCAAGGACGAATACAGCCTCGCCCTCACCACCCTCATCAGCCACCTGAGCTTCCCTGCACACTCCATCCCAGGCCTACACCACCACACCCTCACCGTGCTCAGGGACAACCTGGCCTACCCCTGGCCTACCGTCCGCAACTACTCAGAGACGATCTTCACCTGGATCGCGGATGGGAGGCTCCCCCAGGGATGGCACGACCCGGTTGCCCTGAACCTGGTGAGGGTGGAGGCCCTCACCTTGCCCGCCCCCCAGGCCGTCCCGACAGTATCAGCCCCCCAAGGCGAGGACCTTCCCCGAGGCGCGCAGCAGCCCCGGGCCCAACCCGACACCCGCATCGCCTACGACAGACAGGCCCACGGGGCCCCCTGCGCCGCCTGGAACCGCGAGCCCACCTCGTCCGACCGGGCCCCTGTCGGGGAGGCCCACGGCGAGGTGGGGAACAGACACCGGCACGTATGTGCTTACTGCGCCAATGTACGGCGCATCCTCACGATGCACAGTGCGGCCTGGTGCCTCACCAAGCAAGCCCGTGAGCGCCAGACCCCGGCCGCCTCGGTGGATTTTTGATCCGCCGGCCCCCACCTCCCAAGTGGTAGGGTGTGGGTTCGAACCCCGCCGGAGTGAAAGCAATGACGTAAAAATTGATATTTAAAGCTGCAACCTCCGATGAAGCATCCCATTTTCAAAACCAAAACACTCACCTAGATTTGATTCTACATATCTACCTTAGATACTGGTGCACTTATTAAGCATGTGTTGCCACATAGACGGGAACACTGAATCAACTTAAAGCTGCATGGTCCGATCAAAACATCACATTTTCAAAACGAAAACAATTATCTAGATTTGATTCTGCATATCTAACTTAGATACTGATGTACTTATTAAACATTTGTCATCACATATAAGGCAATACTTCCCCCTCTTGCATTCCCTTCTTGCATTCCCCTCTTGCATTCCCCCTCTTCAATTCCTCCTCTTCCTCTTCTTCCTCTTCCATTCCCCCTCTTCCATTCCCTCTTCAATTCCCCCTCTTCCATTCCTTCTCTTCCATTCCCGCTCTTCCATTCCCCCTTCTTCAATTCCCCCTCTTCAATTCCCCCTCTTCCCTTCCCCCTCTTCCATTCCCCCTCTTCCATTCCCCCTCTTCCATTCCCCCTCTTCCATTCCCTCTCTTCCATTCCCCCTCTTCCATTCCCCCTCTTCCATTCCCCCCTCTCCCATTCCCCCTCTTCCATTCCCCCCTCTTCCATTCCCCTCTTCCATTCCCCCTCTTCCATTCACCCCTTCCATTCCCCCTACCTGCATTCCCCCTCTTGCATTCCTCCTCTTGCATTCCCCTCTTCCATTTCCCCCTTCCATTCCCCAAGTCAATTCTTTCCTCTTCTCATTTCCCATTCCCCGCTTCCATTCCCCCTTCCATTCCCCCTGTTGCGTTCCCCCTGTTGTGTTCCCCCTCTTGAGTTCCCCCCTGTTGCGTTCCTCCATCTTCCATTCCCCCTCTTCCATTCCCCCTCTTCCATTCCCTCCTCTTCCATTCCCCCTCTTCCATTCCCCTCTTCCATTCCCCCCTCTTCCATTCCCCCCTTCTTTCTCCCATTCCCCTCTTCCATTCCCCCTCTTCCATTCCCCTCTTTCATACCACCTCGTCAATTCCCCTCTTCCATTCCCCCTCTTCCATTCCCCCTCTTCCATTCCCCCTGAGCATTTTGCGAATGTTCTGCACACAATCAATCTAACTAAAACTAAAATTAAAATTTGCAAAATCAAGCAACCACTCTCTGAAAAACACAAATAAATATGGTATAAGAAATTGAATGCAAGCTGGGGAGGGGCACACACTTTGCCCATCAAAACTGCCAGAGTGCATGCAACAAAATTGACACAATAAAACTACACCTAAAAAGCGAAAATCTCGACATACCAACACTGTCAGAAACATGGTTTACTGACAACCGCAAAAACAACACCCTTAACATAGATGGCTATAGACTTGTACATAATGATAGAGAGCAAAATAACACACTAAACCAAACGAAAAAGGGTGAAGGTGTTGCCTTTTACTGCAAAGACACCAAAAATCTAGATCCTGAAGCACTAAAAACAGCTAACCTATCAAATGATCATATAGAACTACTATGGTGCCTAATAAAAAAATGAAAAACAAGCAAATATATCCATAGCAAGCCTCTACAGACCACCATCAGGGGAAATTGAACTATTCATTGAAGCCTTAGAGAAGAGGATAAACACCATAAAAAAACCTGACAAAGGCAGAAATCTTCATACTAGGGGACTGTAATGTAAATTACAACATCAATGATAAAAATAAACTAATTCAGACAGGCGGCGACAGTGTTCTATAATGGCTGTTTATTCAGGTAGAGGACAGGTAATCATATACAGGTGTGGTTGTCATGGTAATTATTCCCTCGGGGATTCGCCCCTCCCCCCAAGTAGATGATATGCTGAAACCGAACCCTCAACCCTACCCGTTAGTGTCTTATTAGTGGTGTGGGTGGGTGGGTGAAGATAGGCTTGATGAGTTGTCCGGTTGACGTCTGGAGGCGAAGTGCGGGCCGTGGAGGTGGTTTAATTTCAAATCGGGAGGTCACGTGATCGTTTTTGGCGGGAACTGAGAGGCTTGTTGTAAGTGGGGAGTTTGTGGGTGTCACACAAGGTGGCGCCACCGTAGTCCTATGGCTGGGGTGGTTAGTTAGTTCACGGGTATGAGTGTAGGCGGCATCTGTGTCGTTGGCTGGTGGGTCCCGTCCCCCCCTGCGAATTACTCATGTTACTAGTAACATGCACAATGCTGCAAACCACAATAAAAATCTTAGGCCTACAACAGCTCATCACTGAAAACACAAGGCTAAGCAAAAATAGCTAAACAATTGACCTAATACTAACCAACTCAAACCACGCCACTAAATGGGGCACCAGAAGCTGGGGTATAAGTGATCATGAGCTAATATATGTAACAAGTAAAAAACTAAAAAGCACAAATCACTATGAATATAAGATGGGCAGGTCCCTAAAAAACTACTCAGGAGATACATTAAAAAATCATTTGCACCAAAACATAAACAACATCACACAAAACAGAGATGATTTTGATATCTATTGGGACAACATCATCACAGAAATAAGAAAATCAACTGATTAAATGTGTCCTATTAAGAAACTAAAAATACAAAAAAAACAGGACCCCCGGGGTAGACAATGACCTGCTAACATTCATCATAGCCAAAAGTAAACTGGGTGATAAAGCAAAGCACACAGAAACTATAGAAGACAAACTGGCCTACCATATTGCCAGAAACAACTCTCTCAAAGTTATGAGAACAGTAAAAAAGAAATACATAATAAAGCAGGACAAAGGGAAGCAATACAAACAAATTCTGGAAAAATGTAAACCTATTATTCCCCCAAAATAACAAAGAAGCGCACACAAACTTCCAAGATAACAAAGGGACAATGCTCACAGACAAAGATGCAGCAAACAAACTGAACACACACTTCGCCACAATAGGACAAAAGCTGTCAGAAAAATTTAAAAAAAGGTGTGAAAATAGATCAGGAACTGTGCAGAATGAAATCCCCAACTGCAAAACACATATAATAGAAGTAAAAAAATTAATAAATGACATAGATACAAATAAACCAAGTGGAATAGATGAAATCTGAACCAAAATACTGAAAGAGGCATTCCAAGCCATCCCGGCGACAATAGTAGACCTATTCAACATCTCCTTTGAACAGGGGCATTTTATCTCAGCATCGAAAATGGCAACCGTCACCCCCATTCACAAAAATGGAGACAAACAAAAGATGGGAAACTACAGGCCAATATCAATTCTTCAAACCCCAGGCAAGCTCATTGAAAACGTGGTTCATTGGCACATAAATGAACACCTAGAAAAAAACAATACTAAACGAAAGACAAAGGGGCTTCAGGAAACTGCACTGCACATAAAAAACAATAGCTAACCTAACAAATGACATACTTGTATCAATGAACCCAAAACAATTAGTTGGAGTAGCCTTCATTGACTTCAGCAAAGCATTCGACACAATAGGCCATAACATACTACTGGAAAAACTAAAAACCATGGGCATAAAATCCAACACTATGAACTGGATAAAATGCTACCTGAGCAACAGGCAACAAAAAACTAAAATAAACAATGCACTATTAGACAACCAACCTGTCACATATATGGTGTACCCTAAGGGTCAGTGTTAGGGCCACTGCTCTTTATAATCTACATAAACGATCTTGATAAATGGCTGCAAGCTGAATACCTCCAACTATAGGCAGATGACACAGTCATATATGCTAAGGGCACCACAGAAGAAGAGGTAATAACTAAACTAAATAAGCTCCTGCTAAAACTAGATGAGTGGTGCGACTCCAACAAAATAACCATCAACACAAGCAAATCAAAAATTGTACTCCTCTTGCATGAACAAATGCCAGAAAGAAATCTACACTGTAAGCTAGGAAACCAAACATTAGAAAATGTAGACCATTACACATACCTTGGCCTTGAGTTGGACAGCCAACTAAACTACAACCTATCCATACAAAGAATGATCCAAAAAGTAAACCACAAACTGTGGCTATTTGCAAAGCTAAGAGACTACATGACACAAGAAATGTCAATAAGAATCTTCAAAGGCATGGCGCTCCCCTATTTTGACTATGGGGATGTAAACTACATGGGTGCGAAAAAAGAACTTCTAAAGAAACTGCAAATACTGCAGAACAGAGCCCTAGAAATCTGCCTAAAAGTAGACAAGCTGCACCCCACCTATGACATACACAAAAGAACTAAAGTAAAATTACTAGAAAATGGGAGAATAATTTATTTAAAAACATTAGCATATAGCTATAGTCAAAACAATAAACTCCTAACAAAGCCACAAAGGACTACTAGAGCAAATAATGTGCCACTACTAAAGCAGACCAGAACCCAAATATAAGCTCATGAGAGAAGCACGCTGGAAATGGATGCCAAGGTGTGGGATGCCCAAACGGTAAAGGAACGACAAATTCCTGACCTAGAAACATACAAAAAATATCTGTGCAAAATAAGGCTAGGAAACCCCCACTAAGCTGCACTGCAAAGGGGCATGTGATATGTCACTGCCCACCAGTAGGACGCCCAATGGAAGGTAACCATGCCAAGAGTAGCCAGATAACACACCACACAGGTACGTACAATCCTATGATATGTAAATAGGAGTAGGCTAGTCTAGTAGTAAGAGTAGACAAAATATATATATACATATGCCAAGAAAATCCAAAAAAAAATAACATAGGCTACTAACCATACCAACCAACTATCTATCTGCTACTGAAATGCAGGCAATCAAACACCTTATCAGCAGCTACTGTGTGATAAGATAACACCAACGCTACAGCTGGCCAGCATTGGAAAGAAGCCTGAATACCTGGGCTTATATGCTATGGACAGTATAAATACATCCTCAATAAAAAATATTAAAAAATATTAAAAAACCTGCGCCTAATGATATTGTTGTTCACTTCATAGCACCAGGCTCGGTGGCTGAATCGACAGAGAGCAGGCTTCCCGTGTGGCAGATCGGGAGTTTGAAACCCGGCCGAGTGAAACCAATTACTTACACAATTTATACTTGTCGCTACCTAGTCTGGCGCTCGGCATTACTAGGATAGGGCAAAGAGCAGTGGAATGAGGAATGATCTATTTAAAGTTGTTAATACTTTCACGGGCTCTCAGTAAAGCACAATTATTGTCATTTAATGACAATATTTAAATTTGTCAGTGATTCTGTTTGTTTGTTTGTGTTTGTTTGCAAATAAGTTGATTTATTCCACTGCTCATTTCCCTATCCAAACACCAGGCTAAGTAGTGACGTGTCTGCATTTTTAAGTTATTCGTTTGACTCGACCAGGGATTCAAATCACATGACCTAACAAAATGGGAGGCGGTTGCTAAACTCATTCGGTCACCCCGTCTGAGTCTGTAGTAAAATGTTACTTTGGTGGTGGGCTTTATTAGGATAGGACAAGGACTGGTTGGCTCAGTGTCAAGATAATGTGGGATATCAGGTCATGGTGCTGGCGGCCTGGTCTCCCAGTGAGGTCGCACTATAAAAAGTCACCATAAGTGTGCACTGTCATAAGTCGGTATCCATCCTGATATGACCTTAGATGTTGCTAGGCCATAAAACAACAAACAGACAAGCTTACCACAGCCGAGAATCTAAGGTTCTATCATGACGGCTTTGCTGACTTGTGACAGAGCGCACTGAGTGCACCTTTGTAAGCACTGCCCCGACTCACCGGACTTGGTGGTCGAATCGGTAGAGCGTCGGCTTCCCGTGCGGAAGGTCCGAAGTTCGAATCCCAGCCGAGTTTATCCAATTACTTATGCAATTGATACTTGTCATTACATAGCCTGGCATTCGGCATTATTAGGATAGGATAAGGACTGGTTAGCTCAGTGTTAGGATAATGTGACTGAGTGGGATATCAGGTCATGGTGCTGGTGGCCTGGTCTCCCAGTTGGGCAGCACTATAAATCGCCATGAGTGTGCACTGTCACAAGTCGGTACCAGTCCTGATATGACCTAAGATGTTGCTATGATGCAAAATAACAAACAAAACAAACAAACTTCCCAGACTGTGATAGGTGATCTGTACGGACTGCCGGACTGAAGTGTACGGTTGGTGTCCGGTTTAAGACCGTTTAGTCCGTTTCATGTACGGTACCCATCCGTTACGTCTCCGGTTTGCTTCCTGCCAAGTCCGTTTACGTTTTTCTTTGTTTTTTTTTTTTGGTTTGTTTCTTATTGTTGCGGGAATTTGGTCAGTATATGTTTTCGGTGTGTCCGTGAACAATCCGGTACGTCCGTTTGACATTCGGTTTTCGTCCGGTTCTCGTCCGGTGGATATTCGTGAATGTACGTTCCTTGTCCGTTTAGCGTCCGTTTCGTCCGGCAGCCGTTGCAACAGTTCAACACATTTCGGTACATTTTGATACCAAACACCACCGGACTAAACAATTCGTTGTCCGGTTTCTGTCCGTTGCTCAATCCGGTAAGGTCTGATTGGGCCTTAACAGATAGCCCTGCCTGTCTATTTACATCTCACTCAGGCACCACCAGCATCTACATATACACAAGCATGCACCTGGTCACGTATACTCGATCAATAATAGAACATTTCCATTCCCCCACCAATGCCGTAATTCAGAATATTTTATAATGTGATTATAAGAACAGTTGAATCAGTGAGAATTACAATTAGTTTCAGGCAAAACTATTGCATTTAATTTTAAATTACATTGTTGGATCGGCGTTTACTGGGATTTGCGCCTGAACTCTTCAGCTTGCACTTTCTCTCCTCAGCCTATCACAGGCCTTCTCTCACACCAACCTCTCCTCATACACCACCGACCAATAATGATCAGTCTACACCCCACAGCTAACCACACCACACCTCTTCACGAACCCGTCCCCTTCCACATCACGACTTATTAGGTTAAAGCTGCATAGTCCGATGAAAACATCAAATTTTCAAAACAAAGACAATTAGCTAGATTTAATTCTACATATCCAACTTAAGGCCCTATCACACTGCATAAGCGTATGCCGACATATATGACACACACTGTCATATGGCGGGAATTTTGAACATGCTAAAAATTACTACTTATTCCAAACGTACCCATAAGTTGTCTCAGCATACACCAGTGGGCTGTTAATGAATACTATTTATGCCAAACGTACCCATAACTTGTCTCAACATACACCAGTGTACACCAATGTGTTGGCGCAGAATCACATATGTTGGCATACGCTGATGCAATACGGCACAGTGTGGCACGGCCTTTAGATACGGGTGCACATATTAAGCATTTATTGCCATATAAAAGGGAACATTGAGGCAATTTAATAGTACATGTTACTGCAGAAGATTATGGTGTCCAAGTTTGAGCATGCTTGCCAACATTAATTTTGCATGGTTGCACTTCAAATATCTCAAAAGTTCTATATTTAAAATAGAAGCAACTCAAAACCATCGGACTATGCAACTTTAAATATAAACACCAATTCAGACCGAAAACTTACAAATACTTACGCATGGTTATTGTGATTGTGATTGGTGCATTCCTGTAGTTAATGTGGCACCAGGGTTTGTCTGTCACCAGTCACTGTCTGAAGTTGTAAATCTGGGCCGCGTTCAGGGTACGCCTCTGAGTAGACTCTGAGACTGCTCTGAGATGTATTTTGGCCTATTTGCGTTCAGGGTATGCCTCGGAGATGTCTCGCTTTTCAGATAGGAGGCAAAAAGCGCCCTGGAAATGGGTGCCAGATTCAGTGATGTCAGCCAATCAGAGCTGTTCTTTTCAATTGCAAATGGCTGCCCCCTATGGGGGCCGGCATTTTCGAGGCACCCACCATCTGAAGTCATTCAGACTAGTGCGACATCCAGACTATCTCCGAGCTGTCTCCGAGGTGTACCCTGAACGTGGCCCTTTTCTATAAGTATGTGTGCAGTACTTCATCGCTTTGCTTTTCAGGGCTCTCAGTAACCAGGCTGCACATACAACACCGCCCTGAGGGCCGACAACCCTCATGGAGCCTAGAAATAAAGTCGTCTTTTTTCTTCTAATCATCTCCTTTCGTTCTCTGTAGCCTAATTGGCAACGCCATCATGGAAAACCAAAACACAAAACAACACCAACCACCAACCCACCCCCCCCTCCCCCCCACACACACACCCAAAGACTTTGAGTAATATCCTTTAAGTGTTCACCGGTCCTTCCTAACCTCAGAGGGGCCAATTTGAGGTGGGAGTGAAGTGGGGATGGTGTGCGTTGGGGAGTATGGAGTAGAGGTAGCCGCCATTTGAAATAAAAGTTGCATAGTCCGATGGTTTGAGGTTTCTGCTAGTTTCTGAGATAAATGAATTGAATGGGTCGTTTTCATCTACTTTACTTTCGTTTGAAGTCATTTTATTTTAATTGGCTACCTTTGCAGATATTTGAGAATTAAATTTTGCAAACATAAAAAATCTGATACCATAAAGATCAGCAGTAAGAGGTTTGATTATGTTGGCTTAATATTCCCTTCTATGCAGCAACCACTGTTTAATAAGTGACCAGCATCTAAATCGGATGTGTCGGATCGAATTTAGATGGTTGTTTTTGTTTTGAAAATTCGCTGCTTTCCTTGAACTGGGCAGCTTTATCTTCATGTTGGGCCAAAATGTGGACACGTGACAGTAAAGAGTATCGTTGGACAAACGCTGAAAGATTTAATGCTAATAAAATCACCAATCCCCTAATCCATTTTCCCAACCCACCACATATTGTATATATGGAAGATCTGGGGCCGTATGCATGACGCAGTGTTAGCGAGCCGAAATGGGGTTTGGCGGGAATCCCCCGTTTAGCGCTGAAAAGTCACATGCAAGAGTCAGTGATAGTGCTAACACCACGACCATAAACTAGGGTACGGTAACACCATTCCATAGCAGGTTTAAGGGCGGTGTTAGGTATCGGTTAGGCCCAAATCTATTCAATGCTATCATATTTTAACAGAATAAAATAATCAAAAAGTGAAATTTGGTCAAATTAACCCCAAAATTGAAGCGATATTAACGCCGCCGCTACATTGGCCGATGTAGCGGCAATATTCATATTGTCGAATGTAAACAAAACAAATTGCCGACACCACCGCCCAAAAACAAAACCCCCCACACCAACAAACAATTGTCGAATGTAAACAAAACAAATTGCCGACACCACCGCCCGCCGCCGCCACCGCCCGCCGCCACGGCATCAACGGCGATATATTAGGGCCAAATCTCTTCAATGCTATCATATTTAACAGAATAACATCCTCCAAAAGTGAAATTTGGTCAAATTAACCCCAAAATCGAAGCGATATTAATGCCGCCACTACATCGGCGGCAATATTCATATTGTCGAATGTAAGTAAACAAAACAAATCGCCGCCGCCATATCGGCGGCGATTTTGGCCAATAGCAGTGCTCGCCGGGAACAGGCTCAGAGGGATTTCCCAAATCTATAAATAACTGCATGTTTAGCTAACATGAAGGAGGTAGGCGCCTCTACATATCGCGTGACCTAATTCCCGACCTCAGTGATAGCTGAGCGTTGTCAGGCTGTAACACCATGCAACGCTAACACCGCGTCATGCATACGGCCCCTGTTTTCTCAGCCCACCAACTTATTAACCCATCACCCCACCACCCCACCAACCGACCAACCCACCCACCAACCCCACCCCACCAACCCATCACCCCACTAACCGACCAACCCACCACCACCAACCCACCACCCCACCACCACCACCCCACCACCCCACCACCGCCAACCCACCAACACACCACCCCCACCAACCCACCACCCCAACCACCCCAACCCACCACCCCACCACCCCACCCCTACACCACCCCCACCAACCCACCAACCCACCCACCAACCCCACCCCACCAACCCATCACCCCACTAACCGACCAACCCACCACCACCAACCCACCAACCCACCACCCCACCACCACCACCCCACCACCCCCCACCGCCAACCCACCAACACACCACCCCCACCAAACCAACCACCAACCACACCAACCCAACACCCCCACCACCCCCACCTCCCACCCCTACCCCACCCCCCCACCCCACCACCCCACCAACCCCACCCACCGCACTACCCCACCACCCCCCACACACACGGAGAAAGGCGCATCCATCAGAAGGCCTTGGCACCTCTAGCCGTACTCCAGTACCGTCGGTCCGACATACCTTTTCCTCCAGGCACGCAGAGAGGTGCACGTGCAGGGCGCACGGCGCGTGTGAGCGCGCACCCCTGCCACCAACACCGCCGGTGCCTTAAAGATCTGGTCACGTGATATTACCACGTGTTCCTAACATGCACACCTATCGCGTCCTAGCCAGACGCTTGGGGATTATTAGGATAGAGCAAGGACTGGCTGGTTAGTTTCAGGATAATGTGACTGGGTGGGAGATTAGATCATGGCTAATTGCAGCCAAACCAGGCCGGTGTTTCGGATCTATGCAATACCCACAGCTAGTCAGTCTGTAGTTATTGCATACTGTACACTAATCTATCGGACTTGAATAGTTAACTATTGCTTCATGTGTACGAGGTTGTGGGTTCGAACCCTGTCAGAGTCATGTTAATGACTTAGAAAATTGATACTTGTCAGTAATGGTGTAGTACTGGGGAACTGGTTGGGAAGGAAACCGGTGTTCTTTTACTTTGTTTGGGATGGAAAACGGTGTTCTTTTACATTGTTTGGGAAGGAAAACGGTGTTCTCTTACTTTGTTTGGGAAGGAAAACGGTGTTCTCTTACTTTGTTTGGGAAGGAAAACGGTGTTCTCTTACTTTGTTTGGGAAGGAAAACGGTGTTCTTTTACTTTGTTTGGGAAGGAAAACGGTGTTCTTTTACTTTGTTTGGGAAGGAAAACGGTGTTCTCTTACTTTGTCTGGGAAGGAAAACGGTGTTCTTTTACTTTGTTTGGGAAGGAAAACGGTGTTCTTTTACTTTCTTTGGGAAGGAAAACGGTATTCTCTTACATTTTGGGGGAAGGAACACTGTTCTCTTGCTTTGTTCGGGAAGGAAAACGGCGTTCCCTTACTTCCCGTGTTTAGTTTGAGAGGGGAATCCGCGTTCCTCACTATTTCAAATGAATCCAAACCTGCGTTCCTCCCCTTCTTTAAAAAAACAATCAGTTTTACACTACACCACTGCTTGTCATTATCTAGCAAGGCGTTCGACATTAAAGCTGCATAGTCCGATGAAGCATCACATTTTCAAAATCAAAACAATTATCTAGATTTGAGTCTACATATCTAACTTAGATACTGATGCACTTATTAAACATGAGTCGATTTAATAGAACCTGTTACTGCAGGAGCCTATGTATCAAAGTGTTGGCATGCTTGCCAAAATTATTTTCACATGTTTGAATTTTAAATATCTCAAAAGGTAGCCATTTCAATTAAAAGTTACGTCAAACTAAAGTAAGGTAGATTATAATGATCAATTTAATATATTTATTTCAGAAAAATGTCAGAAACTCAAAAACATCGGACTATGCAACTTTAATATAATGAAGCAATGGTTGGTTTTCTCAGTATCAGGATAATGTGACTGAGTGAGATATCGGATCATGGTACTGGCGGTCCGATATCCCAGTGATGCACCACTATGCAGTCTCTATGACTATAAGTGTGCACTGTCATAATTTGGTACCCATCCTGATATGACCTTATATGTTGATAGGATGTAAACACCAACAAACAAACTATCGCCATGGTAATGGTGAAAACAAATGACTACCGTGGGTTTACTTGAAGACAATGCTTGTAAGGTTCTCCGGATGTTGTCATAATGACAACTATATAAGTATAAATATCACTCCGAGAAAACAAGGACAAGAGAAGTCACTAAAGAAGTCATTAAAGTAGTCAATAAAGAAGAGAAAGTCACTACAGTTGGTGTGGCACCTGTGCTTCGACAGAAAGGTCCAAATGTGGGTGCTTCGACAAAAGCGTAATAGCTATGCGCATAACAGCTTGGAATAGCCAAAACAGTGCTCTGAGAAACACCAAACTCTAAAAGAATACAAAAAGAAAATTAAGAAAGGTTGGAAATGAGCTATAGATAAAGAAATATGTACCAAGTAACAAATCAGGGATAAACAGTAGGTAAGCCAGCAAACATCAATAACGAATAGTAGACACCATACTAAACAAACTATGCACAAAAAAACTAATTGGAAACTCTCTGATTTTACACCATAAACAAGTTTACAGAAATGATTGACAAAGTAAATCAATCCATTTGAATTATGACCTACTACTACTGCACAGCTGCGAAAACAAGTGCATGCACTTAACTTGCAGAATAAACGATCACACACAAAAAATAACACAGAAGTTGGGCTGATTCCTATTTCATTAGTTCTCTGGCAGGGAACTATACGTATTACCTATACAAAAAGAAAAATTATGACCGAAGTATGGGAAATGCAGGTAGGATTTAGTTATAATACATAAATAAATTCAAAAGATTTCAAACAAATTGGACTAGTGCTGCTCAGCGGTAAAAACACGTGTTAACACACTTAAGGGTACATTCCTTACACGCGGTATGCGGTATGCGGTATGTGGTATGCGAATGCGAATGCGACAACAAATCGAAACGCCTTGAAGCCTATGGGCTACATTCCTTACACGCGGTATGCGAATATGAATGCCAATGCCAATGCCAATGCGACAACTCGATCGGTCCCTGTAGCCATAGGTGCGACATGCGGCATGTGGCATGCGGTATGCGAATAGAAACCACCAGTCGCATGTGTCCATTAGTTTTAGACGAGGAGAGGCGACTGATCATTACGAAACGGTCACACACAGGGGTGCGGAGGGGACACACAGGCATAGAGGGGTGCCCTGTCCATAGTGATTAGTGTGTGCGGAGGGGAAACATATGGTAGTAGTAGTAATAGTAGTAGTAGTGGTGGTGGTGGTGCTGGTGGTGGTGGTGCTGTGTACATAGTGATTAGTCTCACATGGGGGTTCCTACCTTTATAATTGCCAAAGCATAGATAACTATTCCTATTTCTGTGGATAAAGGTAGGAACCCCCGTGTGAAACCTCGCCACATGCCGCATACCGCATGCCGCATACCGTGTAGAAGGAATCATGCCATTCGCATACCGCATACCACATGCCGCATACCGCGTGTAAGGAATGCACGCTTTATCCGTTATGAGCAGGGTAAATAATTTCATCACAAAAAAAGGGAAAAGAAGTATGCGCTCGCAGCCGGCGCCCCAGTCATGTCCTTGCACACAACTGACCTGTGTAGTGAGTGCACTACTCCGAGTAAGCCTACGTTGGAATATAATATGTACAATATGCATAATCAAACCAACATTGTTAATTCCATCCGTTAATTTATATTACTATAATCAAATATACTTCGCATAGTCGTCATGGTAATGCCATAGTATTGGAGTCTAAATAAGCGGAAAGTAATTTAAGATAATATCTGGTCTTCATTGGTCGTAATGCGAAGCACTACGTTTGATGCGAGGAAAGGAAGAGACCCTCCCCCGCCCCGGGCTGTCGCACTGCGCCCTCACCTCACCCGACGCCGCCGCGCGCCGCTCCCTCCCCCGCCCCCCTGTCGCGCAGCATTCGCGCCTCACCCGACGCCCGCTGCTCACCGCCTCTCGCCCTCCCCCGGGCCGGCAGCATTCACACCTCACCTGCTGTCGCCCGCCCCTCCCCTTATAAGGCCGCCCGCCGGCCTCCCTCAGGCACTCGCCCTCCTGCCGCCTTCCAGCTCTGTCCTTTTCTCTCCACCCACCCACCCATCTTTTTCTCTTATGTCTTTCTCTTTCAGTGGTGGAGGGCTCCTCGGCACCCCCTCACTGAACCTCTACAGACATTTGACTCTGCCTCAACTCTTTATTTACCCTGTACATTTCCCTGTGCTCCTCATGAGCCCTATAATCGCATTGCTCCATATGAGCCCCTTTTATTGTTCTTATCATTGCATTGCTCCTCATGAGCCTTTCTCTTCCTCTGTATACTCTGTCTGAGGCGTCAACTAAACGCCTTTCTTTCCACCCCCGCCTTGCCATTCTTCCTTTTCGCGCATCATTCCCTAATAGTCCTTGCCCTAACGGTGTATAAACGTTCTTTAAATATATCAATAGAGGATGTAGTAAGGCAAGGCATCTAAATATAATACACAACTTGTATCTAAATAAAACCACCGGCAACGCCATCTGTGAGGTAAGCGTAGAAAGTAGACCGGAAGTGTATGCTTACACAACCGGAAGTGGGTTGAGTTTCCTTTTGGAACCCTATCTTTGAAGATATACCCTTTACTCACTTTAACCGCACATACATTTGGTTATTGATGACCAGACTTGGAAGGCTTCTGACAGTACTTTTGTTTCTGATGTGGAATTTCAGTTAACTTGTGCTAGCAAAATCCCACGTCCGGTATGTATGTATGTATGTATGTATGTGAACTATTCAATGTCGCACACTTCAGAGCGAAGACCAAGACTACTCAGATACTGGTGAGAGAGCTACTATTCGCAGATGACAGTGCACTGGTTGCCCACTCTGCTGAAGAGACCCAGAAAATAGTGGACGCTTTCTCCGATGCATCAAAGAAGTTTGGCCTGAAAATTAACATCAAGAAGACGGAGGTGCTGTACCAACCCAACTCTACAAGAACCCGAGAGGAGGAGATCATGGTTGACGGAAACAAGCTGAACTCTGTTCCGGAATTCACCTATCTCGGAAGCACTATATCAAGTGATGGACGCATTGATGCTGAGATACAGAGGAGGATGGCCAAGGCTAGCACATCTTTCGGCCGACTACGCCAGAGACTCTGGAACAACCACCATGTGTCCATTCGGGTCAAAGGTAAGATCTACCGCGCAATCGTGCTATCCACCCTACTATACGGAGCCGAGGCCTGGACAGTGTACAGACAGCAGGTGAAAAAGCTGCATGTCTTCATGATGCGACATCTGCGTTCAATCATGAGGCTAACCTGGAAGGACAAAGTGACGAATAAGGAAATACTCGAACGGATGGGGCTGCCCTCTATGGAAGATCTTCTCATCAAAAAGAATCTCCGGTGTACTGGACACCTCATGAGGATGTCATCAGACAGGCTACCAAAGCATGTCCTCTATTCTCAACTGTCTTCTGGCTACAGAAAGAGAGGGCGCCCCCGTCTCCAGTTCAAAGATACCATCAAGAGAAACCTGAAGCTGAGAGACATTAAGACCGACTCATGGACGCAACTCTCACAGCAGAGAGCTAAATGGAGAGCGGCAGTCAAGTAATGAAAGCAGTCTTTGTCGCATCGCGATCGACAGCATGATGATGATGTATGTATGTATGTGTGTATGTATGCATGCACGAATAGCAAGGTTCATCGCTGCAGTTAGGTAAAAGATTCAAGGCGTGAATGACAACTATGGCTAAATCTGAACAAAACCAGCTTCAAATGAGAATTAACTGTGGAGGAGGTGGTTCCAGTGTGTAGTGTTTATCTATTTTGGCACAGAGTTGGTGAAATATGAGAGAATGCAAAAAGACAAGCTGGCGACCCCAGAATATTCTCAAATAAACATCTAAAGTATATTAATCTACATTTATTAATGAAATCTTACTTCAAACGTAGCGGGTAAATATGAAGAGGTGTGTGAAGAATATATACTGCTACTTAGATAAAGAATTCATGTGGTGATTTCATTTACCCAGCCTTCCGACAGTTGTTCTAATGGGTTGGTCAGCAGCCCTGTCCCGAAACAGTGCTGGGGGAGTAACTAGGCTATAGTTAGATAAAGGATTCCCCCTGTACTCGCAGTACACGGGTGAATACCAGCCCTATATAAAAGCGGTCGAAAATACGGGGAAATGAAATGAGAGCCTAATTTCACAATCTAAGAAGCAACACTTATTCTTTATATATATATTCATATTTCCCCGCTACCCTTGAGTTGAAAAATATAATAAAACATATAGTTTAATAGAATTTAAAGATGAAATTGACGGTGTTCCAATGCCGCCATCTTGTCTTTTTGCATTCTCTCCCATTTCACCAAGTCTATGCTGATATAAGTACCCATTTGATACTGGAGGCAGGCATTCTACTTCCTGTTCCATACTAAATCTATTTTCACCCGTATTTACACAACGTTGGTGTTAACCCGTGTACTACAAATACAGGGTGAATCTTTTATCTAGGCTGTAGTGTGCTTCACCCCAGCCACAACATGGCAAGGGGACCTGATTAGGCGGCTGTGTGCGCAGCAAATTTGGCATCTTGCAAATGACGTGTTCCCCAGATGCAGTTGTAGACTATTCTGCTATTATCATATAGCAGAATAAAGATAGTTGTAGTAAGAGAAGAGCGACGGGGGCAGCAGCTGTAGAATATTCTCATGTGGTTGATGAAAATGGGAAATGCCGTGCCTAGAGAAGGATTCGAACAAACACCTCTTGAGTTCTGGTCAAGTGCGCTAACTATTACACCACCTAGCCTTCCTGATGACCCCACCATATCAACGCTTACCTCTCTATGTCAGACCCGTGTCAAGGGGGAAGGGTCTGGGGGTTCTGGAATCCCCCCCCCCCCAATCAGTTCCGGAACCCCCTAACAAATAAAGGGAACAAATGAGAACAGGGAAAGTGATGTGATTATTTCAGGTTGTGAAATGGTTCTTACATCATTTTGGAACCCCTCCCTCTAGTTGGAATCCCTTCCATTTTAGAACCCCTTCTGCAGAGTAGAACCCCCACCCCCCCGCCCCCAACAAACCACTTTCCGAAAAACCCACAGGCAAATCCTAGGGACGGGTTTGCTATGTGGCTTCTTGCCTGAGATGTCAATGCAGACGACTACAATGTTTGCTTTCCTGTAATGGCTGAGCTTTGTGACCGTCTTACTAGTATAATGAGTCTACAACCGCCCAACATGGAGAGGCCACACACAATATGGAAGCGTCAGAAGCAGAGTTCCATGTCAGTGCACACTACTACAGTATTGCTTTCCAACAATGCCTGAGCTTCGTGGCCATCTTACTAATATAATGAGTCTACAACTGCCCCACATGAAACCACAATATGGAAGCAGAGTTCCAGTGCAGGCAGCGCGTGGACCCTGACCGGCACACACCAACAACAGCTCACTTCGGGGTGAGCACAGGCGGAGGGACGGATGGGGGGCGGAGGGTGGGTGTGGGTGGGGTGGGGGGTAGGTTGCGCAAGGAGCCACAGAGGATGGTTATTAGTCAGTACAAGGTTACGTTTTGTTTGTTGTTGTTTTACATTCTAGCAACATCTAAGGCTATATCAGGACGGGTACCAACTTGTGACAGTGTGCATTCATGGCGACTTTATAGTGTTGCCCCACTGCGCCACCAGGCTGCCAGCACCATGACCTGATATCCCACTCAGCCACATTATTCTGACAGTGAACCAACCAGTCCTTATCCTATCATAATATTGTAATAATGCCGAACGCATGGCTAGGAAGCGACAAATATACATTTTTAAGTCATTGGTTTGGCTCGACCAGGGTTCCAAGCCACAAACCCATGGGTTCGGATCCCCCGTTCTCCCAAAACAGGAGACGGACGCTTAACCCTTTCGGCCATTCCGTCTGGTCACAAGGTTAAAGTTGCATCGTCCGATGGTTTTGAATTTCTGCCATTTTTCTGAGATAAATATATTTAATTGGTTGTTATAACCCACCTTACTTTAGGTTGAAGTAACTTTCATTTTGAATGTCTAACTTTTGAAATATTTGAAGTGCAAACATCCTAAATTGATTTTGGCAAGCACGCCAACACTCTCACCATAGGCTTATGCAGTAACAGGTTCTGTTAGATTGACTCAGTATGCCCTTCTATGTGGCAACACATGCTTAATAAGTGCACCAATATCTAAGTTAGATATGTAGAATAAAATCTCGGTGAATGTTTTTGTTTTGAAAAGTGTATGCTTCAACCGACTATGCAGCTTTAAGCTGGATGTTAAAGCTGCATAGTCCGATGAAAGTATAACATTTTCAAAACCAAAGCACTTGCCTAGATTTGATGCTACATATTCAACTTAGATATCGGTGTATTTATGAAACATCTGTTCCTGCATAAAAGGAGACACTAAGCCAATGGGGGACCTCCGACTTTTTAGTTCAAATTCCTGCCGTTCGCGTCGCCACTGAACGAGTGGGCCTGAACTGCACACTGTAATAATGCAAACTCAATGGCTATGAGCAATCTTCATACAGAAAAAGTGAAATATCTCTAAAACTACACGACCTAGAAGCAACCCACTTGGAAGACATATAGAAAACATATTCAACGAATAGATTATATTAAATTTATATGGTTAGGGTTCTGCATATCTATTAATTTTGAACAAAATAGGCGTTTTGCACTGCGCGTACCAGCAAACTCAATGCATTGTCAATGGCCGTGAGCAATCTTCTTTCAGAAAAAGTGAAATATCTCTAAAACCACACCACCTAGACACAAACCGCTTGGTACACATATAGAAAACATATTCAACGAATATATTATATTAAATTTATAAGGTTAGGGTTCTCCATTTGTATTAATTTGGAATAAAATAGACTTTTTGCACTGCACGTACCAGCAAACTCAATGCATTGTCAATGGCAATATCTCTAAAACCACACCACTTAGAAACAAACTGTTTGGTACACATATAGAAAACATATTCACCGAATAAATTATATTAAATTTATATGGTTAGGGTTGTGCATTTCTATTAATTTTGAATGAAATAGACGTTTTTCACTGCGCGTACCGACAAACTCAATGCATTGTCAATGGCAGTGAGCAATCTTCATACAGAAAAAGTTTAATATCTCTAAAACCACACCACCTAGAAGCAACCCGCTTGGGGCACATATAGAAAATATATTCAACGAATAGATTATATTAAATTTATAAGGTTAGAGTTCTGCATTTCTATTAATCTTGAATACAAATTGACGTTTTGCACTGCGCGTACCGGCGAACTCAGTGCATTGTCAATGGCCGTTTAGGACCACTGGTACCGATGCGCCATCTAGTGTCAACAAATGAACTACCCCGGATGTCCCCCATTTAATAGACCTGAAATTGTTTAAACCTATGGTTGAGAAAATCGAGATGCGATGGTCGAATAGGTAGAACGCAGGCTTCCCGTACGGAAGGTAGGAAGTTTGAAACCTGGCCGAGTCAAATCAATGACTTACAAAATGTATGCTTATCGTTACCTAGCCTGTCACTTGCCGTTACTAGGAAAGGGCAACGGCTGGTTAGCTCAGTATTAGCATATTATAACTGAGTGGATCATGGTGCCGGCGGTTTGATCTCCCACTGGGGCAGCACTATAAAGTCGACATGAGTGCGCACTGGCATACGTCGGTATCCGTCCTGATATAACCGTAGATGTTGCTAGGACGTAAGACCCCAACTAACAAAGAATATTCCTATGATTTATTATAAATCATATTTTATATTATAAATATTTATATTTTGTATTATAGATTTTTTGTTAATGGTAGAAAACTGACACAGGCAGTTGAATCAGCACCCTCGGTGACTTCCTTGTTCTTCGTGGCACTGAGTTGGCCAAAGAGGCCGACTGTCCACGGAGCGGGACGTAGCTCAGGCAGTGGAGTGTCCACCTGTGAAGGTGTCGATCATCCGATCGATACTGCTCAGTGGACACATTTGCAGTTTGGGCTATTTTCCGTTCCAACCAGTGGTCCACAAATGGTTTCATCAAAGGCTGTGGTATGTTCTGTCCTCTCTGTGGGAAAATGCATATAAAAGTCCCCTTGCTGCTTATCGGAAAGAGTAGGCTATGTGACGGCAACGGTTTTCCTCCAAAGAAATATGTCAGAATGACCATATGTTTGATGACAAATAGCCGATGATAAAAATCAATGAGCTCTAAAGGTGTTTTTAATAAAACAATTTTTTTTTGTCCGACTGCCCACAGAGCTGCGCTGAGGAATGACTGTAGACCTGAATCCTTATCATGATATCTGGGGCCGTGCACCAACCATTGCAGCTGCTTATCTGGGCGGAAGTAAGCCCCGCGTTGCTAAGAAAATGTCGATCAAAACTTTCAAGCTATGATGAGCAAAGGGATAAATGATTTCTTAATTTCACCGATGGAATGCAATAGGTCAATTGGCACACTGTATTCATTAATTGTTTGCGGAAGGATGTGAAGACATTGTATGTGGGATGTGTATGTTGAAACTAGTGAAAGTATACTTATATATTTGAATGTCTCTCTCTACTATATCTCTACTATGTCTCTACTATGGTGTATGCAGGTATTGCAGGTATAGCAATACCTCAGGGAGTTTGACGCCCCTGCCCTGCAGAGTTGTAAACCACTGCCTTGTGGTACAGGTTCTTGACAGAACCGAAGGCTAAGGGAGCAAACCCTAATCAGAAAACCATGTCACTGTGGCAGCATTAAGGGTGGTTGATATATGTAACTCCCAACATCTCCCAACCAGCCACTGCAGGGACAAATAGTTTTGCACCTGTCTTGAAATGTTCTTGCCCGTGTGAAACCTCTATTTGCTACCCGAGAGAGTGCCGCTGGTAACTTGCAAAAGCCAGCAGCACTTCAACACTTTTGCAGACAGCTTTCATGAAATGCATCAAGAGAAACCTGAAGCTGAGAGACATTAAGACCGACTCTTGGACATCACTCTCACAGCAGAGAGCTAAATGGAGAGCAGCAGTCAAGTAATGAAAGCAGTCTTTGTCACATCGCAGACTACAGCATGATGATGATGACTATGTCTACCTACTGGGGGCGGTGGCCGAATCAGTAGAGCGCGGGCCTCGCGTTCGGAAGGTCGGGAGTTCGGTTCCCGGTCGAGTCAAACCAATTACTTTGCAATTGATACTTGTCACTTCCTAACCTGGCACTCGGCATTAATAGGATAGGGTAAGGACTGGTTGGCTCAGTGTCAGTATAATGTGACTGAGTGGGATATCAGGTCCTGGTGCCAGCAGCTTGATTTCCCAATGGGACAGCACTATAAAGTCACCATGAGTGCACACTGTCATAAGTCGGTACCTGCCCTGATGTGATCTTAGATTTTGCCAGGATGTAAAGCCCGACAGGCCGTTTGGAGTCGGGCAAACATGGGGGAAGGGGGGAGACCGAGGGCGGGAGGGGCAGAGGAAGGTGCAGGGAGGGCGAGGTGCAGCGTGGAGGGAGGTGTGTGCTGGAGGGGGCCGAGGAGGTAGATGCGGAGGGGAGAGGTGCAAGGGGAAGGCGAGTGCAGGGCGTGTGGGAGGTGGGTGGAGGGAGTGGGGCGAGGGAGGAGAGGTGAGGGGGAGAGGTGCAGGGAGGGCGAGGTGCATGGGCGTGGGGAAGGGGGTGGTGGGAGTGGGACGAGGTGAGGTAGAATGGGGAGGGAGAATTAGATGCATGGAGGGCGAGGTGCAGGGGCGGGGGGGAGGTGGGTGGTGGAGTGGGAAGAGGGAGGTAGATGGGGAAGGGGGAGAAGGGGAGGACGAGGTGCAGGGGCGGGGGGGAGTTGGGTGTGGGAGGGGCGAGGGAGGTAGATGGGGAGGGGAGAGGTGCAGGGGAGGGCGAGGTGCAGGGGCGTGGGGGGAGATGGTGGGAGGGGGGGAGCGAGGGAGGATGGTGAGAGGGGGAGAGATGCAGGGGAGGGCGAGGTGCAGGGGCGTCGGGAGGTGGATGGAGGAAGGGGGACGGGAGGTAGATGGGGAGGGGAGAGGTGCAGGGGGAGGGCGAGGTGCAGGGACGTGGGGGGAGGTGGGTGGTGGGAGTGGGACGAGGGAGGTAGATGGGAAGGGGGAGAGGTGCATGGGGAGGGCGAGGTGCAGGGGCGTGGGGGGAGGTGGGTGGTGGGAGTGGGACGAGGGAGGTAGATGCGGGAGGGGGAGAGGTGCAGGGGGAGGGCAAGGTGCAGGGGCGTTGAGGGAGGTGGATGGTGGGAGGGGGACGAGGGAGGGAAAATGGGTTGAGGGGGGTTGGGGGGAGGGGGGGTGGGCAGCGTGAGATGCGATAAAGTACTCTTTTTTTTTTTTGTTCAAATTTTTATTCCAGTTGAATAACATCTTTTTTCAGCACCGAGGCGGTGGTCTTCCGGCCTTAGCAATTATAGTGCATATGAACTATTTATGGATGAGACGGTGCAATGGTATGAACAATATAGACAGTAGTAGGTTAAAATGAGGCATTACAAATATAGTGGGGATCTTATTTTGCACATATAGACTGGAGAATAGCCATTTACCTTTAGACTATATCAGTGATTTGATGAATATACCTGTGAGGAGACATTAATATAATGGGCATGACTTGCTGATACAGGTAGTCATGGATTTTGGATTATGCAAATAATGATTGCACGACTCATTTAAATTGTCTTGGGTCAACTATAGCTTTGTCAGTAGTATATGTTTCATTGACTTAGTCAGGTGTTATAGGCTGGTGGGTATACTTTGGTAGTTGTTATTTCTTTTACTCTTTTTGCCAGGGGGGGATTTCAGAGAGGGAGAGGGAAGGTAGTGGTTGGGACTATGTATTTATTTCAGTTCTCAACGTTTGTGGTCTATCCAGGTATGTTTATTAATGTATGTCTATGTTGGGTACTCAACCTTTAATCTAGATTTAAATTGCAGGTAGGTTGTTGCATTCCTGGTTTTGGCAGAGAGTTTGTTCCAGAGTTGGCTTCCCTGATAAATAGGTGCTCTTTTGAGTGTGTTAGTCCTGGGATAGGGAATTTTCAAGAGGTTGCCTTCTGCTGCTCTAGTATTGTGAATACTTGTGTCGGAATATATTGTGTCTTGGGCTCTATTGTACATGAGTCCTAAGAGATGCCTTTTGCGCCTTGTGTCTAGTTTGTCCATTCCAGCTCTAGCATGTAGTTCTTCTGTGTGTAGATTTTGGCCTTTGTAAACTGTCCTGAGTGCCCTATTTTGTACTGTTTGAAGCTTTGCTTGTTGCTGTTTTGTGAGTAGTTCATATATTAGGTCATTATAATCAATTATTGGGAGGATCATTGTTTTGTACATAAGAAGAGCTGATTTTGCACTTATAAAACCCCTGATTTTTCTGAAGGTGTTCAGTTTCCTTGCCAGTGACTGATTTAATCTACTTAGTTGTTTATTCCCATTTAGAGTTCCATCCAGTTCAGTTCCCAAATATTTGTAGGTCTCTACCTCCCTTAGTGTTTCATTCCCAATCTTTATTTGGACTTCTGGGGCTTTGTCCTTCTTGTTCTTGGTGCCATAGATAACATATTCAGTTTTGATTATATTGAGAGTTAATTTGTTTTCTTTGCACCATATATTTATTCTAGCCAAATTTTCATTTGTCAAATCTGCTGCTTTTGCTAAGTTACTGTTTGATACCAGTTGGACTGCGTCATCAGCAAATAAAATGCATTTTGTTTGCTTCAGTGCTTGGGGTAAGTCGTTTATGAATAGAAGGAATAGAAGGGGGCCCAGTGTTGATCCCTGTGGTACTCCAGTTTTTACTTGTCTTAAGGTTGACTCAATGCCATTTAGTTTGGTACTTTGCTTTCGATTGGAAAGATAGTTTGGCAGAAAGGCTACCGTTTTTTAACCCAACCCATTCTTGACAACCTTCTGCAACAGGATTTTATGATCTATAGTGTCAAATGCTTTTTTAAAATCAATATATACTGCTATGGTAAGTTTGCCAGAATCCATCGCACTGAGAAGCACATCAAGTAGTGTTGAGAATGCTTTGGTTGTGGACCTGCCTTTCCTGAAGCCATTTTGTTCATCTGCTAGGTAGTTTGTTGCGTCAAAAAATGTTTTTATTTGATCATGAATGAGTTGCTCAACTATTTTCCCAGTTATGGGTAGAAGAGAAATTAGTCTGAGGTCATTGCATGTTTTAGGGTTGCTGACTTTTGGGATAGGTACAACTGTAGCAATTTTCCAGTCATCTGGGAAAATACCCGTTTCAATTGATAGGTTTACTATATGGGTGAATTCTTTGATTAATATAGTTATTGAATCAATTAGTATGTCCAATTCTATGTCCACATAATGTCCGTGGCATTTTAAGCAAGTATCAATTTGTCATTGGTTTGACTCGACCAGGGTTCGGACCCGTGGGTTCGAATCCCACGATCTACCAAAACGGGAGACGGACGCTCAACTGATTCGGCCATCCCGTCTGGTCCTTTAAAGACCAAGGGTGACCCACAGAAAACAGATAAACATGGCAAGATGGGAATCTGGGTCACAGCTTGACCTCAAGTTCAACGAGACAAGCATTGGTGTGCAGACCTAAATTATGTCGGATAGTTCCATTTCAAATAACTACAGTGTTAACCAACTATGGACGTGTTCACACGGGCAATGTAAATCGACATAGAAAGTGACTTGCCTAGTTCGACGCATATTTCCCATGTGAACGGGCATCTGAGTCGAATTAGGGCTGAATCGATTTCTGTGATGCGCATTCTGTAAACCACCTATCAAGGTAGTTTACATGAGGCGATTTCTGTGAATCGATTTATTTTGCCCGTGTGGACGCACTGAGGCAGATTAAGCACCTCACATGCATGCGCAGTGGACACCTTAGTTTGTTGACTTTCCGGTTGATCAAAAGTGCATATTATATAATTTAGTCTATGAAACCGCTAGCTGGGCAAAGATATTGTTTTCATCATTTATTTTAATGTTTTCACCGCCCAGCAGAAGTTTTGACCGTTCCAAACCAATACGATTCAGTACATACATATCTAGGTCGAACCCACTCTCTCATGGTGACGTCGATTAACCGAAAAATGGCGCTGGTCAGACTGGACTTGCTCATGCGCAGATATCGATTTCCGGCCCAAGTACTGCCCGTGTGAACTGGCCGCTAATTTGACTCACCTGATTCGATTTGTCTAATTCGCTTCACATTTTGGCCGTGTGAACACGGCTTATCATTAACACTAATCCGAACTAACATCATAGTAGGCTCCAATGGCCTACTTCATATTTGTATATAAAAACAACAACAAACAAACAAAAATAAGTAAACCCCAACAAAATCAACGGATTAACTTTAAGTTTAAAACATAATCCATATTTTTAAAGGAGCACTGATTTCTGAGTTAGCCTTTACCGAGGAAGGCTAGTTGTCAACCTGTAGAAATGAAATCACTTAAAGGTCGATAAACTGCTGGTAATGTAGGTCACAGGTGTAGTCTATGCGCATGGCATTATGGGAGGCGCTAAGTCTCACCTATCCACGTACTGAGATAATATAATATGGAAGACGTGGCTCTCTTTTCCCTTTTGGACCAGATCATGTTTGTCACACGTGCACACACCTTACACACTAGTTCTATTTAGACATATGCAATCATGACGGCAGGGCCGATTAGCATGGCCAACCACGACTCAAAACAAGCCTACCCTTTCCTCAGAGTAACTCCGTTCTCTTGACCTACTTACGTCCGCCCCACACGATTACGTAGCCCTTGACATTTGGAGCCCATTTTGAGCTTGACCCTTACCCTCACCCCCTCCACCGTACTTAATGTGGGTCACATTGACCCACATTCAGACCTGCCACATTTTTTGGATGGTAATCTGTATTTCCACCTAAAGTCCTGTATGAATGCATACAAGGAAATACTGTGGTCACACATGTTTAATTCCATAACTTTAACTAAAAATCCGTATCAAAATGGAGTACGGCCGTATCACTAAAAATAACACCAAAATCCGTATCGGATACGGATAATAACTCACCTGTATCATGTGGCAGGTCTGCACTTTAAATGACTCACTTACTTGATCATGCCGTCCTTGGTGCCCATGACCTTGACCTTGTCTGGGTCATAGTTGAGTTTGCGCGGCGTGGCTGCAAACAGGCCGTACATGACGGACGGGTTGCTCATGAAGTCGGACCAGAAGCACACGGTGAGCGGCTTGATCTGCTCACAGTCCTTGGGGCGGACCTTCACCAGGTCCCGGGCCAGCGACAACATGGCGGAGGCGGGCCTTCACCGGGCCGGGCACGGCGGATGTAGGTAAGGATGACCTGTGTTCTTCACCGGGGGATCTGGGCCGAGCTGCCGGCCGCCAACGCCGGGAGGAATGTTGCGTTTGCAATGGGTGTGAGTGTGGGTGTGTGGGTGTGTGGGTGTGTGGTGTTTGGGTGTGGGTGTGGATGTGGGTGTGGGTGTGGGTGTGTGGAAGTGGGTTGGAGGGGTTGGGGAGAGGTTGAGTTTGGAATTGGGACTATGAGCACAATCCAGTGCAGGGCAGTGCAGGGCAGGGCAGTGCAGGGCAGGGCAGGGCAGGGCAGGGCAGGGCAGGGCAGGGCAGGGCAGTGTAATTGAGGGCAGGACAGGACAGTACAGAGAAATGCAGGGGATGGTAATGCAGGGCAAGGTACTGCAGGGCAGTGCAGTGCGTGGTTGAGCTGGGCAGTGCAGGGCGAGGTAATGCAGGGCTGGACAGTGCAGTGCGTGGCTGAGCGGGGAAGTGTGAATGAGTGGTCCCGTCTTCTGAGTCTAGCAAACTGGGCGCCCGCCTGTCCGGGCAAGCCGGCCGGCCGGCCTGGTCGACTGCTGCCCGGCTGGCTGGCTACTTAGACAGTCGCCTGATTTCAGCTTAGCCAAGCTGCCATCCCACACCTACTCACGTCGCCTTCCCCCGGGCGGTGAGTACGAAGCGGTTCCTATGGTGTCGGCACCACTGAAAGCTAGGCTCTTCCTGTGAGTTGAACATGAATCAGGTCAGCTGCACACACACACACATACACACTCACGCACACACTCACACACATATATACACATACATCGACAGACCAGTATGCTTGTAATTCTCAATTCCAAAAACTGCCAGCCGCGGGTCGGCGATAAGTGGAAGGAAGTGTGTGGTGAGTGTAGGTGAGTGTAGGCTCCTCCAAGGCAGTGATGAGACCTTCGCATGAGCAACTCCTGAGTGAATGGATGATGAATGTCCTCCCCCGAAGGTTAGTAATGGATGAGTTCCTCGCGATGTAGAAATAGGGAGGTGGGTGTGTATTAAGGCCGGTCTGGTCCCCGGGCCTACTCTAGGTGTGTATTAAGCCCGTTCAGGTCCCCGGGCCTACTCAAGTAGGGTCAAACTGCGAGAAGCACATCCAGACTCCACATGGTAGTAAGTTAGTCGGCAGGGCGAGGAAGTAGAGGAGCAGATTGCTCGGCCTCTTGGTTGTAGTTGTAGCGAGCACTCCGGCGTACAGCACAGAACCTAGTGTGTTCTGCCGGTGCTGGGTCTGAGCAGTTCCTGTTATTCCCCGTAGTATTGAGAAGATTGGGAGGGGGGAGGGGGGCAACAACCACAAGTGTTGAAAAGACCAGTTCCTCTGACGGTAGTGGTAGTAGTAACAGCAGCAGCTGATGCTAGTACAGGACGCCGCTGTGAGTGAGCAGTAGTGAGTATTACTACCTGGAGCAGAATTTCCTGCCGTTGCCGGGTGGACTGCTCTCAGAGGGCGCTGCGATCGCTGGAATCAGTACAGGTAGTGAGGGGTGGGATGTGGAGGTCGGGCTGGGGTGTATGTAGGCAGGGTTTGCATGTGCCTGGAAAACCTTTGAAAACTCTTGAAAATAAAGTAATGTGTGAAGTGTCTGAATACCCTTCAAAATCCGTCTGTTGTCTGGATAACAGTTGAAGAAGGTAATTTTATGTTAAATCAAATATAAATGCCTAAAATAGGTTACCTTTTCTTTGTTTTATATCTCACGATGTGAGAATCACACAGACACAAGATTCAAGCGATAGCGTCACCATATGGGAAAGGAAATGTCACTTTTAGGTCAGTAAAGTCCTTGGTAAACTTGACATGGAAAGTAGCTGAGAAACACTTGAATTTTGACTTCCTTCAAGTGTATGAACCCTGGATAGGGTTGGTCCACCTCCGTGTGAGTCAGAATGGGTCAGACTATGATGGATTCCTCCATGGCTTCTGGAGGAGTTAGTTGGAGAGTTTGTGTTCTCTGCTTAGCACCAGAAGACCCGGGGCCTGCTCGCCCTCAGTGGGTATCTACTGTACGTACGTCTGCGACCTCATTCCAATAATGTATGCACGTGTGTGCCCAGAGTGTAGAGTACTAAAACCAGCTATCGGACCCGGCGACGAAACAACAGGAAGCGGAACTGGTAGGTTGGTGGGAGGACATGCTCTGCGTAAAATGGTTGTGGATAGATCTAATAGATCTATTGGCTAGGTGTTCTCTCTTTGTGCATGTGCATATAATGTGCGACTGGTGGACTTTAGAAGAAAAATGCAGGCACAGGTCTAGGCATACTTAAAGTTGCATAATCCACTGGTTTTGAATTTCTGTCATTTTTGTTTATATTAGGTTGTTTGTTATAATCTACCTTACTTTACTTTGAAGTGACCTTTATTTTAAATGGCTAACATGTTCTATTAAATTGAGTCAGTACTCTTCTATATAGCATAACATCTTAGTCCTAATAGGCGCACTAGAATCTAAGTTAGATATATATAATCTAATCTAGATAAGTAGGCCCTACTTTGGTTACGGAAATGTGATGCTTTTATCGGACTGTGTACCTTTATTGATATGAAATAAATAGTTTTCTTCGAGTTAGTTACACTCTTCAAGGCAGGTTGATTTACAATAGCAAGCAACTTATTTCATTTGTTTAAATTATTATTGGTAGTAGTTATTTGTATGCAGGTATTGCAGAGTATAGCAATACCTTAGGGAGTTTGATGCCCCTGCCTTGCAGAGTTGTAAACCACTGCCTTGTGGTCCAGGTTCTTGAGAGAACCGAAGGCTAAGGGAGCAAACCCTAAACAGAAAACCATGTCACTGTGGCAGCATTAAGGGCAGTTGATGTATGGAACTCCCAACATCTCCTGACCAGCCATTGCAGGGACAAATAGTTTTGGCCTGTCTTGACATGTTCTTGCCGGTGTGAGTGCCGCTGGTAACTTGCAATAGCCAGCAGCACTTCAACACTTTTGCAGGCGGCTTTCATGAAAACCTGAACCTGAAGCTGAGAGACATTAAGACCAACTCATGGACGCAACTCTCACAGCAGAGAGCTAAATGGAGAGCGGCAGTCAAGTAATAAAATCAGTCTTTGTCGCATCGCGACTGACAGCATGATGATGATGATGGTAGTAGTTATATTATTATGGGTAGCAGTAGCTTCTGTGCATTGTTTTATCTTTGCATGGACTGAGTAATAAGTCCAGTATCGATATGCATTCATGTACAAGGCCGGCTTTAAGCCAATTGGACCAATTTTTCCCAAACGGGCCCCCCATACTAGCATAATCTACTCTAGTCTTGTAAATCATCTCACTAAACCAGACATTGACTGTTTACATATGTCTCATAATTAAACTCTCTTATAGTTCTATATTTTGTATGGAGGCTATTGAATAAATTATTGTAGAAGTTAGGGTGGGAGCCAGTTTTTGTGTGTGTCAAGACTTGTATAGGGTCTATGCAATATTTTTCGAAAGCTACCCATTTTGTAGGTTGGTATGACCATAATGACGTGGATAAAATAAGAAAAACTGGTTCTTACTATTTCTATTCTTGCCTACTTCTAAATGAGGAAAATATCAAATGTAGGCCTCTCTACAAGGACTTGTTTCACAGAGCTGAACTAATTACTAAACCCTACAGTGCCCAAGGCTAAAGTGAAAAACAATACAGACACAGAGAGAGAAAGTAAAGCAAAAGTAAGAGTGTAAGAGAGAGTACAAGCCCCTCTGGTTTATTATATATAGTACATGGATTCTTGATATAGGATCATGCCATTCACTCAACCAATAGACCCCTTCAAATTTGTATGAACATTGTGTATGGCGCGCACCTTGGCTGCAGAACGAAGGCACAAACCCTAACCATATGAATTTAATATAATCTGTTCGGTGAATATGTTTCCTATGTGTGTTCCAAGCGGTTTGTTTCTAGGTGGTGTGGTTTTAGAGATATTTCACTTTTACTGAATGAAGATTGCTCACAGCCATTGACAATGCATTGAGTTTGCCGGTATGCGCAGTGTAAAATGTCTATTTTATTCAAAATTAATAGAAATGCAGACCCCAAACTTTATAAATTTAATATAATCTGTTTGTTAAATATATTTTATATATGTTTACTAGGCAGTTTGTTTTTAGTTGGTGTGGTTTTAGAGATATTTCACATTTTCTGTATGAACATTGCTCATAGCCATTGAGTTTGCAGTGTGACCGTGTGTCATCCTCCAGCCAAACAGTGCACACACTGACCTAGATACCTATGCTGATGTCATATGAAATAGTTCTATAGGGAAACAGCATTCCCAGTTCCTCCAATAGGGACTCAGCATTTCTGGTTACCATGACCACCAGTGGTCTGCCCACCACCAGAGCTGGTTGACCTGTGGCCACCACCAACCCTGACCACTGTGTGCATTGACCCATACCTCAGCAGAGAGCCAGACCCTGAGTGCATTCACCCAGACCTGCCAATCATCCCTATTTCTATAATTACCTTCCTCAAGCATTGGCCAAGCCATACATATACACAACATACATATACACACACTCTTGGCCAGCCACACAGAATAACAATAGAGGATTTCCATTTCCCCCCTCTGCCGATTATCGGAATATTTTAAATTAGGATAGACTTCAACTTCAAGTGACCAGTTTAATATTTTAATTATACAATAGACGGGTTTGTAATTCCAGCCACATGGTGCATTATGGTATGTTGGGCAGCAAACAAAACCGCGATAAGCACATGGCCCATGCTAAAGCACTGGCTGCTGCTATGGAATCTCCTATTTTCTGCACATTTCAGCCCCTGTTTGAAATATATTCATCATCATGCTGTCAGTCGCAATGCCACAAAGACTCCTTTCATTACTTGACTGCCACTCTCCATTTAGCTCTCTGCTGTGAGAGTGATGTCCATGAGTCGGTCTTAATGTCTCTCAGCTTCAGGTTTCTCCTGATGGTATCCTTGAACCGGAGACAAGGGTGCACTCTCTTTCTGTAACCAGAAGACAGTTGAGATTCTTTTTGATCAGAAGATCTTCCATAGAGGGCAGGCCCGTCTGTTCGAGTATTTCCTTATTTGTCACTTTGTCCTTCCAGAATACCAACAAAAGGTATATATAATAAATTAAGATGCTAGTCTTTTATCTAGCATTGCATTTACATCAATCTAATCAGCACATCTCATACCATCTGCATTTAGATCTAGACAAATCTGCTTGCTCAGAGTAGTGTTAGAACTATTGCCAGAGTCAGTTTTATTTATTTTATCCATGCTTTTATTTATATCCTATGGTTAATAAAATCGTTAGAGCTAGGGAGTGGGTACCCGCAGGGTTAATCAGACATTGGTTATATATTTCTTTGAAGCCATTTTCTGTTGACACATTTGACATTTTAATATTTTGAACAAAAACTTTAAATAGTCGTTTGTTTGTTTGTTGTTGTTTTACGTCCTAGCAACATCTAAGGTCATATCAGCACGGGTACCGACTTGTGACAGTGCGCACTCATGACGACTTTATAGTGCTGTCTCACTGGGAAACCAGGCCGCCGGCACCATGACCTGGTATCCCACTCATTTGTTTTGCTGTTGACGCCGTTTTTAGCGCATGCGCAGTCGGAATTACGAACTCGTCTATTCTCTAATATAATAACTAGTGCAGTCAGTTTAACAATTTAAATCCCAGCGTTTAAATTATTTATGAAATGTGTTGTAAATAAACTGAAGTAGGGATTTCATAGGATTCTATACCATGTAAAATGGTATGGGCGGAAAAAAAGCCAAAGTGAGGAATCTTGAAAACGACTATGCTTGCCGGCGCCCGAGATAACGCTAGGTGGCGCTCGTGTACTATCAGTCCGTCCGGAGAGATGGAGGGAGGGAAGGAAGGAGGAAAGGAGTGGATGGAGGGAGACAGTTCAAGGAAAGGAGTGAGAGAGGGGGTCAGGGAGGGAAGCAACTAAACAGACATGCATGCATACATACATACATACAGACACTAGAGCCGTGTTCACACGGGCAATGTAAATCGATTCGTAGAAATCGACTTGCCTAGTTCGGCTTACATTTCTCGTGTGAACGGGCGGGTGAGTCAAATTAGGGCTGAATCGATTCCTGTGATCTGGATACTGTAAACCACCTGTTGAGGTAGTTTACGTGAGTCGATTTCTGTGAATCAATTTATTTTGCCCGTGTGAACGCAACCGACTTACTTGAGGCGGATTAAGGACGTGACAGTCGAGACCTGAGTGTGTTGACTTTCCAGTAAATTTGCTGTATGAAGCTGCTAGCTGTGCACAGATATTTTTTTTATCATTTATTTTTAGGGTTTCACTGCCCAGCAGAAGTTTTGACCATTCCAAACCAATACGATTCAGTACATACATATCTAGGTCGAACCCACTCTCTCGTGGCGACGTCGACTAACCAAAAAATGGCGCTGGTCAGACTGGACTTGCTCATGCGCAGATATTGATTTCCGGCCCAAGTACTGTCCGTGTGAATGGGCATCTAAATCGATTCCTATGATTCGCCTTGGCTGAATCGCTTTAGATTTTGCCCGTGTGAACACGGCTAAAGACATACATATATACATACAGGCAGGCAAACATACATGCAAGCAGGCAGGCAAAAAGACAGGCATACATGTAGTCATACAGGCAAACATATTTTCATATAGGCAGGTAGGCAGACAAACAGACAGACAGGCATGCATGCAGGCAGACATACAGGCAGGCAGGCAAAATGACGTACAGGCAGGCAACCAGGCAGGAATACAGACAAACAGACATGCTGGCAGGCAGTCATATATGCAGGTAGGTAGTCATACAGGCAGGCAGGCAAGCAAATAGACATACAGGCAGGCCAAAATATGTATGCAGGCAAAAATACATGCACAGTATATGGGTAAGCAGTCATACGGGCAGGTAGGCAAACAGGCAGGCATGGTGGCAGTCATGCAGGCAGTCATACAGGTAGTCATACAGGCAGCCATACGGCCAGGCAGTCATACAGGCAGGCGGTCATACAAGTAGTCACATAGTTAGGCAGGCAGTCATAGTGCACAACGCAAGCGGACTGATAGTACATGAGCGCCATCTAGCGGTTTTTTTTCGGCCGGCAAGCCCCATAACGAGTGAATACTGCCTATTCTCCATGCTTTCTATTGACACTATTCACGCCACGGCCATGTTGAAACCAGACTGACGCCAGCTATGCATCTACGAGGCACCGCTCTGCATTTGTGTATGAAAAGTGTTGCAAATATTTTTTCATCAACCAATACCTCTCGAAATCACTCTGATGGTTATCTGTATTCATTTTTTAAACTACCATATTCATGTTTGCATACCTGTTTTCTATCTACTGGCCAATTCTCACCAAGATTGGGTGACCCTTGCATGGTGATTTTCCCATCGTTTAACTACAATTTTAATGTGACTGTCAACTTCAAGTCTGGATAGTTATGGTGGTATCATGAACCATGAAGCACTGTCAGCATAGTTATCTGTGTAACACAGTTAAACAACTAGTCTTAGTAATTACAAATTAATAAAAGCTTTAAAAGGGTTATATATGAGTCAGCCTCGCGAAAATGGGCCAATTGGGGTAAGTTGTCGGCGTCGAGCATTGGATGTCGGCGTCGACCTGTATAATTATAGTTTAGCATTGACAGAGGTGTTGGAAAGTTATTAAATTGATCCTGAATGTAAAGGTAGAGAAGATACAACAACCTTATTTGTTTCTAGGATAATTTAATATAAAACAAAGAAATGCACTACACTTTAAGAATTGCGACGCCAACATCTAGTAAAGTTGTCGGCGTCAAGCATTGGATGTCGGTGTCAAGCATTGGATGTCGGCGTCAAACTGTATAATTATAGTTTAGCATTGACAGATGTTTTGGAAAGTCATTAAATTTATCCTGAATGTAAATGTAGAGAAAATACAACAACCTTATTTGTTTCTAGGATAATCTAATATGAAACAAAGAAATGCACTACACTTTAAGAATTGCGATGCCGACATCTTAAATTTACCACCAATTGGCCTATTTTCGTGAGGCTGACTCATATATATTTTGTAATATATATATATTAATAAAGTTATGCAATTTTAAATTTAAGAAAAGAGCAGCGACCAGGCTGAGCGACTTGGTTGACATCACCTACTGTTTATCCTCAAGATGCATCTGATCATCACCCAATCTTCATGAATATTGGTCAATAGATAGAAAACAGGTGTGCGAAAATGAATATGATAGTTTCATAAATGAATATCCTCAAAGTTCACTACTTCTGTTACTCGTACACATCTGTACACTATTCACACTATTCATGCCATGGCCATGTTGAAACCAAACCGAGGCCACATACGCGTCTGCGAGGCACTGCTGCATGAAAAGTAATGCAAAAACTTTGTTGTCGACCAATACCTCTCGAAATCACTCAAATTTGAGGGTATTCATTTTTTAACCTACCATATTCATCTTTGCATACCTGTTTTCTATCTATTGGCCAATTTTCACGAAGATTGGGTGACCCTTGCATGGTGATTTTCCCGTTCTTTAACTATGATGTGACTGTCAACTTCAAGTCTGCATAGTTATGGTGGTATAATGTAATGCAGCACTGTCAGCGTAGTTATCGTGCAACACAGTTAAACAACGAGTCTTAGTAATTACAAATTAATAAAACCTTTAAAAGGGTTAAAATATATTTTTTTAATATATATATTAAGAAGGTTATGCAATTTTGAATTTAAGAAAGGATTGCCAGCCAAGGTGAGTGACTTTGTTGACATTGCCTACTGAAATGCATCTGATCATCACTCAATCTTCATGAAAATTGACCAATAAATAGAAAAAAGGTATGCAAAAATGAATGCGATAGTTTCAAAAGTGAATATCTTCAAATTAAACTCCTTTAATTTCTGTAGTAGTTCATACACATCGGCATACAGCAGTGTCTCATGGCCATTTCCAATACCGACAAGTACTCAGACTCTTTCTGATGCCGAATTAGGTCACGCATGAATAGTCTGAATGTTCCTCCATAAATAATATGAATAGACGACCAAGGTGTGACCTTGGTTTCTTGATCAGATTTCTGAACACTGGTGTTGCAGTTTCAGCGGCACACCAGTTTGCGAGGGACACATCATTTCTGCCCATACGTTAAAATCGAACAACATCGTCACTAACCTTATAAATTTAATATAATGTTTTTGGTAAAGCTGTTTTCTATAGGTGTACCAAGCGATTTCTTTCTAGGTGGTGTCGTTTTAGAGATATTTCACTTTTGCTGTATTTTCTGTATGAAGATTTCTCACGGCCATTGACAATGCCTTGAGTTTGATGGTACGTAGTTTTATTCAAAATTAATAGAAATCCAGAACCCTACCCTTATCAATTTAATATAATCTTTTTGGTACAGATGTTTTCTATATGTGTACCAAGGGATTTGTTTCTAGGTGGTGTACATCCAGTACAGGGGTGAACACGAACCCATTAGAACAACTGGTGAAAAATTTCGACCTGCTGTGGAAATGAACTGAGGTGGTAAATTCTTAATTTAAGAAGCAACATATATTCTTTACATAAATCTTCATATTTAGCTGCTACTTCTGATTAGAAAAATATAATCAAACATGTAGTTTAAGGAACTTTAAAAATAAAACAGACTGCATTTTATGGCCACTATCTTGTCTTTTTGCATTCTCGCTCATTTCATCAACTCTGCGCCAATATATGTAGCCATTTGATCCTGGAACCACAGTTTCTAGTGCCTGTTCCATACTAAGGCTAGTTTCTCCCGTATTTAGACTACGTTAGGGTTCACCCCTGTACTGTAAGTATGGGTTGAATCTTTTATGTGGGAACTCTTAAGCATATTTATTTATATCCAGACCTAAATCTAGACTTCACTACATCAAAATTATGAGACAAGAATTCCAGTTTAAAAAAAGAAAGTCTATTCAATTACAATCGACGCATGCATCATTTTATATGAAATGTTGATATTCACACTATTCATGCCCCGGCCATGTTGAAACCAGACCGAGGCCAAGTAAGCATCTGCGAGGCACCGCTGTGTGAAAAGTAATGTGAATACTTTTTCGTCGACCAATACCTCTCGATATCACTCAAATTTGAGGGTATTCATTCTTTAGACTGCCATATTCATCTTTGCATACCTGTTTTCTATCTATTGACCAATTTTTACGAAGATTGGGTGACCCTTGCATGGTGCTTTTCCCGTTCTTTAACTACAATGTGACTGTCAACTTCAAGTCTGCATAGTTATGGTGGTATCATGTAATGCAGCACTGTCAGCGTAGTTATCTGTGTAACACAGTTAGACAACTAGTCTTAGTAATTACAAATTAATAAAAGCTTTAAAAGGGTTAACATTTATTTTTAAAATATATCTATATCAAGAAAATTATGCAATTTTGAATTTAAGAAAAGATTGGCAGTGTTGTGGTTTCCCAGGGACACCAGTTTGCCAGGGACACATTGCTTCTGCACATGCGTCAAAATCGAACAGCATCGTCACTAACCTTATAAATTTAATATAATGTTTTTGGTAAAGATGTTTTCTATATGTGTACCAAACGATTTGTTTCTAGGTGGTGTCGTTTTAGAGATATTTAACTTTTCCTGTATTTTATGTATGAAGATTGCTCACGGCCATTGACAATGCCTTGAGTTGGACGGTATGCGCAGTGAAAAACATTAGTTTTATTCAAAATTAATAGAAATCAAGAACCCTAACCTTATCAATTTAATATAATCTTAATGGTAAAGATGTTTTCTATATGTGTACGAAGCGATTTGTTTCTAGGTGGTGTAATTTTAGAGATATTTGATTTTTTCTGTATGAAGATTTGCTCACGGCCATTGACAATGCATTTGAATGGAAGTGTCCCTAGCAAACTGGGGCCGTATGCATGGAGCGGTGTTATCAACCCAAAACGCGTTTATGGCAGGATTTCTGGTTTAGCGCCAAAAAGTCGGTATGAATGGAGCAGTGTTAGACAAACAGCACGCGTTTAAAGTCGGAGATTCTAACACCTCCTAGCTCATAGCTGGTTTACAGCGGTGTTATAGCCCTGTCACACTACGACGTGACTACGTCAGCGTAACCACAACGTGAAAATAATGATATCACGTCGAAGTTATCGGCGTAATATGCAAATTGTGGACGTGAGCGTAACGTGAAAGTAACGTTGGTGTACGTCGTGACCTTAGCTGTAACGTGACAACGTTAGGGGGGAGGTGTAATTGGCGACGTGACCGGGCGTTAGTGTAACGTGAGCGTAACGTCGCCGTAACGGGTGTGACGTGACCGTAACGCCACCGTAACGTGACCGTAACGTGACCGTAACGTGACCGTAACGTGACCGTAACGTGACCGTAACGTGACCGTAACCGTGACCGTAACGTGACCGTAACGTGACCGTAACGTGACCGTAACGTGACCGTAACGTGCAAAACGCTGCCCACACGTTGCTCCCACCAGGGCCGTCGGTCTGACGTGACATAACGTGACTCTAACGTCATTTACGCTACTATAACGATCGCGGAACGTCTACCTAACGTCATTGTCACGTCATCCCGACGTAACGGCCTCACGTCGAGATACGTCGAAAGTTTTGAACAGGTTCAAAACCTTGACGCGCACCGACGTAACACGACGTAACATGACGTAGCTCTACGTCACTCTAACGTCATTATGACGTCATCATAACGTAACCCAACGTATGGCAATGTAATGACGAAAAATCGTCACGTTAGGCTCACGTTGGCTCGTTATGTCGTAGTGTGACAGGGGTATTAGTGTTAGGTTAGTGTCAGGATGGAACCCAAATCTACTCAATGCTATCATATTTAACAGAATTACATACGCAATAAGTGAAATTTCAGCAATTTAACCCTAAATTCGAAGCAATATTACTGCTGTGGCCGTAACGGCGGCGATATTAGTAGTTAGATTTTCGAATCGACGAACGTAAAGTAAACAAATCGCGGCCGCTTGTCGACGTCACGTAAAAATGGCCGTCGCCGCCGAATCGGCGGGAATTTCTTACGCCCAAATCTATTAAATGCTGTCATATTTAACAGAATTACATACGCAATAAGTGAAATCTTATCAATTTAACCCTAAATTCGAACCGATATTAATGTAGCCACAGCATTGGCGGCGTTTTTCATATTGTCAAATCGAGGGATTTCCCAAATGTATAAATAGATTCACGTTTAGCTAACTCAACCCGTGTAGGCCTCCATGCATACGGCGTGACATAGTTCTCGACGACGCCGATAACCGGAGATAGGTACCCGGAGTTATAGGTATAACACCACACGCCGCTAGCACCTCTCCATGCATACGGGCCCTGGTGTCCCTCGGAATCCGCAACAGCAGCCAAGGTGAGTGACTTTGTTGACATTGCCTACTGAAATGCATCTGATCATCACTCAATCTTCATGAAAATTGACCAATAAATAGAAAAAAGGTAAGCAAAACTGATTATGATAGTTTCAAAAGTTAATATCTTCAAATTTTACTCCTTTAAGTTATGTAGTAGTTCATACACATCGGCACACAGTAATGTCTTATCATGACTTATGGCCATTTCCAATACCGACGCTTACTCAGACTCGTTCTGATGCCGAATTAGATCACGCTTGAATATTGTGAATTATTAAATGATGATTTGATATAATTTAAAACAGAATTCCGGCAGGGTTAATTCGAGTGGTGCAGTCCACGTGCTCATGCTCAGTCCACAGCATGGTCACGTGATGGTGTGTGACGTCACAACAATGACCTGACGCCATAAGTCTCTGGAAAGGTGGCCAAACGACTCTGTTTTGCACTAATTTTACGTATTCAGTCTAACGTCGGTCCACTCTAATTACAGGACAATTGTACACACGCATTATCTATATATTCTGAACATGGCAGGACTTAAAACGCTGCAGCCCGGCACGAACTACGACAGCGAAAGGGCAATGCCTCGTCAGCGCGGTAAGCTTTCGCCTGTCAACATTAGATTAATTCAATTAAAGTAAACTTCTTACACACTTGATAGTTGTACCAGGAACAACTTCGCTTTCACCCTCCATTAAAATTGCCAAACCTATTAGCTAAGTGAATGTGGAACGTTGCTCACTGATATACAGCGATTAATAATCAAGTATAACTGATTTATCGCACTGAAACTGATACTGATAGGATTAGACTCAGTAGTAGGTCTACATATTTTTTGTTGTCGGTAAAAAGTGTTTTATTTGACTGTCAATATGAATATCACAGTGGCTTGAATAAGTCACCTTAACTTGTTGTCTTTGTTTTCATCGTTAAAGGGGCTGTCACATTAGGGTTTGTTGGGGGAGCGTACGGCGGCGTAAGCGCATTACGTCATATACATCGGTATACGCCGCCATATGCTACGCATACGCTACGCATACGCCGTCATATGCCATCATACGCCGTCATACGCCGATCCTCCAACAAGCCTGTTTCCTTGCTCAAAATTTTCAGCGTACGGCAGCGTATGGATCTTACGCTGCTCATACGCTAGGCGTACGCTATGCATACGCCGGCATAGGTTACGCATAGGTTAGGGTACGTCGGCATAGGTTGGGCATACGCTGGATTGACACCCACCGGGTGTCTCTTGCGTACCCCCAACGTTCTGTAAAAGTGGTGTCACACTACAGTGTATGGCGTTAGCGTATGGATTTTCGACCCATACGCCATCATACGCTTCGCATACTCTACACATACGCTACGCACATGCTAGCATATGCCGTCATACACGCGTCCGTCCAAATATTTTTTCAGCATGCTCAAAAATTGTCGGCGTATGGTGCCGTATGGCTCATACGCTGCTCATACGCTCGACGTACGCTATGCGTACGCCGACATAGGTTACGCATAGGTTGGGCGTACGCTGAACTTGTCAATCACAACCGTCAAACCTCATCACAGTACGCCGCGCATAGGTCGGGATACACTTTGAATACGCCGCCATAGGCTAGGGGTAGGTTAGGCATAGGTTAGGCTTAGGTTAGGCATGGGTTAGGCATACGCTGGGCATATGCTTCAGATGCCGCTGGGACCTTGTGCATAGCATATGACGGTGTATGGGTCGAAAACCGCATACGCCGGCATATGCTAACGCCATGCGCCGTAATGTGACAGGGCCTTAAGCAAAGTTTGTCTATAATTATTTTTGGGTATTTTACTAGGTAGGCCGATTTATTTTAATTATTTGATGACGCACTGTTTGACATCGTCTTGATATAATGAAACGGAAACGATTAGGTTGAGTTAAAGTTGCATGGTCCAATGAAACGTATTTTTTTTCAAAACCAAATACTTATCTAATTTGGTTCTATAAATCCAACTATTAAGCAATTAGGTCAATCTTGTGGCGTTATTAGCCATGCCATCATTCCAAGTACCTAGTCAGGTTCCAGGATGTCCCGTAGTAGTATTGCTGGCACCATAGCCTGGCTATAAAGTTGCATGGTCATCACAATTTTTCAAAACTAAACCAGATACTCACATTTGATCCCAGCCACGAGAGGCAATGGGGTGAAATATGACATAAGATGAGATGAGATGTGAAATAAGAAGGTAAAGAAACAAGTATATTATAAATGTATTGTAATTACTGTTATTGAATGTCCATCTATCAGTATACATCGCATAATGCAGGTCATAATAACTTGGGAGTGTCACACAGATATTGATATATAATTCCATCATAATATCACTATGCACTAGTTATTCATGATGTAAATTAAAGAAATACAGCTAAATATGTATTATATTAAATATATATATTACCAAATGATAGTGATGTTTGTAATGTCGAATATATTGCCATATACAGCATAGATCTGTAAGTTAATATTATATTGAATGATATTACACCACTGCCAAACAGCCAATGTGTATGGTCAAAAGTACACACACAAATATAACCACACTAACATTAATCAAACAATGATAGTGTAAATAAAATAAAATATATAAAAATATATAATAAAAAAACATAAAATAAAAAAAGATCAAAGAATGCACACCAAAATGTATGTCGATTGTGACATTTGGATTTGGGAATTTTATGGTTATATTAGACTGCAACTTTAAAAATGTTTATTATTAATGTCTAGACAGAAGACTATACCATTTCAGTAATTACAACAGAGTAACAAGTTGAAGAATGCTTTGTTAAAGCTGCATAGTCCCATGAAGCATCAAATTTTCAAAACCAAAACAATTATCTCAAATTTATCCTACCTCTTGACAACAAATTTGCAACAATTCATCACATCACAAGAAACAAATGATGGAGTAATGGCGCCATCAGTATAAAATGTTAGGTGACCAAGCTATATTGGACTTAGGTCATTCAACATCACGTGGTCATCGTGAGACGTCAATATGTGTCACATCAAGAGGACTTTCAGAAAGCTTGTCGAAAGTATTTAGGGCTCTTTCAGCTCAAGTTGCTTCAAAACTAGTCATTCTTCATCAAAATTGTTCATATTGGTTGGTAATATGGGTAATTCGGGACCGAGGAGGACCTGACCCCTTCTAGCCTCCCCTGACCCCCTTCCCCCCCACCCCTCTCTTTCCCCTTCTTCTCACAAACTCGACATTCAAACCCGCCCCCCACCCCCACCCCACCTGTCCGGCTGCCCTCCAGGTGGCGGCACTCCCGCTCCAACGCCCCAACCCCCTCTCTCTATCTCCGGACACTCCTCCAGGTGGCGGCACCCACGCCCGCGCTGGTGCCGCCGCCGGCACCCAGCAACCCTATGACCACTTCCGCCTTCCCACCCCCTACAGCCGCACTTCTCAACCAGACGCCCGACCACCACCTCCAACTCTTTCCGCCCCCCCCCCCCACTCCCTATGACGCCCCCCCCCCCATCAGGTTGAGCCGGTGTAAAGATTTCAAATTCCCCCCATATTCAAGTTCCCCCCCAGGAACTTGAAAACGTTTTCAAATTCCTCCCAGGGGAATTTGAAAACGTTTTCAAATTCCCTCCCTCATTTTAACTTTCCCTCCCCCCCATTTTTGGGGAATTTTCTTTATTTTTGTAATTTTTTGTTATTTTTGATTATTTTTCATGACAAATATTATAATATACAGAGAATAGCACAATGGAAATTATTACTAGTACAATAAAACATATTTAACCACAAATTACACAAAAAGTCTCCAAGATGGTTAAGAAAAAAATATTATAGGTCTGAAATTTAAAACGTTTTTCAAAGTATTTTAAGCAATTTTAAATTCCCGGAGGGGGGAATTTGAAAATAGGGGGGGGGGGGGGGGGGGGGGAGGGAATCTGAAAACTGTTTTTAAGTTCCACCCCAGGAATCTGAAAACGTTTTTAATTTCCCTGGAGGGAAGTTGAAAACGTTTTCAGATTCCTGGGGGGGAACTTGGGAAGGGGGGGAAGTTGAAATCGTTACACCGGGTCATGCAGAGACTTCTTCACCACATGCCCGATGCCTCCCCTTATTGACCTCTTCCCCCTTGACCCCCTCATATTGATCTCCCCTATTGAACTCATTATCCCCATTGTTCGATGAACTATTGTCCTTATGACTAAAGGACCCACTACGGACCGATGAACTTTAACGCTACCTGATACTACATTGTTCTCTAACTCACTGCTAATCATTGTCTCTTACTTCATGATATGACCCTATACATTACCTATACCTTCCTATCCTGCTGAATAAATTTCCATGCTATAGCTCCGTCTCGTGTCCTGAATTACTCCAAATGATTAGCTAATGATTAGTCGGTTATAACGATCAATTTGATATATTTATCTAAAAAATAAAATTAAAATTCAACCGCCATCGGACCATGCAACCTTAAGTTAAGAGTAGGGCTAATCATGTTCTGGAACTGACTATCATTTGAAGTAACTTGAATTCGAAATATAGTTTATAATATACATTATCTTCCAAAGTCTTCGTGTAGTGCTACACATAATGTAGTGTTACTTTTATTAGGATTTTGTATTTCTGGAGTTGGGAGTAATAATACTAATATGCAAGGAAATGACTCGCAAAGTGAGCTTTCCAAATGTATTGCTTCCCCTCACCATGTAATTATTCTTTCTTTAACATGTACATTCAAATAAGATAGTTACAAACCAATGAGGTAATACCATGACTATGTATGATGACTGATTGGTTTATACAGTGATACCCTGTATATTGTTATTTTTGTATGCTGTGCATTTATTGAGCCCAGTGTCAGTGAACCTGTGATAGAGCTGTTGTATTGGTATGTTATAACTATTTAAAATAGATTTAGAATCCACACTTCATATTTCCTTCAATACTTGACCCACAATAGGAATTTCAGCTCACTGCTATGACTACTACCACTGTTCAGTGATATAATACATTTAAAAAAAGAAAAACAATGTTATTCAAATTGTCATGTATATTGCATAATTTACATACACATCACACTTTCTTTTTTCCTTAAAGAATCTTTGTCCACAATTGAGCATTTTTGCATTAATATTTCACATTCTTTGGCATATTTTCCTAATTATCTCAACAGGTAGTGAACCAATATCCATATACTATACGTAAAAATATGCCAAATGACATACTGAACATATCTTATGTCAGGGTGCATGTGCCTCAGACCGGCAGATTACAAGTTACTGCACAATTTATGAGATGCAATAAAAATTGGTAGCCATTTTCTTTTCATATTTTCCCAAATTTGTGAACCAATATCCATTTAGTTTGCATTATGATATGCCAAATGACATACTAAACATATCTTATGGGGGAATGCGTGTGCCTCAGACCAGCCAATTAAAGGTTACGGCTCAATTTATGAGATGCAATAAAAATTGGTAGCCATTTTTTTAAATGGCTGCTTAAATGGGTTTAGCAGTGGAATTGAGATGTCCACCACATGTGTTCATAACAGCAATCCATAAAGCTAACTGAAAAATATAGTGGCGACTTGTCCCCTTTTGTGATAGTCAAAATTGATCTGGCTCATGAACTATAATGGTTATAAAATAAATCAGTGCAATATGTATTTAATCCGAAAGTTACTGCATCGCTCTGGGATGAAAGATATCCGAGCCTATTAATTATCGCTGATTAAATATCACAAAATGGTATGCATATATTATATATATTATGTATATTGTGGTAGGCCCAATGTCAGCCGTTCCACAGTCTTGCACTCCCTGTCATGCACACATGGAAGAAAGCCAAGATCCAGAGACAGTACGCTTCATCTGGTTTATTGATAAACCTATCCGCTATCCGCTCTCCGCAGTGTCAACAGTCAAGTGACCTGCCCCCTAACTCACTAGGTCACACATCACCTCTGTAGATTGGTGGGGGATGTGCTAGCCACACACAGTAGAGGGCAGCCCAGTCGCGGCCCTGCCCAGTGGCTAGCGTGCCGCCATCTAGTGCAGTTCAATGTGACTGCGTAGGTGTGCGGCGTAATGTCTGCCGCCACCGCATGGTAGTGGAGCTCATGTACATATACTACTACAATATTATATATACATTTTTTTAAATATTTTTTTTTATTGACGAGGTATTTACTCTGCCCATAACGTCTCCTGTCAGGGTGCTTGTTTTCAACGCTGGACAGCTGTGGCGCTGTCTTGATCTGTTCCTTTTCCCAGGAGTGTTTACCTGTTTCTGCTCGGGTCAGCTTCTGCAAATTTTGGTTGTTAGTAATAGCCTATGTTAGTTTTTTGTATTTTTTCTAGTTGTTGTTTTTGTTCTAGTCTGATTAATGATACCTTAGCCTACTATGTACATCTACTTGGGTGACAGGCTTGTGGGTGAGGATCTCGTTCCATTCAGATTTGTTGATTTTTTGATTTGTTACAGCATCCTTTCACCTAAACCCTGTCCTTAGATAGTGCACTCGTGTGCTAGAACACCCTTGGACCCTTTAGGACTGCGGCCAGGTGGGATGGCTGTGTTGTTTGCCCAGCCATTTTGTATTTCAGGGTGGATCAGTTGCATGACCATGGCCTGTCCATTTCTGTGATGGTTTGTGCCATTACACATACCCAGGTGGACTGTGCCATGTGGTGATAGCTTTCCTGATTTCCTTTATACTTAGGAGGGCTAATTTTCCTATTTTTCGGTTTAGTGCCTACCACTTTTTCTGGCCTGTCTTTTGATTTCTGTGCCAGTACACAGCAAGCAGTGACTACACTCAGGGGCAGGTGTGGTTTTGTTGTGTCAGTAAGTAATTGTTTTCTTTAGGAATTTTTTGTTGTGGTCAGGGTTATGGATTGCCCGTAATTTTACATTTTGTTTATTCCAGGCATGTGCTGCCATGGTTAGTACGCTTCTCTCATGTATTTTCATGTTGCTTCTTTCTGTTAGGAGTATTGGGGCCGCCATGTGTCTACTGTCCCTGTGGGGGGCTACTGTGTAAACTGGTTTCGTGGTGTAGTTGTGTGCTAGTATTTTCAGGTGCGTTTCTCTTCTGCTTGTTAATAGTGTTGCTTTTCATTTTTTGTGTAGTTCTATGGTGGGATATCTTTTGTGTACTTGGAGGCATATTTTAAGGGCTTTATTTTACATCACTTGTAGTTTGTTTAGTAGTTTGGTACTCCCCCCCCCCATGTATACTACATCACCTTGGTCGAAGTAGGGAAGGATCATGCCTTTATATATTTTGATTGCCATGCTTTCAGTCATGTAGTGCATTAGTTTTGCCAGTAGCCATAATTTGTGGTTTGCTTTTTTGATAGTGTTTGTTATGCAAAGGTCATAGTTTAAGTGCCTGTTGAGGTCCACTCCCAGATATCGGTAGTTGTCTACCTGTTCTAACTCGTTGTTTCCCAAGAGACATTTTATTTTGTTGTTACCGGTTAGTCTGGTACCGAATAGCACCGTCTTCGATTTATTGCTATTTATAGTTATCTTATTTAGATGGCACCATTCAGTTAGTTTCAGTAGTGTTTGATTTAGTTTTGTTTCCATCTCTTCAGATGTATTGCCTGCAGTATATACCACAGTATCATCTGCATATAGTTGTATGTTTTCATTGTCTAGCCAGTTGTTTAGATCATTTATATATATGAGGAAGAGGCGTGGTCCCAGGACTGACGCTTGTGGTATGCCACAGCTTATTTTTTCATCACTTGATATGGTTCCATTTATTGCTGTGCATTGTTTTCGATTTTTTAGGTAGCTTGTTACCCATTTTCCCGTTACTCCTGTTATTCCCATTTGGGATAGTTTGCTGATTAGGATAGTGTGGTCCACAGTGTCAAAGGCTTTGCTGAAGTCTATGAACGCTGCACCCACTAGGTTCTTTTTATTGATATTATTTGAGATATCTCTTTATTAAATTAGCAATTGTTTTAATTGTTGAGTGTTTAAAAAAAAATCCGCCTTGTTTACTGTTAGTATTTTGTATTCGATCAGGTCGTCCATAATGTGCCTATGCATTATTTTCTCCATTAACTTCCCAGGCAGTGGGAGTATTGAGATAGGTCTATAGTTGCCCAGGTCTTGATTGTCCCCTCCTTTGTGGAGTGGGGTTACTTTGTCTAGCTTCCAGCAGTCTACATAGGCACCTTCTCTGAAAGATGTTTTGAATATACTACATAAGGCCTCTGGGATGCGTCCGAATGCATCCTTCTGTACTATACTCGAGGTATATTCAATGCCTGAGGGCTTATTGCAATCAATTGTTTTTTTGAAATCACTTATTTCTTTTTTTTGTGGTTCCGCAATCCCCTATCACTATGTTTAGTTGTGGTGCTCTTGTGGCCCAGTTAGAGTAAAATTTTCTGGATAGTTTATTTCCTATGGTAGGAAAGTGTTTGTTCATTATGTTTGCTCTATCCTTGTTGCTGATTTCAATTCCCTCATTGTTGTATAAGGTAATTGTATCTTTATTTTTGTTGTTTGGAATTAGGATCTTTACATTGTTCCAGAATTTATGCGAGATTTTACCCCATTTTTGGTATTGTGTGATAATAAATTTCCTTTTGGCCTTCCTCACTGATTTATGGCTTCGATTTCTTGCTTTATGGTACTCTTCTATGTGATGAAGTCTCCTGCTTGCTTTAGCCACTTTACCTGCCTTGGTTGTAATGCGAGCATTGCATTTGATGCGTGGAGAGGAAGAGACCCTCCCCCGCCTCCCCGGTCGTCACGCAGCATTCGCACCTCGCGCGACGTCCGCCTCTCAGCTTTCTCCCTCCCCCTCGCCCGGGCCCGCTGCTTTCTCACCTCACCTGTCACCGCCCTCCTGCCCTCCCTTATAAGGCCGCCCGCCGGCCTCCCTCAGTCACTCGCCTTCCAGCCCTCCTCCGCGCTCTGCCTTTTTCCTTTTGGCTTTTCCTCACCGCTGCCTTCACCTCGGACCGCTGCACCCCCTAGGACCGCTCCAGCATGCCCGGTCACGGAAAAAGCAAGGGCCGCAAGAGCTCCCGGGCGACCGTCCTGGCCACGCGTCGAGGGCCACCAGAGAGCCCCTCGCCTGCGCCGAGGTGACAAGCCGCCTACACAACGCCGCCCGCCCCAGCACCTCGGGCGCGCACCGCAGGCGGGGCCCGCCCCCCGCAGCCACCTCAAGCGACTCTGCCGGGGGCAGTGCACCCCCAGTACGAACGCTACAGCCGTCTCACCACCCAAGCCGGGCCCGCTCCGCCCCCAGCCTACCTCCAGGACGTGGTCGAGCACACCCCAGCATCCGCGGCCGACGCCGTCCGCGAGATCCTGGCCTCCGCCGAGGCGCGACACACGGTCAGGCGCCAAGGTGTACCCTCTGACTACATCTTCCCCTCGGACCTGGTGGAGAGGGGTCCTGAACGGAAGCCCGTGAAGAGGGGCGAGGCTACCAAGGATGAGTATAGCCTTGCCCTCCTCACCCTGGTCAGCCATCCAAGCTTCCCCGCCCACTCCGTCTCAGGCCTACACCACCACCACCACCACCTCACCGTGCTGAGGGACAACCTCGTGTATCCGTGGCCTACCGTCCGCCGTTATTCTGAAACTATCTTCACCTGGATAGCGGACGGGAGGCTCCCCCACGGCTGGCACGATCCAGTTGCCCTCAACCTGCTGAGGGTGGAATCCCTCACCATGCCCGCCGCCCTCACCTTGCCCGCCCCCCAGGCCACCCCAGCAGCACCAGCCCCCCGAGGCGAGGATTGTCCCCGAGGCGCACACCTGCCCCGGGCCCAAGTCGACACCCGCATCGCCTACGACAGGCAGACTCACGGGGCACCCTGCCCCGCCTGGAACCGCGAGCCCGCCTCGTGCGACCGGGCCCCCGTCGGGGAGGCCCACGGCGAGGTGGGAAACAGACACCGGCACGTATGCGCCTACTGCGCCAACGTACGGCGCATCCTCACGATGCACAGCGAGGCCGGGTGCCTCACTAAGCAAGCCCGTGAGCGCCAGACCCCGGCCGCCTCGGCAGATTTTTGATCCCCCGGGGGGCCCTCCCCGGCGCCTCACCCACACCACTGCCGACAACCCCGTGACCACCACCGACAACCCCCCAGCGACCACCGACCGAAACACCGCCCAGACAGAGCCGGGGACCATCACCTCGCACCTCAGGCCCCAGACACAGCCCAGCCTCACGACGAACCCTCCCCAGACAGCACAGCCACCGACCATCATGACACCGCCTTCATCAACCCGCCCGACCCGACCCCGACCCCCACCCCGCCCAGCCCTGAGGACTTCGCTGCCCCCCTGCTCGACCCTCGCCGGACCTCCTCACCGCAGCCCCACAAGGAGCGGGCCTCCCCAACCTTTTGGCCGCCCGCTCCCTGTCCACGTAGGCCCCGGACACATCACCACACCCAGACCTTCAACTTCCCCAGCCTCCGCCAAGAACCCCGCCCAAGCCTCGCCTGGGTATCCCTCCCGCGCCATCCCGGCCCAGGCCCTGGACCTCAGACGCGGCCTACGCCTCGGGCCCCCGCCTCGGGCGCGCCTCGGGCGCGCCTCGAGCCCTCTCCTCCATTTTGGTGGAGGGCTCCTCGGCGCTGTTTTCTCCAAGTCTGGTTAGTTCACTAATTTTTTGCTGTAATCCTCTTCCTTTGAGTAAGTTCTGTAGTGAGTGTTTGTTCTTGTTGTTTGTTTTGTAGTTTATATTGAAGTCCCGTCATTATATTGAAGTCCCGTCATTGTCTAGGGATGCTTCAAGTTGTGTGGTGAAATCCTCTATGTCCCCATTTGGCGGTCTATATAGACTCACTATGGCTATGTGTGCTTGTTTTTCATTTTGTATTAATGTCCATACTAATTCAATATTTGTGTCAGATCTGTTTGCTTCTTGTAGGGTCTTATCTTCTGAGTTTAGGGTTTCTTTGCTGTATATTGCAACCCCTCCACCCCTTTTTTGTATATCTGAACTGGTCAGTGTTTTTCTATCCTCTCTCACAAGTCTGTACCCATCTATTTCTAGAAGTTGGTCACTATGTAGTTCATGAAACCATGTCTCTGACAGTGTCAATACATCAAATTTACAGATATTTAAGTGCAGCTTAATGCTGTCAATTTTGCTGTAGGTACTTTGGCAGTTTAGATGGGCAAAATGCATGCCCCTGCCTAGTCTGCAGTCAATCTCCTCAACCATGTTCTCGCGGCAGGGGCATTGTGACCCTGGAAGGAAATACCCCAGCTGTGTTCTCTTGTCGCTGCAGTCTCCGGGTTTATTTCTTCAACCTTTATGTTCTCAAATTCCATCGGTTTGTATATTATTCCTTCTATTTCAAAGTTTTTTCCTCTCATTCTGGCTGTGGTTTTGTCATTCTTTTCCCTGGCCAGTGTGTACATTTGCTGTACCGTCTTTTCGTCTAACATCTCCTTTTCGGTCCTGTCTGGCCTGAGTGTGACATTCTTTAAATCTTGCTCATTGTTCAGTGTTTGCTTGTTTCTGAACAGTTCCCTTTTTTGGCTTTCCTTTTCTATGTACATTATATAAATATTATATATGTGTATGAGAGAAGTTGGTTAGTAACAATTCCATTTTCAAGGAATGGATCACCTTGATATGACCTTAGATGTTGCTAGGGCATAACACCCAAACAAAAGCAAGGGGTGAATTCTCGCCAAAATGTGGAAAGTCTCATAGGCTTGGGACTGTCCGGGAATAACTGTCGTCGGTTAGTCCCTGGATGGTGACAGCATGTGGTGCCAGAGGAGAATTGTTGGGAAAGCGCAACATTTTCCCATAAGCTGGGTCCGTACGTTGAACTTCATTTGCCTCATTTCAAGGCATTGAAAAACCTTTAATTTAACCTATTTGTGTAATGAAAAGCCTTGAATTCCATTAAAATGTTCCACTGATATAAATTAGGCCAAACAAAAACAAAAAAGAAATTGGTTACCCTCTCCACCCCTGTTTGAAAATCAGCCCGCCCTGATTTTTTTTCTTTTTTTTAATACAAAAAAAACGTTTAAAAAATGAGTCGGGATAGCAGCCATGCAATCTGCCCAACCCTTATTTGTGTGATCAAAAGGACGGTCACCAACTTGAAACAATATCTGGCCTTAGTTTGAAATTGCCATTCGTCATTGTTAACCCCCCCCCTCCTGAAATCCAACTGAAAATAGTCTTGAATTCCTATCAAAAACAGCCTTGAAAAGCCTTGAAATAGTGTTGAATTTCATATCTTCACATATGTAGGCACTCTGTGATTACTTGTCATGAATTTGAATCTTACTCGGTGTTTACTTTCAGATGTTCGTAAGAAAAGGCGGCCGTCACTTGAAAATATTCAAGGTCCTTCGGCTCCAGCATTTTCTTTCCGTATGAGATTGCATGAGGATGATCACCCATCCCTAAATGGTGCTGGCAAAATTAGTATCATGGCAAGGTTGAGATATTTGATCGAATTACTTGTGCGCCCGTGGGTTGCTAACCCTTTGTGTCAACATCTTTTCCCGAGCAGACTAGCCATTTGGCATGAAATAAAGCGGCAGAAAAGAATAAATCGATATATTGTACACCCCTACAGCATATTCAGGTAAAGATGTGTCCCTTATTTTGGTAAGCATTTTATTCATCAAAATACAGTAACACCTCTCTAAATCTATCGACCATGTGACCTACTTTAAATCGTCCATTTAGGGAGATGATCGGTTTAAGGAGTTTAAAAAAAATCATTACAATGGTATTGTATGGGCGATCGTTTGGGACCCAATTAAAGCGATCGATATAGGGGAGTGGTCCATCTGTGGAGGTGGTCGGTTAGTGAGGTTTTACTTCATTCATAAGCATCGAAGCGCTGGTTTTCTGTCCATAAGTGGTGAGTATGTGCAAGTCATGTTGATGTTGATACTACATAGTAGTATAGTGAAACCCCGTCATAACGCCATCGTTAAGGTCCATAAAAAGTCATTGCGGTAAAAAAGTGGAGTCGTGCTAAATGGGGTTTCAGTTACCTGAATTACCTTTAAATTGAATAATTCCGCGTCCAATGACACATCGCTTTATAACTGAATTCATGTAAAACCAGGGCATCTACAATCTGAGTTCCACGATGATGTTGGAGAGATCACAGTATTGTTTTTGCTTTAATATTTGTAATTGTATAGCGAGATAAATGGCTCATGAAAGGTCCCCATTGGCTAGACACCATATAATGTACGGCATAGCGAACAAAAAGGCCAAGCAAACAAAAAAACAGGCATGTTTCATGGGCACATTTTGTCTGAATTCTGTATTGGGTTTGTATTTCTTTTTGGGGACTGACTATTTTCTCTATTAAGCACTGGCTTATCACTGCTTATGACAGCTAATTTAAAACGTACATGTAATCGTTTAAGTTGCTCGTCCAATGATTTTGAGTTTTGCTATATTTTTAGATAGCTATGGTATATTGATAATTATCTGATTATATCCTATTTTACTTTAGTTTTGAAGTAACTTTTAGTTAAAGGCTAATTTTAGAGATATTTATAGTAAAAACAGGTCACATTAATTTTGGCTTGCACATTGAAATGCTGGACACCCGCGCTTTCAATATTGACAACTTCTACTAAATTTAGTTTTATCCCTTTTGTGCAGACATGCCTGTTTAATAATTGCACCAGTATCTAAGTTGGATATATGGGATCAAATCTAGGTAAGTGTTTTGGTTTCGAGAAGGTTATTTTTTCATCGGCTTTAAAGCTGCATATTCCGATCAAACATTAAGCTTTCAAAAACAAAACCTATATTTGTTTCTACAAATCCGAATTAGATACAGGTGCACTTATTAAACACATCTTGTTGCAGAGAATAGGCTACTAAGCCAATTTTATAGAACCTCTTACTGATGCCTGTGGTGTCAGAATTTTGTCATGCCTGCTAAAATTAATTTTGGCATGTCTTTTCTCTAAAGTTACTTCAAACTAATGCGATGCACATTAGATTAACCAATCTGAATTATTTATCTCAGAAAGTGGCAAAAACTCAAAACCATCGTACTATGCATCGTTCACCATTAGTCGTTTGCCAGATTTGTTTGTTGCTATTCACAGAGCTTTCTGGGACTTCACTATGGTGATGGTCTTATTCGTTACGGTCATATCCTTACCCTTGGAAGTGGCCTTTCATTCCGAACATATATGGGAGGCATCGTGGACTACATTTAATCTGACTCTCGATCTTGTGTTTCTGCTGGACATGATAATTAATATGCGCACTGGCTACGTTAGAGATGAAAAGGCAAGTTCAAAGATAAATCATTTTACATCATCATTGTTGTTGTCATTATCGTCCTCATCATCCTCATAATTATAGTCATTTGGGACATTTTATAATTGGCTGTAAGCTTTTGTATTCTGTGTAATAGCAATGGTTGAATAATAATATTGCAATATAGTTGCTGCTGACATGACGCAAAGCCACCACCACCGTCAATAAATCACTTGGATGCTGTACAACAATGACATGTATAAATAGGGTTAATTCAGGACGCAGGATAACATAAGTATGTATAATTACAGACAAAAGAAAGCACAGGTGTAGTGGTTTGTGGCCCACCCAGAGAAAGTCAATTGCTCATGAATCCTGTTGGCTCCCAGATTGCTCCCCCGTGGGGAACCGGGGTAGAATAGTTCCCTTGCACCCCTTTGCAGATCGTAAAAGGCGACAAATGGGGTGACTCGTTTGCCGTGAGTCACAGCTCGTGTCGGTGGAGGAAGGGATCCTGGTGCATGAGGACTGCAAGGGGCCAAGGCTCCTTGTGGACCAACACTGCACCTTGGCCCTGACTTCACCTAGACGAGGGGTTGGACTGGCCCGGTCCAATCAATCGGCTGGTCACGCCAAGCCCTAGGAGTCGTGATATGAAGAATGTATTTATTTTTCAACCATATTGTATTTATTCATATATATATATATACATACATAGATAGTTCTTCATTCTTCACTACTCCTAGAAGGCGGTGGCTATGGTCAATCTAGTATTGGTTTGTGCTTTTGCTGCCATATTAGAGTATATTATCCTCGTATCTGTGGTGTGCATCTGCCGGTTACCGAAGCTCTGCACATCCCTTTTTTAGGGCTCTATGGTGGGTGGGGAGCGAGGATAACAAATCAGCAAAAAACTAAATATGGATACTAAAACCCCCCCCCTCTCAAACTGAAAAAAAAAGAACAGACTCGGATTCCGATTCGGAAATTCAAACCCAATGGCCTAGATTCATAATGATTGAATGTAGTGTACCCGACCAACCTATTACAAAGCTATCCGCTTTTGCCATACAAAAAGGCATCATGGGGATTGCTGGCACGGTCAAAGATGTTAAAAAACTGCGGTCTGGCCATATTCTTGTGGAATGTGCGAGGAAGGCTCATGCTGACAATCTGCTACGTGCAAGCACGCTAGCAGGCACCGCATCCAAAGCCTCTAGTAAGGGAGTGATCCACACTAGAGATCTGGACGATTGTGATGAGGATGAAATCACACAGGAACTCAAAACCCAAGGTGTGTTAAACATTCAATGGATAGTGATTAAGAAGGATAACAAGTCAATAAAAACAGGGACGTACATCCTCACGTTTGATACACCGTTTCCGCCCAAGAATTTGAAAGTCGGATACCTCAGCGTTGCAGTAGATTTGTTCATACCAAATCCGCTCCGCTGTTTCCGATGCCAGAAATTCGGTCATGGTAAGGATTCATGTCATAACGAAATGAAATTTTTCCGGTGCGGTCAGAATGGTCACGATGGCACGACCAGGCAAAATGTGTCAATTGCCTGGGTGACCATATGGCCGCATCCGAAGAGTGTCCTGTTTGGATCAAAGAAAAAACAATTCAACGCGTAAAACCAGAGAATGGGCTGAGCTATCTGGCAGCTCGGAGGATGGTTGAAGGTAATACACCTTCACCAACCACCAGGAGCTATGCCGAGATAGTGAAGCCTTCAAACAGGTCAGTTGACTGCCAGACCGAGTTAACGTGGTTGACTGGGGAGAAGCCCAAGGCAGGCTGTACCCCCAGTCCATCACTTGACCGAGCCAACAAAGAAAACAACGTCGGTGCAAACGCAAGGGATTCCGAGTCGGAGTCGGAGTCCGCGTAAAGAAACTATTCCGAAAGGGTCTCTGTCCCTAACAAAAAACAGATACGAGGCACTTGAAGAAGTAGAGATGGCTGAGTCCTCGACTAGTCGAGATTGCAGTCTCTCCCCCCAAACCTAAAGGGAGGGGGAGAACACCTGTCACTGCCCCAAAATGACAGTGACAGGTGGTTCTCTAATTCAGTGGAATTGTAGAGGTTTCAAGGGCAGCATTGAAGAGTAATCTCTTCTGTGCTGCAACCTCAACCCTCTTGCCCTCTGCTTACAAGAAACTCACTTGAGAGCTTCTGAGAGTTGTAGTTGTAGATTTGTTGACAAATCCGCACCGCATGGAGACCGAGCCGCCCGGCGGCTCCTCCATCCTGGTTAGACGTAATATTGTATGTATGCCAGTGGCGTTAGAGACAACACTACAGGCTGTAGCTGTTCGCCTGACGCTACATAAGACTATAACTCTCTGTTCCATCTATGTTCCTCCAAGCTCCATTCTCAACTTACAAGAATTGGATGCTCTTGTGAGCCAGTTACAGTCCCCATATTTACTTATGGGTGACTTTAACGGCCACAACCCACTGTGGGGAGGGACCACTCGTAATCCAAAGGGTAAGAGGATTGAGGACCTTGTGGACGGTCATGCACTGTGTGTACTGAACAACGGTTTGTGCACATATCTGCATCCCACCTACGGAACATACTCTGCCATCGACCTCAGCATTGTTGAACCAGAGCGGGTGCTGGACTTTTCGTGGAGGGTGTGGAATGACCTCTGCGGGAGTGACCACTTTCCAATTATTGTTAATTGCAAAGGGTCTTCTCCCGGTGAGCAAGAGAGGAGCTGGCGGCTGCGTCAAACCGACTGGCCCTCCTTCCGGACCCTATGCCGCGAGGAGTTCACTCTAGACATCAGTGACATTGATTCATTCACTGAAATGCTGAGGTGGATCGCAGAGAAAACTGTTCCGAAGACTTCTGCAACTCCCAAGCGTCTGACACCTCCATGGTTGGATGACAGCTGTAGGGGGGGCTATTAAGGAACGAAAGAAAACTCAGCGTAGATTCCACAGGAGACCGACTGCTGAAAATCTGGCGCTCTTTAGACTTTCGCGGGCTCGTGCTCGCAGAACAATCAAAGAAGCGTGGAGGCAGTGCTGGAGATGGATTCGTTTCTGGCATTACCTTGGGCACGCCGTTGGGCAAAGTCTGGATGATGATCAGAAGAATCAAACGAAGGGGAGATGATTCTTCTGTAGTCCAGCACTTGAAGCACATTGGCACCATTCTCACATCACTCAATGGACTAAGTGAAGAATTGGCTCGCGCCTTGGCCGGAAATTCGTCTTTGACAAGCTGCCTCCCGGGCTTTCTGGCCGTCAAGGAACGCGAAGAGCGTAAGCTCTTGGACTTTTCCTCTGACAGCAGGGAGCACTACAACTCCCCATTCAGTATGGGTGAGTTGAGGTGTTCTCTAGAAAGCTTGCATGATACAGCAGTTGGACTTGATGGAATTCATTACCAATTCCTTAAGCCTCTCCCCAAATCTTGTTGCTTCAACTCTTTAACAACATCTGGGAGTCGGGTGTCGCCCCTGCCTCTTGGCGGGAGGTGACAGTAATACCGATTCCCAAACCTGGTAAAGACAAGAGTGAAGCTAACAACTATCATCCTATAGCCCTCACAAGCTGCATCTGTAAAACCATGGAGTGTATGGTAAACAAACGGCTCGCCTGGCTACTGGAGTCAGGACACCACTTGTCCAACCTCCAATGCGGCTTCAGACGAGGCTGCAGCACCCTCGACCATTTGGTTTGCATGGAGACCTTCATAAGAGATGCCTTCCTTAAGAAGGAGCACGTTGTGGCTGTCTTTTTCGATCTCGAAAAAGTCTATGACACAACGTGGCAGCATGGCATTGTTGAGGATCTCCATGTGATCACCCTTCGTGTTCACCTGCCAAATTTTATTAAGAATTTTCTGGCGCTCAGGCATTTTCGCATCCGCATCAAGACTACATATTCCAGTCTGCACTTGCAGGAATTGGGAGTACCCCAAGGCAGCATACTGGCAGTGACTCTTTTTGGAGTAATGGTCAACGGTATTGCTGCCGCTGTTAAAAGGGGGGTGGGGGGGGTCTCCCGTAGTCTTTTTGTGGATGATTTTGTTTTGTACTACAGAGGTACTGGTGTGAATGTCATTGAGAGACAGCTTCAATTGTGTATAAATGGGATTCACCAATGGTCAGTTCTGAATGGATTCAGATTTTCCAAGGCCAAGACAGTCTGCATGCACTTCTGCCAGTTGCGCAGAGTGCATGCGGAACCAGAGCTGACCCTCGATGGGGATCCCATTAAAGTCGTCAAAGAAACCAAATTTGTGGTTCTCAGTTTTGACACAAAGCTGTCTTTCGTGCCTCAAATCAAGTACCTGAAAACACGATGCCTGAAAGCGCTAGATGTTCTGAGGGTGGCGTCCAGTTCAGAGTGGGGAGCTGGCAGAGATGTTCTGTTCGCCGTGTACCGAACCCTAGTTCGGTCACGGCTAGATTACGGCAGCATAGTATACGGCTCCGCAAGGAAGTCATATATTGGGCTGCTGGACACGGTATATCACCAGGGACTGCGTCTGGCCCTTGGTGCCTTTCGAACCTCGCCAGTTCAGAGCCTATACATCGAAGCCAACAAACCATCACTTGACACTAGGAGAACCAAACTGGCCATGCAATATGTTGCCAAATTGAAAACAAATGCATTAAATCCTGCATACAGTTGTGTGTTTGAGACACACAACGACTCCAAGTATGAAGCCAAGCCAAATTTCATTCAGCCCCTCATTTGGAGGCTTTGTACTTGGATTTGGATGTATTGGAGGATACCCAGGTCCCAGAACATCTCCCATGGTCGTTGAGGAAGCCATCGGTCATACTCCGACTCACGGAACTGAGGAAGTCTGGTACGCATCCACTTGAGTATCAACGACTGTACGCAGAGATCCAAGGCCAGTTTGAAGACCACTTCTCCATATACACTGATGGTTCCAAAGACCTAAGCCGGGCAGCTGCTGCGGGAGTTTGCCAGGGCAAGAAATTTGGCGTTCGCATGCCCGATCAGAGCTAGATTTTTACGGCGGAAGCCCAAGCACTCCTTCTCGCGTTGGAAGTCATTGAACTATCCAACTATACTAAATATGTCATATATAGCGATTCGTTTTCCTGCCTGAAAGCTGTTGCTGGGCTAAAAACGGACCACCCTTTTGTGGCAAAGGTCATTTACAAAATGAACCAACTTGTGTTGGGTGTCTGGCCATGCCGGCATCCAGGGAAACGAACAAGCTGATTTGGCTGTGAAGGAGAACTTTGAACTATGATGTTGAGCCGTGTCTGATACCCCACTCTGATCTGAAACTACTAATAGCCACCCACATCAAATCCAAATGGCAACATGAGTGGGATGAAAACATTAATAAACTTAAAGAAATTGAACCATGTGTGGGAAAACCTTCACATTCTCATGTGGGGGGTCGGCGGGACCAAGTGGTCCTTAGCCGCTGCCGTACTGGCCACTCGTGGCTAACACATGTTTTCCTGCTCAAGGGGGACCCTCCCCCTGAATGTATTGGATGTCAGTCCACACTCAAGCACATTTTACTAAACGTGTTGATTTTATGGCACTGCACCAACAATTTTACACTGCAAACAGCATGACCTTTTTACTAAAGTTAAACAAGAAGACATTTTAGCCTTTTTGAGGGCAGCTGGTCATATAGTTCATTAAAACAGTTTGATTAATTAATTCTTTCATCTATTTGATTTAATTATATGATTTAGCTTTTAAAAATTCATAAGTGTCTATTGACACATAACTGATTGTATGCTTTTACATTATATGTAAAGGCGATGGTTGAATAAAAAACAACAATTTTCGCCGTGAATATGGCCTATGCTGCCGAGACGGCGTAAAGAAACCACCAATCAATCAACCCAAATTGCTAAACCCTATTAAAAGTCTCTTGGTCCCGGGTGGGTTGGGCGGTTTAAATTGCAATGGGATGAGCTGGTTATCACATAGATAACAGATTCACACCGTACTTGCAGTACAGGGGTGAACACAAACCCGATATAAAAGCTGGCGAAAACTGCTTTAGTATGGAACAGGAAGTAGAAACTTTGGCTCCAGTATCAAATGGCTAACTATATCGGCACAGAGTTGGTGAAATGGGAGAGAATGCAAAAAGACAAGATTAAACTATACGTTTTTATTAGATTTTCCAACTCAAAACCCAGATAGCGCAGAGCCGTCGGGCCGACGGTGGCCGCGCCGTCAGGCCGACGGTGCCAAATCGCCGTGGGGCCGATGTTGTTTTGTCCACTGACCCGCCGTCGGGCCAACGGTGGCAAGCCAACCATACAAGCATATGCAACTGTTGGCCCAACGGTGGCCCGACTGTGTTTGCCACCCATAGCAGCATACGCCACTGTTGGCCCAAAGGTGGCCCAGCAGTGGTCACAGTGTCAGATAACAAAGCCCATATCGGGTCCATATGGGTTACATTGTGGGCCCCATATGGTTTTTCCAAACAGGAATCTCTGGATACCACATGGAGAAGATATATGTTTCCTGTGTCACAAAGCTGTTACCACACATGGCACTGGAGAAGTAAACCCCAATTAAAAAGAATCAGTTTAATATCATAGAGGTGCATGCACTCAAAGACCCTATAATACTAAGACGGCTCACTCGGCCTGTACTGTGTAATCAAAATGATCAAACCCACCACTTGGTGCGCTGGCTGTTCTCTTGGTTAAAGCTGCATAGTCCGATGAAAACATCAAATTTTCAAAACCAAAACACTTATATAGACATAATTATATGTATTCAACTTTGATACTGGTGCACTTATTAAGCATGTTTTGCTGCATACAAGATCGTAATAAGTCAATTTAATAGAACCCGTTACTACTGAAGTCTATGGTACCAGAGTTTTGGCATGTTTGCCTAAATTAATTTGGCATGTTTTGACGTCAAATATCTCCAAAGTTAGCCATTTAAAATATAAATTACTTCAAACTAAACTAAAGTAGACTATAATGATTAGCATAATGTATTTATCTCAGAAAATGTAAAAAATTCAAAAGCATCGGACTATGCAACTTTAAACAGGTGCTATGTTATATGTATGAATGTATATATATGAATGTGAAAGATGTGTGATGATGGCGATGCTGATGATGATGTGTATTTGTTCGTAGCAATTTCATATTGATGTGTATTCATACTTACCTATCTCATGTATAATATAATTGTATGTGTTTACATGTGAAACACCAACCAGCAGCTGGGCTGATCAAACCCACCACAAGGTGGCACTGCAAAATTTACATTACCATGGGAGAGATAGGGAGTGAGCAGTCTTAAGCCTTGTTCACACGGGGCAGTTAATTCGATTCATATAAATCGCCTTGCCTAGTTCGGCTCACATTGGCGTGTGAACGCGCGGCTGAGGCGGTTTAGGGCTGATTCGAATCATATAATTCAGATTTTATAAACCACCTCTGTAGGTGGTTTATATGAACCAAATTTTATGATTCTTATATCGCCCGTGTGAACGCAACCGACTTACTTGAGGCGGATTAAGCACGTCACACTATATAATATAATTTGGTCTATGAACCTGCTAGAGGTGCACATATATTTTTTTCATGATTTATTTTAAGATTTTCACTGCCCAGCAGAAGTTTTTACGGTTCCAAAACAATATGATTCAGTCTATACATATCTAGTTCGAAGCCACACTCTCTCGTGCCGACGTCGACTAACCGAAACTGGCGCTGGTTAGTATGGACTTGCTCATGCGCAGATATCCACTTCCGCCTTAAACCGACTCAAGCACTGCCCGTGTGAATGCGAGACACTTTCAAACTCGGTCCGTGTGAACTGGCATCGAAATCGATTCATATTATTCGCCTTGTCTAAATCGCTTTAAACTTTTCCCATGTGAACACGGCTTTAGTATTATAGGGTTTTTGATGCACCTCATATTAGATATTAAGATGATAAGGGACTAATCTTGGCTAAAAAGCTAAGCTAAGAAGTGATGACTTAAACAAAACCCAGCACTCCTCATTAAAACACTTTTGCAATGAAAATGGTGTTTCATGAGCACTGGCGGGCATTTGAAACTTCAAACTCTCTAATGACCTGTTCCGAAAGCAACCGAATTACACCTCACATATGGCTGTTAGTCAGCCACATTTTAACATCCTTCTCAACCGTATCTTTTTACCGCTTGATGGCCCGACGGTGCCAAATATGTAGAAAATGAACCACAAATAGCGGCCTGCCACCACCGACGGCCCGACCGTTGCCCGACGGTGGCAAATATGTAAAAAAAGAATGACAAAGAGCGGCGGACCACCACCGACGGTGGCCCGACGGTGGCCCGACGGTGGCCCGACGGTGGCAAATATGTAAAAAGAATGGCAAAGAGCGGCGGACCACCACCGACGGCTCGATGGTGGCAAATATGTAAAAAGAATGGCAAAGAGGGGCGGACCACCACCACCAACAGTGGCCCGACGGTGGCAAATATGTGCAAAAAGAATGGCAAAAAGCGGCGGACCACCACCGTTGGTCCGAAGGTGGCCCGACGGTGGCACATATGTGCAAAAAGAATGGTAAAAAGCGGCGCAAAAAGTGGTGGACCACCACCGTCAGCCCGACGGTGGCCTGACGGTGGCAAATATGTAAAGAGAATTGTAAAGAGCGGTGGACCACCACTGACGGTGGTCCAACGATGGCAAATATGTGCAAGAAGAATTTAAAAAAAAGGCGGACCACCACCGTCGTTCCGACGGTGGCCTGACGGTGGAAAATGTATGCAAAAAGAATGGCAAAAAAGCGACGGACCACCACCGTCGCCCCTATGGGGGCCCCACGGTGGAAAATGTGTGGCGACCGTGCGACCAATAGCCAACGTCGGCCCGACGGCTCTGTGCTATCTGGAAAGTAGCAAGTAAATATGAAGACATATAAGGAATATATTTTGCTTCTTAAATTAAGAATTTATTCGCTCAGTTAATTTCCCCACCATGTCGAAATTCTCCGCCAGTTTTTCTAAAGGGTTGGTTTTCACCCCTGTACTGCAAGTATGGGGTGAATCTTTTATTTATGGCCCTTTTAGACTATGACGTAACGATGTCAACATAGGGAGAACGCGAAGAACGTTGAACTTCTCGGCGTAGTATGCAAATTTGGGCACAAGTTGAACGCGGATGCAGCGTAGTGGACGAGAGCGTAACGTCGGTAAAGCGTAGTGATACCGTCATTCAACGAGAGAGGACAACGTCATTACGCTCACGGAATGTTATGAACATTATTCCATCGGCAGAAGAACGTTACGTGACGTTACATACGTCATGAGACGTTGAACGTACGTTGAATGTACGTTCTCCTGACGTTCTCCTGACATTTTCCTGACGTTCTCCTGACGTTCCCATTACGCCGTGTGGGCATTTCCACCCGGTTTAATGTGGGTCAACGTAGTTGAACGTAGTGAGCAGCGTTTGCCTAACGTCCGTTTAACGTCATTGACGTTCGCTGAACGTGAACAGAACATACGGTGAACGTAAACCCTTACGTTCGAGCTACGTCAACATTTTTGAACATGTCCAAAACCTCGACGTAACTCGACGTAACACGACGTAATATGACGTAGCTCGACGTCAGTCTAACATCATTATGACGTCATCATAACGTAATCCAACGTACATCAACATAATGACGAAAAATCACCACGTTAGGCTCACGTTAGCTCGTTACGTCGTAGTGTGACAGGGGTATTAGTTATCACACAGGTCTTTCGGGTGCTGAGGTGGACTGACGGATCCTTTTTTAAGCGGATTTCCGCGTGTTTTTTTTCACAGCCTGGGGACATTTTTGATAGGTGTAAACGGAAATTTGCTGTCAGGATAATAATCTCTGCTTGATTTCCGCTTTTTTGTGTGTGTCTAAAACCACTATCACCCTTGACTGAGCTGCAGTTAGTGGGTTATGGTTCTTAAATACTCCGCATGGTGGCATATGGGATGGTTCGCCCACTGCGTAAGCCTCGTGGCTTTAGGTGGCGCTGCTAAACGAGTGGTTGGTTACTTACTGCCCAACATGTGCAATGCACACAGGTGTGTCTTGGTTACTGGATATGCAAGTGTGCAGTTTGTGGTGTGACCATGCAGCTGCCGTTGTTGCTGCAATGGTGGTCCTTTATGTTTCTTCGGGTTTAACACAAAATCATCCTAACGACAAAGTGGTAATCAATATAACGATAGATATTTATTACAGGGATGATATTTTAAAGTTTTTAAGCGGATTTCCGGGGTTTTTTTCACAGCCTGGGGGCATTTGTGATATTGGTGTAAATGGATATGTGCCGTCGGGATATTAATCTCGGCTTGATTTCCGCTTATTTTGCCTGAAACCACTATCATCACTGTGTTGTTAATATTAACTCATTAACATGTATTACGTATTATATATTACGGCTTATCATCGGCAACAATATAAGTATCTGGGTGATCAACCATCACATCAACACAAACCACAACACCCGCAACGTTTCCCTCACCTGAAACCTCAGTACTCAGCACATTGCGTGTTAAATCAGCGTCACCTGAAACATCACATTTTAAAGCATCACATATATCAAAGTCACATTCTGCCTGAGCAATACTTTCATCTCGATTAATATCTTTTAATGCACAGTTCTGATTTAATTCACCAAGTCGAACATCAACATCACATACATAATTTGGTGAGGCCATGTTAGCCCCACTGCCCTCAGTCACCTCACATCGAACGTCGGGGGATGCCAAATTAGCGTCCCCGACTCGGCCGCCATCTTGGATGCCGCCACTTTTGGCGCGTAATTCAAATTCAAACTGGTCAACGGGCGCCGGCCCCGCTGCCCTAGCAGGCTCGCACACCAGTCAGTTTCGCTTATTTTTACACTCACTCGACGGGTGCGCCCCCGATTTACAGTTTAGGCATTTATGTTCATAATCACAGCGCCGCACGGTGCAGCCCTCTTTATTATAGTTATAAGCATAACAGAGCTTCCGGGAATTGTCATATGTTTTCCCGGTATAAGCTGGCCGTGCCGGACGCTTGGCGTCCCTGTTACTACGGGTGTTCTCCAAATTGAAATGAAGGAGAGATATCTCGTGATCCCCCATGACAAAGGCTTTCAGTCCCTTCTCCTTCACCTTGTCCCTGATCGCCTTGTCGTAGCCACGATAGGCCTGGTCCGTGTAGGTAGACGTAGAAGCGTGCATACACATATATGCAACATGACCAATGTAACGTTCCAAATCTTCATATTCAAATCCCACATGTTTCCCGCGCTTAATGCACCATATTAAGGCGGCATGGATCAGCTCCATCACCGATAGTTTTTTAAGGCGCTTCTCGTTTATTGTATATTTGTTTAACGCGAACTTACTGCGCCTGCGCCTCCTTCGTCTCCTCCTGCTGTTCCTCCCCGTATCACTATCTGAAGCCGAGTCATAGTCGGAGCTACTATCACTCGGGGATTCATCAGGCTCGGCTGATGACTCCCCCACCTTTTTTCCCGACGACTTCTTCTTTGTCGCCTTCACCACTGGCGTTGCATCTTCCTCCGGCGATCCAGCGTCCAGTACTGCACGCAGCGCCTTCTTCCTTCTCTCCCGCGCCTTCGCCGCCACCAACCGTCGCAGCTCCCGCTCCTCGTCGTCCTCCTCGTAGTCTTCCGTTCCTTCACCCGTGCGCCGGTTTGATTTCCCGGCCGCGGCTTCCGACGTACCCGCGGTTTCCTCACTCGATGAAGCGGTTTCCGCCTTCACAGACCGTCTGCCGGTCTTAGTCCTCTTGCATTTGAGACCCCGCGGGGCATCATGTTCCTCCCCACACGTCGCACAGATATCGACCGGCATCTTGCAGGCTCACGCGGTGCACGGGCACGTTGGTGCACGGGCACGTCTCTTCCAAGCTAGAACTCGGGTTCGAATGGCCGATATACTGGAGAACCGTTGGGGGCTGGAGGCGCGCGCATGCGCATGACACATTCCAGCCTAGACTTGCCTCGGTCCGACTGGACGCTCGGAGGCTTGGCGCATGCGCCCGACACCTAGCAGGATTAGACTTGCCTCAGCCCCCTAGAGCTGGCAGTTCTCCCGGCCCGGTGTGCAAGGCGGGGGGCCCGGGTTCGAGTCCGCCCCGCCGCGATTAACATTTAACAGGTTCCATCCAGAATAATATTGGTATAAATGCTTTATACTACACATTATATAAAAACCTACTCTTGATAAGAAACATAAATTCCAGATTTGTTTATGGTGTAATTTATTTCTCTGCGCTAATAAAAAGCATTTGTGGCACACTACACATGTTAAAGGTATAGTATGGAAATTAATCCATCCGCATAAGCCTCATCTTAATTAAAGCGGCATAATTCGATGGTTTTGCATAGTTTTAAAGGTAAATATATGAGGTAAACCATTATAATCCTAATATTATAATTATTTTAAAGTAACTTGTATTTTAAAGGGTTACCATTGGAGGTATTTGAAGTGAAAACATTATTGATGTGCACAACAAAATTCTGGACATAGGCTGTGTTTACGAATTTTCGAGCATAGTATAGCACACGAGCCCTCAACTGCACTAAATGTTTAATGATTGTTTCAGTTTGGATATGTGGCATCAAATCTAAGTAAGTCCATCGGTTATGCCTTCGTCCGAGTATGCAGCTTTAAGCACGCATCCCTTACACGCGGCCTGCGGCATGCGGTATGCAAATGGCATGATTCCTTACACGCGGCATGCGGCATGTGGCACACGACTGGCTATATTTAACAAATAAAAATAAACAAGTATACTCAATACTGCACTGTATATGACCTAATATGGCATTTATATCTATGTACCTCTTGGTATTTCACATGGGGGTTCCTACCTTTATAATTACCGAATTATAGATAAGTATTCATATTTTTGTGGCTATGGTAGCATTTTTACCAACCCGAACCCCACCACCACCACTACCATATGTTTCCCCTCTGCACCCTTGTGTGTGACTGTTCCGTAATGCTCAGTCGCCTCTCCTCGTCTAAAACTAATGGACAAGTGCGACTGACGTTTCTATTCGCATACTGCGTGCTGCATGCCGCATTCCGCACTGATCGCTACATGGACCGATCGAGTTGTCGCATTCGCATTCGCATTCGCATACCGCGTGTAAGGAATGTAGCCCATAGGCTTCAAGGCGTTTCGATTTTTTGTCGCATTCGCATACCGCACGCCGCATGCCACGTGTAAGGAATGTACCCTTTAGTCTGTAATTGTACAAATGCGTTTAACTACAATAGTTGTGCCTCTCTCTCCGAACAGTGTATTATTACGAACATAGGAATCATTAAGAATTATCTGAAAACTTGGTTCCTGATTGACTTCATTTCCACCATGCCGTTTGACCTCATACTAGTACAGTCCCTGAATTTGAAGAAACAGGGTAATAACATAGTGATTTCACGTAACACAAAGTAAGCATACACATCTAGAACATTTATCTCAATTATGTCAGCAATAGTCCGTAAATATTATTCAGTAAGCATACATATCTAGAGCATTGGTAATTAATCGGCCATTTATTAATATGGATTAAGGGTACATGTCTAGACCATTTGTCTCAGTTATGTAATCAATAGTCAGTAATTATTATTCAGTAAGCATACCTATCTAGACCATTGTCACAGTTATGTAATCAATAGTCAGTAATTATTATTCAGTAAGCATACCTATCTAGACCATTGTCTCAGTTATGTAATCAATAGTCAGTAATTATTATTCAGTAAGCATACCTATCTAGACCATTTGTCTCAGTTATGTAATCAATAGTAATTATTATTCACTAAGCATACATATCTAGACCATTTGCCTCAGTTATGTAATCAATGGTCAGTACTTATTATTCAGTAAAATACATACATATCTATTACATTTGTCTCAATTATATAATCAATAGTAATTATTATCCAGAAAGCATGTGTATCTAGAACATGTGTGTCAATTGGGCATGTTGCATAGGGAGCGTGGGTAATTCGGGACTGAGACGGGATGCCAGGGATCCCACCACTATCCACTCCGACATACTTTTAGTTCCCCCTTTTAAATATAGGCGGCCGGAAAGTGACTCCAATGCAAAGCGGCCACGACAATCAAAGAGCAACTCGTCAGCCGACACGTCCGTGGCGAAACGGGGGAGACGCACCGAGAGGGATTCATCAAGGTCACCAGAGATGCCATTTGGTCGCTCACCGCGCCCAACGTCCACCGAGTGGTGGCGAAGCAAGGCCCGGAACACCCGAGCACGCCATTACAGGTCGACCTCAGACGAACGGAGGAGCAGAGAACCACGTCGCACACTTGTTTTGTCCTCCAGTGACTACGATGCACACCACTGGGAGGTCGTTGAGGCAATCGTTGACTCCAACTACGACTCCAGATCGAAGAAGAGAGGTAGGAGGCCCCATATTCCACAAAGCTACGTGATACGAGACGAGAGGAAAGGCAAGGTAGACCTGGGGGAAAGCAACTGGCACGAGTACTTTGCCACACTATCATGTATGCGCAAAGACCCCAAAGTGCCCCACTCATTGGTGAAGCCCATGTTGAACCAGGATGAAATATTTGAGATGGCGTTGGAGTGGCAGTGGGACACCTGCCTGGCATGGTCGGAAAAGGTGTTCGCCATGATTGACGATGGACGACTTCCCAGGTGATGGCGTGACGCACTGTCGATAAAAGACCTGCAACGAGGAGCGTGCCTCTCAGGGATCCGGAAGGAAGAGGAGAAACGATCAGGTACGTCAGACTACCCATACCGATCCTACACCGCCCGCACTGACAAACACCCAAGCCCATCATCCAGTACCCCATACAAACGTCTTGAGTTCAATACGGACAACAAAGGACGCCCATCCCACAGGTGGAAATGGGGAACAGACTGCGGCTTCACCAGTTTGCACGGCATGGGCAACAAGCGATTTGCACAAGTGTGCGCATGGTGCGCAAATAAATATATAAAGGCGAACACACAAGGAGCAGGAGTGCGATAACAAGAAACGACAGCTGGCGGCAGCAGACGACGAGGAAGGCAACAAAGCAGATTTCCGCTAACCGGCCAGGTCAGGCCGACCGAAATGCCCCACAAGACCGCACAGAACCACTGGGAGTAGCGGCCCTGATGGCTACAAAAAACACCTCCAACGTGACACAAAAAATCATTGATCATAACACCAACCCCCCGCGCGCCCCACCGCCACACGCTGCCACCAAAACCCCACCACGTGGAGACGCGACGCAGTTACACAGGTCCACCTGCACTCCCACGCACACGTATGGCCTGGCGAGGAGCTAGCCCCCCCACAGACAACCCGCACGATCAATGACTTCCATCCCCGAGACGAACACGAGACCGCCTCAGATGTCCTGCAACATGACACCACAGGCGGCCGCTTACCTGACACTGCACGACCACCCACCGCTGGCACTAATGACGGCCCCCACACAGACGCCACCCTCAACGGACGTGGCCGTAACAACCCCGGAACGGCCTGGACTGGACCCCCCCCGACACAACCGCCGGCCCACACATGCTGCACCGACTAGCGATGCTGACCTCGCCATGCGAGGTCGGGAAAACCTAACGGCCACGACCCCCTACCCATTCCACGATGCCAGCGACAGACATGAGCTACATGTATCATCCCCCGACTTAGCCCACTCTCATCATCATCATCATCATGCTGTCGGTCATCATCATCATCATCATGCTGTCGGTCGCGATGCGACAAAGACTGCTTTCATTACTTGACTGCCGCTCTCCATTTAGCTCTCTGCTGTGAGAGTTGCGTCCATGAGTCGGTCTTAATGTCTCTCAGCTTCAGGTTTCTCTTGATGGTTCATTGAACCGGAGACGGGGGTGCCCTCTCTTTCTGTAGCCAGAAGACAGTTGAGAATAAAGGATCTGCTTTGGTAGCCTGTCTGATGACATCCTCATGAGGTGTCCAGTCCACCGGAGATTCTTTTTGATCAGAAGATTTTCCATAGAGGGCAGCCCCATCTGTTCGAGTATTTCCTTATTCGTCACTTTGTCCTTCCAGGTTAGCCTCATGATTGAACACAGATGTTGCATCACGAAGGCATGCAGCTCTTTCACCTGCCGTCTGTACACTGTCCAGGTCTCGGCTCCGTATAGTAGGGTGGATAGCACGATTGCGTGGTAGATCTTACCTTTGACCCGAATGGACACATGGTGGTTGTTCCAGAGTCTCTGGCGTAGTCGGCCGAAAGATGCGCTAGCCTTGGCCATCCTCCTCTGTATCTCAGCATCAATGCGTCCATCACTTGATATAGTGCTTCCGAGATAGGTGAATTCCGGAACAGAGGTCAACCATGATCTCCTCCTCTCGGGTTCTTGTAGAGTTGGGTTGGTACAGCACCTCCGTCTTCTTGATGTTAATTTTCAGGCCAAACTTCTTTGATGCATCGGAGAAAGCGTCCACTATTTTCTGGGTCTCTTCAGCAGAGTGGGCAACCAGTGCACTGCCATCTGCGAATAGTAGCTCTCTCACCAGTATCTGAGTAGTCTTGGTCTTCGCTCTGAAGTGTGCGACATTGAATAGGTCAGGGCTCTGTCTGAACTGTATATAGATGCCATCCCCCATGTCTCGGAAGGCCTCGTCTAGCATTGCTGATAGGAAGATGGAGAAGAGCGTGGGGGCCAGTACACAACCTTGCTTGACCCCATTGGTAACCCCGAACGATTCCGAGACTTCCCCTCCAGCACTAACGTTCGCCATCATTCCTGTATGTAGAGCCTCGATCATAGTTGTGAACTTGTACAACCCCCCATACACCCCCTCCCCCCCCCCACCCCTGACACCATCCTCAATGGTGCTCCCACCCTCCTCACCCGCCACCCTCGATAGGCCCCACCAACCAACCCACCCACACCACACAGCCCACCTCTCCCATACCCACCCACATACCTTCCCAACACACGGCAGTCGCAGTACACTACACACCCACTGGCACGTCCGTAGCCTGCGTAGAGCCCCTCAAAAGCCCCCCTGGTCATCAACTGCGATACTACGGTTGTCCCTCAGGCTGAGCGTCATGATGGCCTGCTCACACTAGACGACCGAGCGCAGGCATCGGAGGATATAGACAACGTGAGCCAACCCACCCCGTCCGACTGCCTCACCCCCTACAACCCTCCACACACTCCACTATCCTACAAGCACACATTGAGTTAGATATGGCGAGTATCCATCCCACACATATGGAAGGATGACATATATACCAATACATATATGACAATGTGAGACGCACCGGCCTCCTCAACCACATAGCCACTAGGATCCCCGTCCCATTGGACCTAAGGATACATCGGTGGAGGGACCTCCTTGCCGACTACCATGACGACCAACTCGTTGACTTCGTGGAGTACGGATGGCCCGCGGACTACACCACCGACGCACCACATGTCCCCTCCAAGGCCAACCACAAGGAGAACCGGACAACTCAAATGGATACGCCAATACATCCAAAGTGAGTCGGAGCGAGGCGCCCTGCTGGGCCCCTTCACCGACCCGACCTTTGCCGCCTGGGTGCAGACCAGCCCGATGATGACCCGTGCCAAGAAGAACACCAACGAGCGATGGGTCATCGTCAACCTGACTTACCCAAGGGGCGCGAGCGTCAACGCCGGGATCCGCAAAGGCTACTGGCCGAGGTTGTCCAGGAGTGTGCCACTTGGATCCCTGGATCTCGGGCCTCCAGGAAGGACCTCCAATGCTTGGTCGGGCGACTCCAACACATCGCGCAGTGCATTCGCTCTGCCCAGAGGTACATGAACAGGATCCTTGGGCTGCTCAGGGATGCCCTATACACTGGGAAGCACCCTGTAATGGATGAGATGCTCGGCGACATAGCCTGGTTACTCGAATATGCCGAGGCTGCGAACAGAGTTGTCCTCCTTCGCCCACCCCTGAAGCGCGAGTGGGTGATCGAGTGTGACTCCTCGCTCCTTGCTGGGGGAGCCTACTCACCATCAGGCTACATCACAGAAGAGTACCAATAGGACTTCCTAGATAGTGGGCACCACATCAACCAACTCGAGGCCATAAACCTCATAGTCACCCTCCACGTCCTCACCCCACCCAACCCCCAGGACTATGCGATATTCGTCAGCACCAACAACCAGGCATCCCAGACGGTCCTCGACTCCGGTGCTGGTAGGGACCCTGTCCCATGTGAGTGCGCCAGGGCACTGTGGAGGTTCGCTGCCTTGAACTCTTGCGAGTGCCAAGGTACTAACGTCCGCACTCCTTTTTGGTGTTCTTCACCCTACTGAGATAGGCGAACCTCCTGACCACCTGGCGCACCAATGACCCCGCCCACACCATACCGGGAGTGGATGTTCAGGACTGCGGCATCCACCTAGCGGTTCATGTCCGCTCGACTAAGACCTCCAAGATGGCTTCCGATGTGTTCTCCGTACACGTGCCTCGGATACCGGCCTCCGAATGTTGCCCGTTATGTGCCTGGAGAAGCTACAAGGGGCACACTGACCGCCCCTGAGCGGCCCGCTTTCCTGACTCCGAGCGGTCAACCCCTAATGGCCCGGACCCTCACCCGTGCACTGCGAGTGCCACTGGCCTCCCACGGTCAAAGTCGCCTGGATGACTACACCCTCCACAGCCTCCGGCGGGGCGTGGCTTAGGCCTGTGGCAGTGCCGGCACCCCACTACAGGATGGAAAGGAACTCAGCAATTTACGCTCCTGCACCGTACACACATACGTGGAAGCGGCCGCCTTCACGGGGGCGACCCGGGCACTCTCCAACCTATTTGGTTGAGTGCCGGATCAAGCAGAGACTCTAACTTGCTACCTCATTTGACCTTCACCATTGTGCCGCATTATCTTGACCTGTGTGTTTCCTCCTACCTTAGATTAATAAAATCCCGTACTAAGTAGTCCCATGTCGTGTCCTGATTTGGGCATGTTGCATAGGCAACATGGGTAATTCGGGACCGAGACGGGGCGCCAGGGATCCCACCACTATCCACTGCGACCTATACTTTTATTTCCCCCTTTTAGATATAGGCGGCCGGAAAGTGACTCCCGGTGGCGTCCCCATGCCCGTGCACTGGTAGCCGCCACTTGTACCTGGGCCGTCCCCCTATGACGTCGCTTCCGGCCTGCTGCCTCCACCGATGGCACTTCACCACCATATGCTGGTCTGACAACACCACCCGACTTTTCTCACCACCCCACCGGACCCTACTTTAAGACATTGACTTGATGAGCTTGAGTGCTAGGATCCCGCAGAGACTTGAACTTGCTACCTCATTTGACCTTCACCATTGTACTGCATTACCTTGACCTGTGTCTCCTCCTACCTAAGATTAATAAAATCCCATACTAAGTAGTCCTGAGGCGTGTCCTGAATTATGTAATCAGTAGTCAGTAATTATTATTAAGTAAACATGCATTTCTAGAGGATTCGTCCGTTATGGAATCAGTTGCTAGCAATTAATATTCAGTAAGCATACACATGTTGCACATTCGCCTCAATTATGTAATTATATATATGATAGTTGTGGTTTTCTATACAAATTCATGTCACAAATTGTATTAATTTAATGTGTTAATATGTATCTACCCAGTAATTAATTATAATTCTTAGACTGCTTTGTCAGTAATAATTAATTATAGAAGGCACACTGATGGTGTCTGTGCCTAGACAGTTGGGTCGTCTTTCTTTAACGTAGAACTCCATTGGCCAGTCCTAGTTTATAGTCTACCCCCTACCTTCTGCCAGTTTGGATTTCCACCGCTGTGTATAACTTACAGCGTCATCAAAGACCAGTTGTTCTCATACCATGTCTATATGGTGTTGTAGTTTAAAAATCCCTTGGGCCGGTAAAAGTGTAGGCTCGGGCTTTCTATCGAGCGGTTGTCTAATGGTGAAAATAATTCTCGTCAGGCTTATCCATGATAATCAGTACACATCTTCAAGAAGAACTGAAATATGAGTAAACTCGTAGGTCACCAGTTACAGAGGAGGACCGTGGGAAATCAGGTCACTGCAATCGAGGGCCTCAAGCAAAATATCTCAAAGCCTAATCATGAATTTGAAGACCTTTGATTAGAGACAACCTATGCAGCTAACCCTTCCTGGCTGTCCATCACAGAAAGAGCTATTTGAACTCAACCAGGTCGGTAGGGAGTAATTAGTCCAGGACCTTTAGGCATCACAGGCCAATTCTTAGTCGATCTAAGTGCAACACAGTTGATGTATTCTAATGTATATATATTTAAGTGTTGCAGGTTTTTTAATGCTATGCTTTTCAGGGTAGTACGGCGTATGACTATAGGTTGCTATGATAAATAATTAGCAGGTTTTTCTGCAATTCAGAGCACGTGATTTATATATTGCAGATAGAGTGGACCGCTTTGTGGCTTCATTTAATTTGGTATTCTAGTAGGCCAATATCCACCCATCACCACATTGTGGTGGTCTTAGTTGCACTGATCTTTCCATGTCCAGGGATGAGAAATTTCCCGCCGATCGGCAATTTCCAAACTTGTGGGCAATGATCCGCCTTTTTAAGTATGACCTGTTCTCTTTTCTGCTCAAGGGGGACCCTCCGTCTGACTGCATTGGGTGTCAGTCCCAACTGACAAACACCTTTTATTAAAATGCGTAGATGTTATAGCATTGTCCCACCATCATGCATGATCTTTTGACTAATGCAAAACAAGAAATCATCCTTGCTTTATTAAGGGCAGCAGGACTCTACACCCTTGTATAGTTGACGTTGACAGTGTTAGACTGAGAAACTACCATATTGAATTATTTTACCACAGCTAGCGGCCACCCTTTGTCTATGTCTCTCCTCGCACACATGCAGACACACACTTTCAATCATATTATTGCATTTCATAAGAAAGGAGCACAAGACAGTAAGTTGGATTGTGCCAATAACTGTTGACTGGCCCCCCTAAAAAGACCCACCACATACTGTATTATGCACAAACTAGAAGTGAAGTGGGCAGATGGAGAGGGGCAGAGGCGCCACCTGGGCCCGTATGCATGAAGAATTATTTATCGCCCCTGGTGGTAAGGACCGAGTTCGGGGTAGCTATCGCCGGGGATAAGAAATGGGTCACGGGGTATGCATGGAGCCATATCGGCGAGGAGGTAGCTACCCTTGTGTTTATTTATAGATTTGGGAAATCCCTCTGCGTTTGTAGCCATATATTAGGCTCAAATCTATTAAATGCTATCATATTTAACAGAATTATATACGTAATAAGTGAAATTTTATCAATTTAACCCTAAATTCGAACCGTTATTAAGGCTACCGCCGCATTGGCGGCGATATCAATAGTGTCGAATTGACGAATGTAAAGTAAACTAATCGCTGCCGCCGCATCGACATTGCTTTCCATACTGGCGGCGGCGGCGTTTGCTTGCATTCGTCGATTCGAAAATATTAATATCGCCGCCGTTGCGGCAGCAGCATTAATATTGCTTCGAATTTAGGGTTAATTTCATGAAATATCACTTATTGCATATGTAATTCTGTTAAATATGATCGCATTCAATAGATTTGGCCCGAGTCGGTCCCTACCCCAGCCCTTATACCTGCTACTGAGTGGGGGTAGCTTACCCTACTTTTACCCCCCAGGGTTTGCATACCCCGGTCACATGCATACCAACTTTTCGCCGCTACCCCGGATATCCCCTCTACCCCCAGGGGTAGAGCGCTACCACCGCCCCATGCATACAGGCCCTGGAGGGAAGGAGGGGAGTAGAGCTGCTTGGAGCTGACCTCAAGCCCTCCAGGCCACACTCCAGACAACAGCAATTAACAACAAACAACCACATAACAAGGTTACTGGAGTGTAAAGTCTACTGCTCGAATCTGTGGTTGTGTAGGCAGGCTATAGAGAAATCAATACAGGCAAAGAGAAAGGAAGAGTATAAAGTGTGAAAGAAGAGAGAGTCAAGCCCTCTGGTTTATTATTTATATGGTACATGGATTCAGTACAAAGTATCACCCCACCCCATTCTCCCAATGAGAAATGAGCATTCTTAGCTCTACCAATAGGGATCCAGTGTTCCGGGTCCCCATGGTTACCAGTGATCTTCCCACCACCACCAAGGTGTGAGGCTCGACTGGCCACCACCTGCCTTGAGTTGAGTGTGGTGTTCCTGACTAGCAGAGGGGGGAGGGGTTAGGCTCTGAGTGCACCTTACACACAGTCCTGCCAGTGCCACTATGTCTATTTACCTATCAAACAAGCATTTGCATCCCCCCACCAATGCTTTATTATCGGAATATTTTACAGGAGGTTAGAGGAGACCGTAGCAAAAGCAGGATAGTTCCATTCCATCCTAATATACGCATAAGTGCTTTATACATAACATAATACCTGGCTCCGCAGTGGCAAGTCATACTTTCTTACTATGTGGTAACAAACGCCGAGACAATCTTGGGATTGAAGTAAGTTACATTTCGTCATTCTCTAATTGCGTAGGAGCATATTAAAGCAGTCCATCGTAATATCATTTCACGATATGTGAATGCTGTGCTCTGAATGAGAGAAACACCCTGTTATGTTTATTTTGTTATAAATGCAAAAATTAAATATTGTTTTTAGCATTAAGTTTCTAGCTAGTTGAGTTCAATTCACAATCAGCTTACATGACATGGAACGTTGTTTATTCATGAAGAGTATATGGTTATGGGGTTGGGGTTCGAATCATCAACTCAGGCACTCAACCCCATGGAGAGTGTCTTTTTTGGTGTAGGATTGGGTGGGCGGCAAAGTTGATGGCTGAGGTGTTGTTGCTTTTTGTGTCTGGCGTTTAAGTGCTGGGCGCGGGCTGGAGGTGACAGGAAGTGACGTCATTCTCGCACCACAAAAACTGTTTCGGCAGGTAGATAGCGGAGTACACTTAGCAGGGTCCGGCTGCAGTTTATTGGACTCGAACCCAGCGGGTGCTACTGTAAGTCTTCCGCATGTGAATTACCAATGTAGCTGATGAAACATGAACAATGGTCGTGTCGAGTTCACGGCGTTAAAACATCAGCAATCATCATTATCTTTAAATTTAAACAATCTGTTTGCACAGTAGGGATCGACGTAACTATGTCAAGTGTTCCCTCCTCAGAAAACTTGCAGTGAGACTGAGGGTGGTGGTAAATAATTGATGTTTGCTTGGATTCACAGTACAGTCTACAACCTTGAAACGGTCTTGATAAACGCACCCAGGTAACAAACCATGTTCAGAATTTGTTCAAAAACTATGTGGAGGATATTTTCACTAAATTATTCATATCTGTGAATTTACCAGGTTATGGTAATGCTCTTTCCGACGTCTAAATTGTATTTAGTCGACGTATTTTGAGTATTAACATTCCGGCAGAAATATCATTTTTGGAAGATCTCTGTTTCCACATTCAGACAAGTGGATAAAGCTCTTCCTCAACGTGTTCATGGTATGCACCAATTCAATATATTTTACTACAAGTCTTACTCATTTTTGTAAAAAAAACCTGATTAATTTGCATATTTATGAATGCATGTGAATTCACTCGAATTTACTTGACCATGTCCATCAGTTAAAATACGTTTGTTCAAAGTTGTACATGAATTCACCATTTTGTTTGTTAGTTACAATCAATCAATCAATCAATTAATCAATGGGATACAGCTATAATAGGCCTTGGACCTGTTAGCCGCTCTTAATTAATAGAAATGGAGACAGTTCTCCAGATGTGGTGGATCGTAGCAACTGTCACTGGCTCCAAGATATATGTAATGCTTGACCAGTATGCATCCAGTCAGGACTTGAAACAGTTCACCGACTCTGCTGCTCTGACACTCTCCGGCAGGTCATTCCACAGGTCAACTACCCTGAAGCTGAAAAGTTGTGTCGCAGGTCCAGTCTGGAGTACCGCACAATACATAGTTACAATCAAGGAATCATCTGGTAGCGTTTATCACATCTCTACCCACATCAGATTTTAAATTACTTGTAACACCCCAACTACTTAAAGTCGCACAGTCCGATGGAAGCATCACATTTTCAAAACCAAAACATTTACTTAAATTTATTGTTGGTACATTAGTTGTTTTAGCAGGGGAAATTTCAATCGTGGACGATTGTTCTTCCTCATTCCACTGCTCCTTGCCCTATCCTAATAATGCTGAGCGCCTGGCTAGGAAGTGATGAGTATACATTTTTAAGTCATTGGTTTGACTCAACCAGGATTTGAAACCATGATCTACCAACATGGGAGATGGACGCTATAACTCATTTGGCCATTCCGTCTGGTTCTAAATATTTAATTTAGATACTGGTGCATTCATAAAACATTTATTGATATATAGAAGGAGTGTAACGTGCATGGTAAAATCCCTTGAAATATCTGGAAAGTTAACCCTTTAACATAAAAGCAACTTCAAACTATAGTAAGATGTATTATAATGATCAACCTAATTATATTTATGTAAGAAACTAATGGATTATGCAATTTTATTAATTTGGTCGTAATGCTTATTAGCATTGGAAATTTCAATCACGGGCAATTTGGCCCTCATTCCACTACTTTTCCCTACATTCTAGTAATGCTGAATGACAGGCTAGGCAGTGACAAGTACACATTTGTAAGTCCTTATTTTGACTCGACCACTGGTTTGAGCCTGGGGTTTCGAGTCTCCCGACCTACTAACATACGAGGTGAGAGTTTGTAGTTGAGCAACACGGACACAGCACATATAGTTGACATTTCTTTATTTTGTGTTACTTCGATGCCGTTGTACAGTTCAGCGTTATCATGTTCAAAGTCTTATGTTAGGCGAGAGAAACTTAGTCCGCCCCAGTCTGTCGGGCGAGGTGGGGGGGTGGTTACGAATTTGTTAAAATGTCCTTGTCTGCTCCGGTCGAAGTAACCAACCCGACCGACTTGACTTTGGGGTGGTTCGTAATCTTGATGGTTACAGGCTGCAGGACTGCAGCAATAGAAAATGGCCCTGATAAATCAGTCTATTTTTTGGATGAAGAGTAAACTTCAGAGGGGTCGGGTTGTAGAAGCAGGGGGTTCTTTACAACAATAACAAGTTGTTGGAGCGGCACCGGTTCACTCCGGTTGTAGCTGTGCACTCATGTCCAGTCACTGATGGGTTAAGAGGAAGGGAGGGGGAAAGCTGGGATCTGCAGCAATAAGGTAGAAAGCGAAACAGTGAAAAAGAAAAGGGCCCCACCCAACTCCCTTGATCAGGGGGAGGATTAAGCCTGGGAGAAAAAAAGAAAGGGTATTATAGAGGAAAGAGAAATGAGAGTTGAGTCAAAGGGCCGTGCCTCCTTGCTCTGTGGTGACCAGTCGGTGAGCTGGAGACGCGGACGGAGTAAGAGGTAGAACGTGGAATGCTGGCTGGCTCCCCCTGCAGGAACTCTTTAGACACTATCAAGGAGGAGACCGGCAGCGGAGAGGTGTGGACGAGGTGCAGTCCGGTGTGGCGGTTTCAGCTCACTGTCAGTTTCAGCCGTGCGCATAGACTCAAACTCAAGGCATTGTCAATGGTCGTGAGTCACTGACCTTATAAATTTAATATAATGTTTTTGGTAAAGTTGTTTTCTATATGTGTGCCAAGCAATTTGTTTCTAGGTGGTGTGGTTTTAGAGATATTTCACTTTTCCTGGATTTTCTGTATGAAGATTGCTCACCACCATTGACAATGCCTCGAGTTTGACGGTATGCGCAGTGCAAAACATTAGTTTTATTCAAAATTAATAGACATCAAGAACCCTAACCTTATGAATTTAATATAATCTCTTTGGTAAAGCGATTTGTTAATAGGTTCTGTAGTTTTAGAGATATTTCACTTTTTCTGTATTTTCTGTAGGAAGATTGCTCACGACCATTGACAATGCCTTGAGTTTGAGTCTATGCGCACGGCTGAAACTGGTGCACGGCTGAAACCGCCACACCGGACAGCAAGTGATGTAACCGACCTGGGGCTTTGAGTTGTTTTTATAGTGACATTTTAGGACACTAGGTAGGGCCGAGGAATTTAGTTAGTAAATCTGACATAGATGGCGTGGAGGGTTGCCGTAGTTAGTGGCCGACTTGTAGTGTTATTGCGAAGAGATCAGCTAGGCGGCGTAGGCTAAGTAATGTATTTTTAGTTCGAGAATCCTTAGTTAGCAGTTGCGTGCTCAAATTCCCATGTTGTGAGCGACATAAACAATGTATAACACAAAGCAAAGAGAAGTAATCCCAGAAACAGGACTAAAACAGGTAATACTATGCAGAATGAAGTTGATTCTTACACTTATTTAGGAACTGATATTTTGAATTTAATTGTTAACTGTAACTGAGCACGCCTGCTAGCTAAACCCGATGTCGCAGTTTCCGCCGTCTGCCAGTTTCCGCGGTATGCATACACTCAAATGCATTTGAAAAAGTGAAATATCTCTAAAACCACACCACCTAGAAACAAATCACTTGGTACACGTATAGAAAACATCTTCACCAAAAACATTATATTGAATTTATATGGTTAGTGACAATGCTGTTCGATTTTGACGCATGCGCAGAAGCAATGCGTACCGTGGAAACTGGCGGACGGCGGGAACTGCGACACCGGCACTATGGAGCAGACAATATTCATTAGGGATGAAAGATATAATTGTAAGATTTAATCTATTTCCGTTATTTTTGATAATTCACAGGACGGAGACAGCTACTTGGGTATACAGGGCCTATAGTCCAGTGGTCAAAGGTGCATATTTTGCCTAACCTTGTTTTGTCTGAAACAGTTTTTTTTCTCTGCTGATATGTATATGATATGATATGATATGTATAGCACCCCCATAACAACCTCCGGACGGGTGCTGAGCTCTCACCCTTGAGCAATTTTCATCAAACCGGAAGGTTCAATATGGCCTCCATCATGAGTTTGGCAATTGTAGAAAATGTTATATCTCCTGATGTAATAGAGCTGGAGACTTCATCTTGGTGTGAAATGAATCACTTAAGACTGCTCATTCTACCCCACACAAATATGTCAGCTATATACATCTAAATTATCAGATGGTGATGGGATGGCCAAAAGTGTTGAGCACTCGCTTCCTGCGTGGCAGGTTGTGGTTGTGGCAGGTTGCGGTATAACACCCGGCTGAGGCAAAAAAAAAACTTAAATCTTTTTATTGTTGTTACCTGGCATTGAGCTTGGCATTACGAGAAGATGGCATGAAACAGTGGAATGAGGAAGACCTACTTGGCTGCAATTCAAATTTACCCTGCTTAATCAGCAAATGTATCGACAGCAAAAGAGAAAGAGAAGTTTACCACTAGTATAATTGGCCATTATTGAGTAAGCAGTAGAATCATTCATAGTAGTTCAATTTAGGCAGTTTTCAGTATGTACTACTTTCAGACTATTCATAGATGAAAATCTTCCGGGTTTTTTATATGCCCGATTGTTTCCTGGATATCGTCAAAATGTGTGACCGTTCCGGGTTTTTCACAAAGCACTAATTCAATATTTGAACCACTGTAGAAGTCCCAAAAATTCATATAATATTTTCCTGGTATTTTTTGTCAGGCCATTCTCATTTATGCTACCTATTTCCAAAAATCTGAGTAGTCAATGCTGAAGTAATCTGTCTAATAGAGGGGAGTATCCTTTCTTCGGAATGGCAGGGTTCTGGGCTTGAGCAACGCTCCATATTTAATAATAGCTTCAATTAACTTCCAATTACCATTCTGTCACAATTAGATTAATCAAGCTCGTCAGTCTTCTCCGTCTATTCCGTTTAGCACGACTCGTCCGATACATCGACAAAATCAATATTGTAAGTCCTTATTGCTATTTAGGTCATTCTCTAAAACTGGGCACTAAAGTGTGACATGGAAGCGAAAAGTGAAAACCTTCCAAATAATAGCAGAAAAACGTTCCAAATAATAGTAGAATCCATGTTTCTACAAAGGTTGGTGTGTTGTGCATATATCAGAGTTGAACAAATATATTTCACTATTTGATTTAGATCTTATACAAATTGAACAATACATTAATATCACTTGTGTAACATGAACATCAAAGACACATCCAGAACATCATTTTAGTATACACAACAAAGTCAACCAAGATTTTATTGATTACAATGTTATGTCTTAGAACAAAAAAGTGAAAGAACATGTGGCTAAATGCATGGTGTCATGTGTACATTTTCACATTTAACTCAAGCACAAAATCATACAAGTATAATTTTGATATCTTTTGTGGGATAGATTTAATACATGTAGAACTGCTAACATGCCTAATAAGCTGAGGCTACAATAATTATTTGACTTGCTATCAATATAAGAAAGGCTTAATTATCAACATTGTAGCGTGGACACAAAATATGTGTTGCCCAGTTTTGGAGAATAACCCGTTTCCATTCATTAATGACATACTCCTGATGTTTTGCTTTCTCCCCGTTATCTGTCTTTGTGTCTTTTCCAAGCTAATACTTGAGTATTAAAGATCCGATCTTCTGATTTGATTAGGTGTTTCTTACATGAATATTCGCGATCTCTTTGCAAAATTGGCGTATTATAGAAACGTCAAGTGCATGTCACTTATAACTTACTAAGAATAGACATGTGGCCTTCAGTCTGATTGTCCTGGGCAAATAAGCCACCAGGCATTGGGTTCGAACTCAAAGAGGTCCTTCTGTGACGTCACACAGGGAGGGGATATGTGGAAACACTATGGTCTAAGGTGTAGTCAAACGGCTTATGATTCACGTAAAATCTGGTTGACCGATTTGAGCATTTTCCATGAATATTCACAGTTTTTTCCAGAGGGTAAAATGAGTAAAATTCTGTACCCTTCAATTTTCTGAGGGTACAACTCTGTACCCTGAAATTGTTGGGATACTTTCTTTTTTTATAGGTTCTTCAAGGAGCCAGAGACAACAAAGCCTCCATCCCCTCATTCTGCCTCCCCCCCCCCCCCACCACCACCACCACCACCACCATCACCACCACCACCACCACCACCACCACCACCACCACCATTCTGCATGCACTCAATTTATTTTCTGGCGGAAACCCTGATTCACTATGCATTTATATTCTAGAAATATTAACAGTATTGCACTTAGGAATAATCATGGCATATGCAGCCAAGTGCTCATGAACTACCCAGTCCCTACCTTCTGGGTTAAATTGGAGTTCAAATGGCATAATTTGTAACGTCAGACAGGGAAGGGATGCGTGGAATTACATAGCTTGTAAAGTATAGTGAAAAGCGCTTCATGTTCACTCTTACTAGTATTAGTCAAAGTAGGCAGTGTGCTACTTTCCTTGGGGACCTCTATTGCAGTGAACTGCGTCTTTGTAGCCCCTCTCTATGATTAGTGATTCACGAGACGAAGCAGGTTTCAGTTCTATTTCATAGAGAAAGCGTACGTAAGCATACCCTTGCACACATCACTGTAACAGCTGAGAAAGGACTGAATGACAACTTAATTACAGAGGTCCTCAGCCATGGCTGGGTCCGAAATAACTCCCAGAAAATATGTAGTTTCAAAATATAAAAACTGCCTGGTCATATTCGATTATGATAATTGTGAATAAGTAAAGTGTTGTTGCTTCTGTTTCTGCCCTTTAAAGTAGACTTCATGATGCTTTCCTTGGTGAATTCAATTGCAGTGAACTACTTCTTTATTATCTTCCTCTGTAATTAGTGACGCATGAGTCAATGTCCAACTATGTAAGTATTCTGTGGCGTATGTCGCTATAACAGCTATAACAGCTGAGGAGGGTCAGTAAGGTTGAATGATGTGAATAGTAACAGCTTACAGAGTGTGTACTGGTCATACACAAAAACCTACAAACTACTATCTTTTGGAAATGCAGAAATTAAGTCCTGAAAAGTCCTACAATTATACAAAAAGTATTATAAGTCATTAAAAATTACACAAACACATGAAAGGTTTGATTCATAAGTAGTACCAAGTATGCTGACGTCAGGATTCTAACTTTGTTTAGCCTGACTTTTTCATCACATAACTTGTACTTTAAGGTATTTTTGTTGTTAGGCCAAGTTAATTGTTTGTGTGCAGTAACTCTAGGTAGGCTTATGAATTTTTGTTTTGCAACCTGCAATCAAGGCTGAACACTTGTTTTTTGAAAGATGACATTTGGTGTCATTTTGAAATAATTTCTCAGGGTTATTGCAGACACAATAATTTTGGGGCAACCTTGGCTGTCCTCCAAAGATTACATTGGGACCTTTCCCCACCTGATGGGCAACAAGACTAGTGGAGCACGCTCAGAACATGGAGTTAATACATGCTGACAAATCTGTGGAATTTCTTTATTTCAGTCCTTATAACACTGTTTTAATGGTCCCAAAATGTACTTAAAAAGTCATTAAAAAAGATGCCTGTAAAAGGGCGGGAACCCTGGCTTATTGGCAGTAATCCGCCTCGCCTTGATTGTGCCAGAAATAACTGTATTTCCTAGCAAAGAAGCTACTTGTCGCTATCATGCCATGCGGTACCAAAGAGCGGTAATCATTCCATGGTCTGTTTCTTTCACCAGTTCTTCAACATTGATGCCAAAATGCTTGGTATTGTCAAGCTGATAGGACTCATCTTTCTGTTCGCCCACTGGAATGGCTGCCTGCAGTACACGCTAGCCTCCTTGCAAGGTTTCCCTCCGAGCTCATGGGTTTCCATCGCAGATCTGAATGTAAGTTCACTCAGGACAATGCTGTTGTAAAACTAGCTCTTATTCTATTAGTGGCGTTCTCTGTGGCAGAGTGGTTAGAGAGTCTGACTTTTTTCTAGTCAGACTCCTAATCTGAGGGTCGGCGGTTCAATTCCCCATGCACCCAGCTCTGCCAATTTTGATTTCCACCGCTGTGTATAACTTACAGCGTCATCAAAGGCCGGTTGCTCTCATACCATGTCTATGTGGTATGGGAGGTTAAAAATCCCTTGGGTCGGTAATTGTTTAGGCTCGGGCTTTCTATCGACCAGCAGTGGAGTGGGGAAGACCAGTCGTCTGTGACTGGGATTTCCCCTGCTTCGGACAACTATTGTACCAACAAAAAAGAAAATGAGAGACAAATAAGTGTTCACACTTCCTGTCTACCATTCGCTATATCGCTATATCGTGACTTATCTAGTAGGAAGACCAAGTTAGCGCCAAGCTATGCCAGCTGAATAACTAACCCTATTAATATTACCAACATTAAATGAATACAGACCATATTATACATACACTGAATGCATACACTGACCAGATATACCACACACCCTTAATTAGCTGAATGTAATAACACTATTTTATTATCTTAAAATTGTTCTCGTAATTAAAATAGTGTAAATGGATGAAGGTCAGCATGACCAGAAGACCAGTGCATCGGCGCTGAGAAAGGACTGCATTCAGATGAATACAAATGTTTACCAAAAGAAATTTTGTGTATCAGTGTTGTAGCTAGAAGTGGAGCAGGGCAGCGACTGCTGCCCCTGAGCATGTTCTTCAAAAGTGGAGCCTTTTCAACAATTGTTTTAACTTTCTAGTTCCCTTGTGTGAGAAAAGTATATTGTGTTTTGATGTTAAATACAAAATATAAAATGTATAATGAATTAAACATGGTGCATGTTAGAATAACATGGCTAATTCACCGCGGAGACTTGATAACTACACAAACGATTAACCCGACCACAACTGCCGCCACCTGTACTGAACCGCCAAACTAAAGTTAACTAAGCAACCACCACCACTAAGGTGGCACCACCTAGAGGAATCGCCCGCGGCGAAACGCCGAACTACGAAGACGTTGCCAGGCGGCGTCCCAGATCTCCACCCCATTCACTAACTGACTTGATGATCGGCTCAAACCCGCGCACAACCCCCTGCGCCTTTTTGCTCGCATAAGGTCAGGAGTTAGAATCCCAGCCGAGTCAACCCAATGACTTATAAAATTGAGGTATGTCACTACCTAGCCTGGTGCTTGGCATTAATAGGATAGGACAAGGACTGTTAAGCACAGTATCAGGATAGTGTGACTGTGTGGGATATCGAGACATGGTTCTGGTGGCCTGGTCTCGCAGGGGGCAGCACTATAAAGTTGCCATGAGTGGGCACTGTCACAAGTTTGGTACCTATTCTACTATGACCTTAGATATTGTTATGATGTAAAGCAAATGAATACACTTTATTTCTGCAAGGATTAACAACAACAAACAGACAAACAGCAAGTATTAATGTAGATAAAGTATTCACCCCATACTCGCAGTACACGGGTGAATACCAACCCTATATAAAAACGGTCGAAAAAGCGGGTTAAGGAAATGAGAGCCTAATTTCACAATCTAAGAAGCAACATTTATTCTTTACATATGTCTTATTGATAGCCCGCTACCTTTGAGTTGAAAAATATAATATAATATCTAGTTTAATCAGATTTAAAAGTGAAATCGACGGCGTTCTCTGGCCGCCATCTTGTCTTTTTGCATTCTCACCCATTTCACCAACTCTGTGGCAATATATGCAGCCATTTGATACTGGAGCCACAGTTTCTAGTTCAGGTTCCATACTAAAGCTATTTTCGCCCGTATTTACACTACGTTGTCCTTCACCCGTGTACTACAAGTACCTGGTGAATCTTTTATCTAGTATTAATGTAGTTAAATGCCACATAATGCCCGAGTCTCCCTATACTCACAGCGCAACACCTCCGCGTGGAAAATCTACACCCACGCCATGTATCGCGCCATGTCACACATGATCAGTATTGGGTACGGCCTGACAGCTCCAAACGGAAGCACGGAGATGTGGATGGTGATCGTGTCCATGATGATGGGAGCATCGTTCTACGCACTCTTCATTGCACACATGTCTACTATTGTGATGAATCTGGACACGTCCGGTCGGCAATTCACAGAAAAGGTCTCAACCGTTTTCATACTGATTACTTGTTGACAATTCTGATTAATTTCTCTCATGATATCGGATTTTGACAATTGGGTATGGTTGTTAGTTATTTTGTGAGCCCAGGGGCCTAGCTTTTGTATAATTTACAATGCAGACAAAGGGCTATGATATTGAACTTTATTTCAGGAATCACATTAAGGTGTATGGTTAGCAGGTTGACAGTTCGGAATCAAGTACTCATGTGCTTAACCCTATTAATTCAATTGTCAGTTTGATTGTAGGGTCGAGTGGGCAGGTAAAGCCCGGTACACACCTCCCGTATAAAACCTAAAACTGCCCGTTTCGCGACTAAGTTTGAGTTTTCGGCGGTTTCAGTCTTTGCGTGTGTGACCCCCTAACACACCTGAGCCTTGCGATTGGCCACTTAAAACTCAGTTTTAGGGCTTACAACTGGAATCGCATGAGATTCGAAAAACGAATCGGGCCGTTCGAGAAACGGTATATGTGAGCGCTCAGTCGTCGTATCTTATACGGTATATGTGTGATACCTGCTGATCAGTCCCATCCGGGTTTTTACTGGCAGCCAATCATAGGGCTAGATATCTTCATGTGACTTTGTCCATACACAACCAACAAAAATGGCGGAATGGACAGGTGAAGCAGAGGGAACGATGGTTGAAATGTGGCAAACTCGGCCATGTTTATATGATGTCTCCAGTGCTGATTATTCAAACCGAGTAAAGAGGAATGTTGTGTTGGCTGAAATTACTGCTGCAGTCGGACAGTCAGGTAAGGCCCTGTTTTCTGATAGCATTGATAGGTTGGCGCATGCTGTCGCACCGACTTTTTCAACAATTGGTAGGTATCTGCCGAAAAAATTCAAACTCCTTCAATAATAAATCAATAGGCATCACTGGAAATAGTTTGAAAAGCCCATTAAAATGACACCAATATTCTGAGAATTGGTGGAGTATTAAGGAAGTTGTGGCGTTTCCCACCTCTGAAATGGGGGCCTTATTTTCTTCCATTAAATTAAAGTAAAAGCAATAGATTTCTCTGACCCAGACATGCCAATTTGCGCGAGGCAGAGGTGAGTCTCAGAAAAAGTGATAAACACAAGTGGCTGAAGTGCATACCTGTTGCATCCCTGATGGCGCCAATCTTGATGTAATCATCACAATTTCCTCAAACTCAACAGTATATAAGAGTAATAATGGTTATTCACAACACAATTATTATTTTGTTTTAATTTGGAGGAAAGGTTCAGTATGATGAGTTTTCTTTGTTTTTGATGGCGCGCTTAATTGTTTTGATGGTGTGCTTAATTGTTTCTCTCTCCCCCCACAGGCCATTGGTGAGGAGCTGGGCAAAAATGACGAGGAAAATCAAAATGATGCCAAATCGCGCAGTGTCTCATCGCTGATTTTGAGTTTGGTCAGAGACGAAATGGAAGATGTCGAGTCAAATCCGATGAGCACCGCGAGGTCGACCAAAGAACCCTTCAAAAAGCTGAAGAGAAAAAGAACGGGGGTAGAGACATGAGAACACGCTTTGATGGAACTCGTCCTCAAAAACTTAGAGGAGACCCAGACAGCTAACGACACATAACCTGATGATGCGTTATGTATTTTCGGGAATAACATAGTAATGAAATTATGTCAGATAACGGACCCTCGTCTACTATTGATTGTGCAAAATGATATCGAACAGGCGTGTTTCCGTGGGAGGTTGAAGATGATCGAGAATGGTGGCCAAAGTCCTGTGCGACCTAGCACCTCTTTGCAAAGTCCAACCTCCCACGGAACCAACGTGGGTAGCCAAACACCAGGATCCTTCTCCTTCCTCAACTTGTTGGGTACAGAGGAATACACCGATTAGCTAGTTTTAATGCATAATGTGGTGTATCTGTAATGTGATGCTCGTCTATTTGGTAAATGTGATATAAAAATAAAATAAAATATATATGAACGACAATTACTCATCGCTTCATTCTTGTCATATTCTCACCTTGAAATAGTCATCCTTGAGTGCTGCATAAATGGCTTCACATGTTTCAGGGACAATCTCGCCGATGGTGCTCACCCCCACACAAAACTGGAAGCTAATGCTCTTGAAAGACTCCCCTAGAAATTGAAAAATAAGTGTCAAAATCTGTGAAATGTAGTCCATGTAGTTTTATAAACAAAATACACCATAACCAGCTAAATATATTACACCCTCAACAGACATACGGTTTGCTCAATCCCCACTGAAATAATGGAACATATAAATAATATTTGAATAGCTTTTTGTATGTGGGCCGTTCTTTGAAACTGGGTACCACATATCTGGTATCCGCATTATGTAGGACATAATTAGTTTTTTTGTTAATAGCAAGTCAAGTCTTAGTTTTCATTTTTCATTTTTTGCTTCCACGTCACAAAAGTGATACCCAGCTTCAGAGAATGACCCATACGTCACAATATTTTACACCCCTCAACAATTAAACGGTAGGCTCGATCTGCCATACATTAAACACAAACCTGTGGCCAGGAAGCGGAGGGTGATGGCAAGCCTCTCAGCAGGCGAGATCGATGATCTGTAGCGGTATTTTGCCGAGCTATGAGGTCTTAGACCCAGCTGAACAGCTCATCAAAAAGCTCCAACCTCATCCTGCTGTAGTTGGTGAAGACTGGGGACTCCTCCTCATGCAAGCCTGCCAGCAGGGCATTGAAAACCCCACGTTTGTCACATTGAGCAATGTGTGGACGAACCCACACATGCCGAGCTCTCCTCCGACATTGCAGGTGACGTATGACAAGTACGGCAAGGCTGATAGCAACTTTTCTCCTCTCTATAGCTGAATGCGGCGCCATCTTGCTTTGCTGTTCCCAATAGCTAGGAGGCGCTGATGCTGGTGTAGTTCAGGCAAAATGACACCAGGTGCGTGGAGAGCAGTCGCGAAACGGAGGTATATGTGAGCGCCCCAGTCTTCAGCACTCGGTATATGTGTGTTGTCCCTGTTTTCAGTTTTGGTCGGGAAACGGGACGGGTCGGGTTGTGACGGGTCGCGTCGGGCAGTCAGTTTTAGTGTGTGAATCGTATACGGGAGGTGTGTACCAGGCTTAAGAAAGCTGGGTGGTGGTTGGTGTTCGGTGTTTTGTGGCGAAGTGGCTGGTGGCTGCGGTGGCTGGAGGAGACCGGCGTGACGTCATGCCTTCTCGTTGGCGCGAGATTCAGGGGCGCGAGATTCAAACCCATGTGGCACCACCGTAGCCCTTTGCCACATGCAAATTACCCATGTTGTCAACCAACATGCACAATGGGGCCTAGCTTCTGTATAATTATGCAGGTACGCATCTGCGTACCAACTGAGATTACAAATATTACATTTTTGTTAATGTTTTATAACATTTTGTTCCAGCATGTTTTATTCCATTTGTGTACAACCTTAACATCCCAAGCTTAGGCCCCCGGATTCTATTTCATTGTAAATGAGTACATTGTATTGTGTGCTGCTGTCTAGCAGTTTGGAGAGCTCAAGCTAGTAACAATTGTTGATTGCTGTTTAGTGTGGAATCGAGTGTGGTCTCTAACTATTTGTATGTGTCTACCCCGTTCAATACTACATCACCTAAGTCTAAATTAATAGGTTGTGTTCTGGATTTTTGTAATTCTTACTTCATCTTCCGAATACAGGAAGTTAAGTTTTAGGGGAGAGGAACCAGTCGCAAAGTAGGGAACAAGCTTCACATGTGTGTTGATAAAGTTGGAACTTTAGGGAAGTAGAACAAGTAGGAATTATTATTTGTAATATACTTTAGTAGATTTTGAATTGAAATGTTGTTGATGGTTTTTTGGGGTTTTTTTTGTTTGTAAATATTTGTATTCATCTGAATACATATTTTGTCAGCGCCTAGGCATTGGTCTTCCAGCCGTTGGAGCGATCATATTTGATTTGTACATAGTGGAAGTGGAATGTGTTGCATTGTGTGCAGCACAACCCATTCTGAACATAAAAAGAAAGTGAGGGAGCAACCTATGATGTATAGTGTACAGCATAGGTACTCAACATAGTGCAAGGTATATGCATCAAGATAGAGTGCGGAGTAATGTACACTAGTGGTTAAATCATATGTTGTGTTTGTATATCAGTTAGATTTTATTTTATTAATGGTTAGTCTTTTAATAGTGCCATATTGTGCATGTACAGTGGTTTATATTGCGTGCAATGCTGGTTGAAGATGTAGTTATTCAGTGGTGGTAGTGTGTCGTGAATGTTATTATGTCATTGAGTTATAATAGTTGTTCGTCAAAATGTGGAAGGGGGGGGGGGGGTCTAGGGGCAGGGGGGCTGACAGGCAGGGAGATAGCAGGCATGAGAGAGGGCGAAGTCAATGGGTCGTTCAGTAGGTCACATTATATATTTGCAGTGCCAGGTTTTGGGCCTGAATAACCAGGTGAGCTCTGTATGCATTTTTAAAGGCAACGATCAAACCCGCTTCTCTGGTAATCGGTTGATTGTTACGTATTGAAATAATCGTGTTACATTCATGGACAAGGTCTTGTGAGACATTAATTGTCTTCCTGAGTAGACTGCGAGAGTTGGCGCCCCTTTCGGTCCGATTGAAAGCATTACTGGTCGCAATTATCGAAAAACCAAATCAAAATGATGCCCAACCATTTCAAATGCTTCACAATATATCGAGTGAATTGGGGGGAGAAAATGTTAATTCTTCCCGACTAAGACACCATGTAAAACCAAATTGGTAGTGGAGAAGCCAAAAGCAAGAGTTTTATAGAACTTTGATGGCATTCAAGTTGGTTTGCCAGCCCCTGAGGTGGTTGTGAGTGAAGTTTTGCCAGATATCAAGAGGATGTATGAGGATATGGTTGCCATGAAGAAAAAAACAGGAAATTCCTGATGAGGCTGAAAAGGCATAGGAATTAACGCAGGCGGCTGTGAATTTGTCATCCACATTTATTACCAGGGACCAAAGTACCTTCAGACAATAAGAGTAATTTCCAGGGGATACACAGGATTTGCAGACATTCTGGCATTAAAGTTGCATGGTCCGATGGCACTTGAATTGTTGTCTTATTTTTTAGATAAATATATCAAATTGATCGTTACAAGCTACTAATCATTAGTCCGGAGTGATTTTGATTAAAGATGATTAGTTTTGAAGTAATATGAGCTGAAAGAACCAAAAATAATTTCGACAAGCTTGTCAAAAGTCCTGTGGCTATGACCCAGATGGTCATCTCGCGGTGACCACGTGATGTGAGATGACCTGGAACCTTACAGGACTGTAGGTAGGTATTCCTGGTTGGGTTGGGCCTTCTGGGACTGGATTAGTGCCATAGGCCCATGGCACTAGGGTTTTCAACAAAATATAATGTGTGTCTGTTGTCTGCTTGTGTCTGTCTATGTATGTCTGTATGTATCTGTGTGTGTGTATTTCAGTGTTTCTCTGTATGTGTGGGTATGTATGTATGTGTGTGTGTCTGCCTCTATCTGTGTGCATGTGTCTCTGTCTGTGTGTGTATCTCTCTGCAAAGTCAGGTCGGGTGTATGTGTGTCTGTGTATGTCGGGTGTGTGCATGTCTGTGTGTTTCTGTGTCTGTGTGTGCTGTCTATGCATGTCTGTCTGTGTGTGTCTATCTATGTGTGTGTGTATATATGTGTGTGTGTATATGTATGTGTGGTAATGTCTGTGTGTGTATGTGCGTATGTGTGTATATATGTGGGTATGTATGTGTGTGGCTGCCTCTGTGTGTCTGTGTGTGTCTCTCTCTCTCTGCAAAGTCAGGTCGGGTGTATGTGTGTCTGTGTATGTGTATGGGTGTGTATGTCTGTATGTGTGTGTGTCTGTCTGGGGGTGTCTGTGTGTATGTGTGTGTGTGTGGCTCTCTCTGCAAAGTCAGGTTGGGTGTATGTGTGTCTGTGTATGTCGGGTGTGTGCATGTGTGTGTGTTTCTGTGTATGTGTGTGCTGTCTGTGCATGTCTGTCTGTGTGTGCCTATCTATGGGTGTCTGTCTGTGTGTGTATGTCTGTGTGTGTATGTCTTGTGTGTGTATGTCTGTGTGTGTATGTCTGTGTGTATGTCTGTCTCTGTGTCTCTGTAAAGTCAGGTCAGGAAACACACAGACACATCCACCTCATATCCCCTTCCCCTCTATGACCCTGCACAGCAGGCCTACTTGGTTGGGGGGGCTAATGGGGTCACGAGATTGGCCTAATTGGTTAATGGCCTTCCTGCATAATGGGTGTTTCAAACTGAGTGTTCAAAGGGGTGAGGTTATAAACTGACTGGTTCTTCTGTATATACTGTCCCAAATCATTAGCTAATACACCAATATCTAAGTTGGATATATAGCATCAATTGTAAGTAGTTGTTTTAATTATGACAAAATTATATTTCATCGGACCATGCAACTTTAAGTGAAGAAATTAAATGCGTAGAGAGTAGGAAAGACAGTGAGTGTTCTTTATTGATTGCTACAAAAGCCATTGAGGTGAGCTCACTGCTATTGATCCTGTGATGGACTTGATTTTAAAAAGGGACTCTGGAGCTTGATGCACATGGCATGGACGTGCTCAATACGATGCTGTTGTGGTCTGCACTGATCTCTCAGGCAAGGAGCCACATACCAGGTAGGCATCGGTAGTGTGGTGACATCAGGGAGCCTAAGTGGTGTAATGGTTAGCACGCTGGCCTGGAATCCAAAGATATGTGGGTTGGAGTGCTGCTCTAGGCGCAATGTTTCCCATTTTCATCACCCCCACGACACTGGTTGCCATGACCATGATCCTGTACAAGCTACGTGCTGTATAGTTGTTGAATCTGCTCTTGTGTATGTGTGTGTAAGTGTGTTGTCTGTATGTATGTAATTGTAAGCATTAGAAGACTCACAATTCCAGGGGATAAGTGTAGTGGTTGGCACTGACCTCTCAGGCAAGGAGCCACATACTAGGTAGTCGTTGGTAGTGTGGTGACATCAGGGAGCCTAGGTGGTGTAATGGTTAGCACACTGGCCCGGAATGCAAAGATATGTGGGTTCGAGTGCTGCTCTAGGCACAATATTTTCTCATTTTCATCACCCCAATGACAATACATATACTTGTGGCTGCATATTGCCATGTTAGGCTTGATCAGAAGCTTAATGTGAGGAAGGTGGTTCACTCTACACTCAGGAAGGAGGTAATAAAGGAAAAGAGACACTTATATGGGGACTTACCACAGCCATCATGGTTCGGCTAGGAGACAATTTAGGAGAAAAGAATATAGAACTTAAGGGCTTTGGAAAATTGTATGCTGTCAAGCATGCACAACAGAGAAGCACTGTAGGCAGTGTGATGGAGCAAGTGTGGGTACGCCTTACAAGTTCAGGGGTGATATTTGATTCTGTCCCTTCAGAGGGATCAGAAGTGTCTCTTCTTTCGGTCAAAAGCAGCAACCCTCGAAGAAGAAATTTGGTTGTTCATTTGAAGATTATGTTCGAGATGGCAATACACCAACATACCCAAAAATCAGCAGAGACAGCGGGTTTTCTGAAGTGAGCCACCTTTACCAGGTGGGTGTCTCAGGCGCGCTTAGAACTGGTAACAATTTTAATAAATTCATAGCAGATAGAGTAAAAGATTTTCTTAATAAATGGAAAGATTTATCTTCAGATAAATGGATCTTTAACTAAATACCCATTTTGCCACGGTAGGACAAAGGTTATCAAAGAAATTCACAAGAATCTGGGAAAACAAGTCAGAAAATATCCAGGATGAAATCCCCACCTGCAAAACTGACCTAAAAGAACTAACACAACTAATAAATGACATAGATGAAAACAAACCAAGTGGAATAGATGGAATCCCCACAAAAATACTAAAAGAGGCACTCCAAGCCATCCCAGATACCATGGTCGACCTGTTCAACATATCATTTGAGCAGGGACACTTCATCACAGCATGGAAGATGGCAACCATCACCCCCATCTACAAAAGTGGTGACAAACAAAACATGGGGAACTACAGACCAATATCAATCTTGCAAACACCAGGCAAGCTAATTGAAAAAATATTCCACAGGCACATAAATGAGCACCTGGAAAAAAACAATATACTAAACAAGAGGCAAGGAGGTTTCAGAAAACTACACTTTTCATCAAAAACAATAGCAAACCTAACAAGTGATGTGCTGGCATCATTGAACCAAAAGAAATTAGTTGGAGCAGCGTTCATTGACTTCAGCAAAGCCTTTGACACTGTAGACCACAGCATATTAATAAGAAAATTAAACAACATGGGCATCAAATCCAAATCAATAAACTGGATAAAATGCTACCTAAACAACAGGCAGCGAAAAACTAAAGTAAATGGTACACTCTCAGACCAACAAACTGTCACCTGTGGTGTACCCCAAGGATCAGTCCTGGGACCATTACTATTTATACTATACATAAACGACCTAGAAAAATGGCTGGAGACAGAATGTCTCCAGCTATCTGCGGATGACACTGTTGTATATGCAGAAGGAAGCAAAGTAGAGGAGGTAGCAACCAAACTGAACAACCTCCTGCTAAAACTGGATGGCTGGTGTGAGTCCAATAAAATAACCATTAATGCAAATAAATCTAAAACTGTACTCTTCTCACATACAGAAATCACCGGAAGAAACCTACAATGCACACTAGGAAACCAAACACTGGAAAGTGTAAATCACTACAAATACCTAGGCCTAGAACTAGATAGCCAGCTAAACTACAATCTGTGTGTCACAAAAATCATACAAAAAGTAAATCACAAACTAGGGCTATTTGCTAAACTAAGAAACTACATGACACAAGATATGTCAATAAAAATTTTCAAAGGTATGGTAGTCCCCTACTTTGACTATGGGGATGTAATCTACATGGGTGCTAAAAAAGAGATACTTAAAAAATTGCAGATACTACAAAATCTGCCAGAAAGTAGACAAACTACACCCCACTTATGACCTACACAAAAGAACTAAAGTAAAGCTACTAGAAAACAGAAGGATAATCCACCTAAAAACATTAGCATATGGATATAGCCAAGACATTAACTGTCTAACCCAACCACTAAGGGACACCAGAGCAAGCAAGATACTACAAAATAGGGCCCTGAAAATCTGCCAGAAAGTAGACAAACTACACCCCACTTATGACCTACACAAAAGAACTAAAGTAAAGCTACTAGAAAACAGAAGGATAATCCACCTAAAAACATTAGCATATGGATATAGCCAAGACATTAAGCGTCTAACCCAACCACTAAGGGACACCAGAGCAATCAAGATACTACAAAATAGGGCCCTGAAAATCTGCCAGAAAGTAGACAAACTACACCCCACTTATGACCTACACAAAAGAACTAAAGTAAAGCTACTAGAAAGCAGAAGGATAATCCACCTAAAAACATTAGCATATGGATATAGCCAAGACATTAAGCGTCTAACCCAACCACTAAGGGACACCAGAGCAAGCAAGGCACCACTACTAATGCAGACCAGAAGCCAGATCAAAGCCCATGAAAGGAGCACACTGGAAATGGCCGCCAAGGCATGGAATGCGCAAACGGTGAAAGAAAGACAAATCCCTGACCTAAAAACGTACAAAAAATATCTGTGCAAAATAAAAACTGGGAACCCCAACTGAACTGCACCACAAGGGGGCAGGTGATATGTCACGGCCCACCAACTGGACAGCCCAGGGCGGGATAACCGGAAATATAAAAGCCAGATAACATATCCAACAACAATATAAATCAAATCAAATTCAAACAAACATAACTCAACCACCTATTACATACAGGCCTATGGACATGTAAATAAAATAGACTAGTATAGAATTAAGTAGAAAAAAGCAGAAAACTCTTCACAAGAAAACCCCAAAACACTAACATAGAACATTAAGAAAACAACTAACATAGTAATAAGAATAGAACAAAAATACAATGCCAAGAGGGCCCCCCAAAAAAAACTAACATAGGCTACTAAATGTACCAACAGATCTATCTGCTACTGAAATGCAGACAATCAGATAACTTATCAGCAGCTACTGCTTGGTAAGACAACACCAACACTACAGCTGGCCAGCATTGAAAACAAGCCTGGTTACCCGGGCTTACATGCTGTGGACAGAATAAATAAAGCCTCAATAAAAGAAAAAAAGAAAAAAAACCTTGCATGCAAACACCATTGCAAAAGATGGTATCCTCTAGTGGAATTAGATTCCACTAAAATAGAAGTGACCATAACAAAACAAAAGGAAGAATAAATGTTTTAATTGCTCTAGGGCTCTAGGATAAGCTGCCAATTATGAGGGAAGTTGTAGGACTAATAGACCTCGCCAGTTAATCTAGTGACATCTATCGGCAGAATCAGGAACCACTCTATTCAGGTACATTTTCCAAGTGCCTATGATTTCACATGCTATATCTCCGTAAAGAATGCATGGACAAATAATAAATTGCCTGATTATATTCAGTTATTCATATTGCCTCAGGAATCAAGCTTGTAATATATATAATAAAAAGACAACTATATTGTATTTTTCTTCTGGAATTTCACCACCGCTCTCTTCACATATTACACCTCACCATTTAAGCTAGTGACATCTGTCGGCAGAATCTGGAACCACTCTATTCGGGTACTTTCCAGTCTATTGGACTTGGTGGCATATGCACTAGCTCTATGCAGGTGAAATACCGGGGTTAATCGTTAAGTTACCTAAATAGGTAAGTTGGGAACCTGAACCAGATAACTGGAAAACAAATCCATTGTCATTTAAGTGGGATAATTTCCTTTATATTTTGTTTCCCACCATTTAGTCCACTTCCAAGAGGAGTGAGGAAACTGAGACGAAAAGGAGCAAGTTCAATAGTGGTGGCTCCTCATTGGCCGGCACAGCCCTGGAGACCTATGCTGCAGGCACTAGCACTAGAAAAGCTGGATTTTCTGAAGGCAGAAAACAACCTGAATGGAGCAGACAACCTGAACTATTAAAACATTCAAAAGGAAACCAGGATTTAAGGAAGATATAATTGACGACCTAACTTTTTTTTTGTTCGAAAGGGTATTGTTAGACTAGAAAGTAGATAAGAAGACTTTACAGAATGTTATGCATATTTGGAAACCGATCTTTGGTAGTTTCTTTGATTTGTGTATTGGGCATGTCTGCCCCAAAGTCTACAACGTTATTTATTACTTACGGCTAATTGGCCATCAAGTACTCTCTAAAAGCCAATCGGATAGCTGGGTCAAGACAAGTTAGGAAAGAAATTTGCACTTGACACACATCCTGATGGCACTCAGCAGGGCTATCCTACATTGTTCGCGATCCTGTATCGCTGCAATGGCAAACTTCCAGCCTGGATTCTTTTCGAGCATTGTTCATGATTCTGTATCACTGCCATGGCAAACTTGCACCCTGTATTCTTTTCACTGAGTGTATTGTTTGCGATCCTGTATCGATGCAGTGGTAACTCGCACCCTGCATTCTTTTCGTGGTGTGCATTGTTTGCGATCCTGTATCGCTACAGTGGCAAACTCGCACCATGTATTATTTGTGCGGTGTGCAGGCCTAGTGTTTGCTATCCTGTATCGCTGCAGTGGCAAACTCGGACCCTATATTCTTTTTGCGGTGTGCAGGCCTACTGTTTGCTATCATATATCACTGCAGTGGCAAACTCGCACCCTGTATTCTTTTTGCGGTGTGCAGGCCTACTGTTTGCTATCCTGTATTGCTGTAGTGGCAAACTCGCACCCTGTATTCTTTCTGCGGTGTGCAGGCCTACTGTTTGCTATCCTGTATCGCTGCAGTGGCAAACTCCCACCCTGTATCTTTTTGGGGTGTGCAGACCTACTGTTTTCTATCCTGTATTGCTGTAGTGCCAAACTCGCACCCTGTATTCTTTTTGCGGTGTGCAGGCCTACTGTTTGCTATCCTGTATCGCTGCAGTGGCAAACTTACGCGCTGCATTCTTTTCGCAGTGAACATGGCTTGTAACTCCATATGTCATAGTGGTTTTTTGATATTCAGATCTTGAGTGTGGGAGTGACTTGGAGGTTTTACGCCATGACTGCAGCTATGGCCATATTCTTCTCGAGATGTTTTTATTTATCATGTTTTATTTTATTTATTTATTATATATTCAGATCTTGGTACAAACTTCAGACTAAGCATTCCTTTTATTTAAATAATAATAATGTCATTTGCTATGGCAACATTACTTTAAAAGGTTATATTCAGTAAACGTACATAGCCATTTTGTTTGTCAGAACTTGCCCCCATTTGCTATTTGATTGGTCCCCTTTCTGTTTTGGCACATTTGCCCTTCTGAACATGTGCGTGGATCCTAAACAAATATTAACATCAAATAATAACTTTCACCACAGCAGTTTTCATTACCCTCCCTAGTCAATAGTGGAAACTGAACATTATAATCTTTTTATTTTGTAGCGATTGTTTGTTTATTCTCTTCATAGCGGTGAACTGCATGCACTTGTTTTCGCTGCTGTGCAGTAGTGGTCAGAATCCATACGGATTGATTTCCTTTATCAATAATTTCTGTAAATTGTTTGCGGTATAAAATCGGGGACTTCACAATTTATAATTGTGTTGGTGGTTTTCATCTATGTTGTGTACATAGTCAACATTTGCAATACCTTGTACCCATGAATAGGTCTGCCAGGTGCGTGAATATATGAAACACCACAGGATGCCTGCTGAACTACAACGACGCGTTCTCGACTACTATGACGTAAAATATCAATCAAAATACTTTGATGAAGCGAGTATTGTCAGTGAACCCCACATGTCATATCCACTGAAGAAGGTAAACTTTAACATCCATGAAATAATAGATTTATTCAAATGTAGAGCTGGATGGGTAAGGGTGGAGCGAACATTTTACTTATTTTATTATTAGTTATTTTCACAAGTCTTCCAGTCTAAATTAATTTTTATAGAATCATATAATCCCATTGTTATCTGGGTTGAGCTAAGGTTGTATAGTGTTATTATTTGTAGTAGATAGTGGCAGTACATGGACTTATTTATTATATTTGTCCTCAAAATCTAGCAGAGATTATGGCTGATTCGATTCAGTTTATTTAATGAAATGAAATGATCCGACATAGATGTCTATTATTGTCTTCACAACTGTTCTGACAATCTTTGCTAAAAGCTTATGCTTATGTTACACATTTAATAAAAGAATATCACTATCTGGCCAAACCATTTCAGGAATAGATTCCCACCATTAATTTCATCCCTCAAAAATAATAGTGTAGAATGTCTAAAGCTGGAATCTGTGGTTGTGTAGGCAGGCTATAGTGAAATCAATACAGACAAAGAGAAAGGAGGAGTATAAAGTGTAAAGGAAGAGAGTCAAGCCCTCCGGTTTATTATTTATATTGTACATGGGTTCATAGTAGAGTATCACCCCACCCTTTCCCCCCAATGGAAAACAAGCATTCTTGGCCCTACCAATAGGGATCCAGCATTCCTGGTCCCCATGGCTAACAGTGGTCTGCCCACCACCACCAAGCTGTGTGGGCACCCTGACCACCACCAACCTTGACCCTAAGTGTGGTAATCCTACCCAGCAGAGGGGGACCGGATAGGCCCTGAGTGCAGTTACACCTAGCCCTGCAAGCACCACTATGTCTATTTACATCCCAATCAGGCACCACCAGCACCTACATTTATATACAGGCATGCGCTTGGCCACGTATACCTGTTTAGTAATAGAACATTTGCATTTCCCCTGATGCCGTAAACCAGAATATTTTACAATAGGTTACAAAGCTGGTCATCTGAGTAGTTAGTCAATAAGCAGCACCATCATTTTCACAAAAGTTGACATGGGTATGTGCATTAGAACTAATTTTAAACAGATTGCTATATAAATAGGCCTATTAGAGTGTTAATACACTTGTAGCCGCATGTGTTCCCTTCACGACCCAATATTTAAGCAACTCCCCCATTAACTTTGTGGTTAGGTTCCTGAAAACCATGACGTTAGCTGAAACACCATTAAGTGAAACCTATTAAAAGTAGGCCTTGAATGTCAAAATAACCTTAGGTCCATTGGCAAGTCTCCCCCCCACCCCCCACTCCCCACCCCCCACCTTCTCAACGTTGTTATAACGAAGCAGCGTTGAATGAAACAATATTAATGGGGGAGTTGGGGTATCACTATGCTAATGCGGTAAGGCGTGTTAGTTGATAATAGGTAAAGCTCCAACATTTTTTAATATCTGCTTTCCAAGTAACTGTCCGCTGGTCTTTTGGGAGGACTGAAGCTGTGACGAGGCTTGCCCCTCCCACCTCAATCCGTCATATTGGCCCTCCAATTTAGGCACATGATTCCCGATGACCAAACTTAGTATGGTCAGTGACTTAAATTTGTTTCCAAGTTAGCAGTTAAATTGACACATATTGTACATTAAATACAAATATCACTTCCTGTATGCAGGAGTATGCAGGTATTGCAATACCTCAGGGAGTTTGACACCCCTGCCCTGCAGAGTTGTAAACCACTGCCTTGTGGTACAGGTTCTTGACAGAACTGAAGGCTAAGGGAGCAAACCCTAAACAGAAAATCATTTCACTGTGGCTGCATTAAGGGCGGTTGATGTATGGAACTCGCAACATCTCCCGACCAGCCACTGCAGGGACAAATAGTTTTGCGCCTGTCTTGACATCTTCTTGCCGGTGTGAAACCTCTAGTTGCTCCCCGAGAGAGTGCCGCTGGTAACTTGCAAAAGCCAGCAGCACTTCAACACTTTTGCAGGCAGCTTTCATGAAATGTACAACCGCACAAGAGCTGCAGTCAAGTAATGAAAGCAGTCTTTGTCGCATCTCGACTGACAGCATGATGATGATGATGCGTTCTAAGTTCCGCAATGATTCCACATTAAATAAGGCATCACTTCCTGTCTGTATGTTCCCTCCCTCTGATACCAGTAGTGGCTGACAGTCTAACAACAGAGTGTTGACTGTAGTCGTTCCCACCCTGACCTAATTAAGCATAGTAAGTCCCTAACCTCTGACCTCTTGGGTACACACAGCAGGATTAGCTTGGTTCCCCGCCTCAGTTGCGTAGACTTTAGGCTTGGCACAACGCAGTAAGTCATCGGACCATGTCATCATCATCATCATGCTGTCGGTCGCGATGCGACAAAGACTGCTTTCATTACTTGACTGCCGCTCTCCATTTAGGTCTATGCTGTGAGAGTTGCGTCCATGAGTCGGTCTTAATGTCTCTCAGCTTCAAGTTTCTCTTGATGGTATCCTTGAACCGGAGACGAGGGCGCCCTCTCTTTCTGTAGCCAGAAGCATGTGCTACTCTGTACTCTGCGGCAGAGCTATCAAGGCTGTAAGCTCATAAGCCATCAAGGCCTTAAGGGTATACCAATCCCGGGATTTATTTCGGGATCGATATTTACATTCCCGAAACATACATGATTCAAATAAAACTTTCAAAGTGAGATGCCGGTACATAGTTATTGCGCATTATAACCGTAAATTGATGGCTTATGGGCTTAAAGCCTTGACGACTCCGCTGCAGAGAAGCACTCACGTGGAGGAACACCTGCACTGATCCGGATGATGTAATGCTTTGTCCCTAGCCTAATGGCTACTCAATTGTGGCAGGGGACCAAGCTAGCAGCAGGACCCGCTGCATGTCTTCAGTGCGCACACACACATATCACACTGCACCTGATTCTACCCAATCAATTTTCTGGATCGATGCAGTATGCTTCATTTCCACTCTAACCTAGCCAAAACCTAGATAAAAGGACCGCCACCCCTACTCAGAGTAGCTGGGTGAAGGTTTTTTTTTTTTTTTTTTTTTTTTATTGAGGCTGTATTTATACTGTCCATAGCATATAAGCCCGGGTACCCAGGCTTGTTTTCAATGCTGGCCAGTTGTAGTGTTGGTGTTATCTTACCACACAGTGGCTGCTGATAAGGTATTTGATTGCCTGCATTTCAGTAGCAGATAGATAATTGGTTGGTATGGTTAGTAGCCTATGTTAGTTTTTTTTAAATTTTCTTGGTATATATGTATTTATTTTTCTACTCTTATTACTAGACTAGCCTACTCCTATTTACATATCATAGGCTTGTACGTAGCTTGTACGTAGCTGTGTGGTAAGGTTGATCTAGTCTAAATCCAAGCAAACCCTGCTTTGGTATGAATCCAATATAAGCAAGCTGTAGAGGTTTTTATTCCGGTGTTGGAGTTTCAGCGGTATGCCAGTTTGCGAAGTACACATCGCTTCTGCGCATGCGTCAAAATCGAACAGCATCGTCACTAACCTTATAAATATAATATAATGTTTTTGGTAAAGATGTTTTCTATATGTGTACCAAGCGAGTTGTTTCTAGGTGGTGTGGTTTTAGAGATATTTCAATTTTTCTGTATTTTCTGTATGAAGATTGCTCACGACCATTGACAATGCCTAGAGTTTGATGGTACACGCAGTGCAAAACATTAGTTATATTCAAAATTAATAGAAATCAAGAACCCTAACCATATAAATTTAATATAATCTGTTTATTGAAACATTTTTCTGTATGTGTGCCAAGCGGTTTGTTTCTAGGTGCTGTCATTTGAGAGCTATTTGACTTTTTCTGTATGAAGATTTGCTCACGGCCATTGACAATGCATTTGAATGTATGTATACCTCGCAAACTGGCGTACCGCGGAAACTGCAACACCGGTGTGCAGTGTTTATCTATTTTGGCGTAGAATTTACAAACTGGGGGAGAATGGACAAACAAAAATGAAGATGGCAGCCACTGGATGTTCTCGATTTGAGTATCATTAATCTACATGATTTCATCAATTAAGCTCTTAAAAAGTAGCTGGCTGTGGTAGATAAGAATCTGAACAATATACTTAGTGGGTTATACTTGGAAATAACATTGATATATCCATAACTCAGCCTACCAGCATATTTTCTATAGGGTTTTTAGCACTAAGCGAATACGATGACAAGTCTACTACGCCCTCCTGATATGACACTCAGAAGTTGCGAGCACGTAAATCTCAACCAACCAGCTATGCCCTGTCTTTTCTTTCTCGGTGTTAATGTATTAAATGCACATTACTTATATTTAGATGCTGTCAAACGGTTTTGACCAATTTGTGCATTATGCTTCTCCTCCACAGGCAATGCTCATGCACAACTGCCGCAACCTCGTCGAGTGTGTGGGGTTTCTGGCCGTAGCACCATCTGAGTTTCTGGTCGAGGTGATTCTCAAACTGGTGATGTTTATCTATTTCCCAGGAGAGTACATTATTCAAGCCGGTGTGTAACTGTGCATATCTGATTATATATAACATTGTTCAAGTTGCATAATTCGATGGTTTTGAGTGTATGCCACCTTTGAAAAATAAATATGTTTATTATATTGATTGTTCTAAATCTAATGTAGTTTGGTGTTAGCCTGGAGTAAATTAGATTATAAATGGTACTTTGGAGCAATTTGATGTGTGACTATACAAAATCACTTTTGTGCACACACCGAAATGCTGGATTTCTTTGGCTTGCAATAGTTATGGGTTTATTCCACCAAGGCCAGAGAGGAATGAGACGTATCACTGCCCAGCCAGGTAGCACATAACCAGCCTTGGGGGCGTGGGGGAGGGGGGGTGGTGGCTGCTAGCAATGGGTGGGATAGTCCATCCTAGGGACTGTTCCTGGTAGCGTGCTGCCACCTGTTGCTACTTTTTAGCAAATGGGGGTCAGCAAATCGATACTGCCACAGTGTGGTCGTGGGGCTCATTATATAGTACTCACCGTAACCTCCCAATAAATCAGTCTTGACCGGATTTGTCAACAGGCTATGGCTTCACTACTAAGTAGATCTGGTATAAAGGTAATAGGGTGTGTGTGTGTGTGTATATATATATATATATGAGTCAGCCTCACGAAAACGGGCCAATCGGTGGTCAAGTGAAGATATCGGCGTCGCAATTCTTAAAAGTGTAGTGCATTTCTTTATTTCATATTAAATTATCCTAGAAACAAATAAGGTTGTAGTTTCTCGACCTTTACATTCAGTACAAAATTAAGGACTTTCCAACATCTCTGTCAATGCTAAACTATAATTATACCGATCGACGCCGACATCCAATGATCGACGCTGACAACTTTATAACAGATATCGGCATCGCAATTCTTAAAGTCTCGTGCATTTCTTTGTTTTATATTAAATTATCCTAGAAACAAAGAAGGTTGTTGTATTTTCTCGACCTTTACATTCAGGATAAATTTAAAGACTTTCCAACACCTCTCTCAATGCTAAATTATGATGCGCGAGAAGGAAGAACAGAGGCGGATGTGGGAAAACTGAGGCGTTTATTGTGACGCCTCGGGCAAATACAGAGAACAGTGATAAGGAACAAAAACATAGAGACATGTAAGGTAAACGGTACAAGCAGGGCAACAGAGGAGGTAACACAGGCTGAGGAGGCAGAGAGCAATAAGAGGGGCTCATGAGGAGCAACAGGCTCGTGAGGAGCAATACAGTAAGGGGCTCATGAGGAGCAGAGGATAAATAGAGGAGGGGCTCAGAAGGAGCAGTGTCAGAGTTGGTAGAGGGGGGGCCGAGGAGCCCTCCGCCGCAGAGGGGGGAGGGTACAGGAGGGAAAGTTGGGTGGGTGGGTGGAGAAGAAGAGGGCAGAGAGCTGGAAGGCGGCTGGAGGCTGAGTGCCTGAGGGAGGCCGGCGGGCGGCCTTATAAGGGGGAAAGTGAGCAGTGGCAGGAGAGGCGTGAGTCGCTCAGGGCCGGGGGAGGGCGAGGGTGAGCAGCGGGCGTCGCGCGAGGCGCGAATGCTGGGTGAAAGCCCGGGTAGAGGGGGGGGGGGGGTGAGTCGCTCTCCCTTCCCTCGCATCAAACGAAATGCTTCGCATTACGACCATTATACCGATCGACGCCGACATCCATGCTCGACGCCGACAACTTCCACCAATTGTCCTATTTTCGTGATCCTGACCCATTATATATATATTATATATATATATATATATATATATATATTATATATATATCTGGTTATATAAACATCAAGCAGAGTTGTGCTTGGAGAGCATTTGTCTGAGTACGGTCCGCCTCGCCACGAGGTATAATGTGAGACTATAAGACCCTCGTCCTCTCCGACCACTTATTCAGTGGAGATGACCTTCATGGGGTCACGTGGTGCTGCCTGTGGTGTTGATGTGTGTGGTCCTCCCCTGTCTCCACCAATCAGGACACTGAGTGGCACCGTGTCGTTTCTGGCCACGTGGTGACTATTTAAAGACACTGAATGGATAGTTGCTATGGTAACTTACCTGTCAATCACTAGCTCTAATGTTGTTTGGTTATTTAGATTTAAATTATGTAGAACCGTTATTTAAGTTTAGCATGCAACATAATTTCCGTGATGGACTTAATCAGTAGCACACAGGCTTCACGTGCAGAAGGTTGGGTGTTTGAAACCCAGCCGAGTTGACTTTCAAAATGGACACTTGTCGCTACCTAGCCTGGCACTCTGCATTAATAGGATAGGACAAGGGCTGGTTAGCTCAGTGTCACGATAATGTGATGAGAGGGAAATCGGGTCATCGTGAAGGCCGCCTGGTCTCCCAGTTGGGCAGCATTATAAAGTGCCCATGCGTGTGCACTGTCACAAGTAGGTCCTCATCCTAATATGACCTTAGACGTTGCCTGGATGTAAAACCCAAACAATCCTTTTAACTAAGATACTCTGGTCGGGAATACACAAAAAAATCATCATTTACCAACTTCTATCTTCACTAAATTACACACTTAATTTAATATCTTTTTATTTAAATATACTAACACTACAATAACTTGTGATCGCATGAAATGTTACAAATGAGGTAATTTCGCTGGTTCTTTAGGTAAAACAGGAGACAGTATGTACTTCATAGAGCATGGTTCAGTTATTGTCCAGCTACCGACTGGAGAAGTGATTAACACTCTTCGGGATGGATCCCATTTTGGCGGTTTGTACATTTTCTTACGCTATATTTCTTTGTCACTTTACAACACTTTATTTTTGTTGACACACTTCTTGAATTTGAATCAACTTCTTTGGCTGCCCATTTATTTTTGCTGCGCTGTGTAAAAAAAATAATAGTATTGTGATGGACCGTGTCCTACTCCACTTGAGGAATAAAAGGCGTAACACTGAGATAGTTTCGAACCCCAGAGCGCTCCGTGGTTTATTCCGCCACAGTCGGAACTGGAATGATTTAGTCACTTCCCAGCTGTGTAGCATGTAACCACATCCTGAGGGAGGTAGTCGCTACCAATGGGTGGAACAGTCCACCTTAGGGATTGTTCCTGCTAGGGTGCTGCCACCTGTTGTCATTTCTTAGTAAACAAGGGTCAATGTTGTCACCACCACCACCGTGTGGTAGTTGGGTTCATTGTGGATTACTACAGAAATATTTAATGAATTTCTAGTTTTAATAGTAGTTATTGAATAGTGAAGTACATGATTTTATTCTACAAAGAGATTAGTAGCTATTACTAATATTAGGGAGCTTAGTCTTCCAATTACTTCTAGCCTGTAAAAAGATAAGCATTTCATTATTTTCTAATTGTAATAGTTTTCATTGAATAGTCAAATAAATCTGTTCATTTGAAAAAAAAAAAAACATTGGGTAGAATTTATTTTCTTGATTTTACTGCTGTTAAAAGTGAGATTTTTGTTCTATCGAATGGTAGACCTGATGCACACGTGTATATGGCGTGCTACTATTTACACCCTTAGTATCTCTAGGTACCACGGGCCAGTCGCTTCTACTACTGGTGCTATCCAAACAGAATTGGTGTTACTTATAATTTGGAGGAAATCTATGATATGCTGTTTTAATCATAGAAATCTAGTTATTTTGGTCTAAAAATGTAGTGGGATTTTGTAATAATTACCATGGAATAGGCATGGAATGTATTATATCAGAAGGTACAGGGACAGTTTTATTATATATATTCATGTCCGCTGTTTCAGCTTAGTCATTGAAAGTAGGGGTTGTTAAGTTATCGTATAAATACACTTCCCATACTATGTGGCCCCTTGTCGTTGTTAAGTTATCGTATAAATACACTTGCCATACTATGTGGCCCCTTGTTGTTAAGCTATCGTATAAATACACTTGTCATACTATGTGTCCCCTTGTCGTCACAACACGACAAGGGGCCACATAGTATGGGAAGTGTATTTATACGATAACCTAACAAAGAATAGAGTTCAGGTCAAATAGTTCATCGGGAGGTTGCAGGTTCGAACACGAAGACCGTGCACTGAACCATACGAGCCGCTTAACGGGGGAATGTAGGGCTGGGTGGCCGGACAACGTATTGAGGGTTTGCCGTCTTTATCAGAAGTGTCTGAGGCGGCGATATCGCTACCACAAGTAAGTGATGCCAGGCTTGGGGATCACATATGTCACAGACTTCACAGACTGGTGAGAGGAGGCCTGGCCGTCTACCGGAAATGGAGGTGGGTTTACTGAGTGCAGTGCAGGGGGCGGTGCACGTAGTGCCACCTTGTGATGTTTTGATCAGCCCGGCTGCTGGCTGGTGTTTCACATGTAAACACATAGGCCTACAAGGCGAGAGGGTAAGTTTAAAATTGTTAAAAAAAGAGATTGCCTGTCATTTGGTTTTGGCCGATGTTGCGCCTACTGCCTGGTCCCCACCTCCCTCTGCCCCGCCCTACCTCATTCCCCCGCTCTCTCCCGCTCCCTCTCCCCGCCCTCTGCTCCCTCCAACCTTCCCTCCTGGCTTCACAGCCCTTCCCCCTCCCTCCCCTTCCCTCACTCCCCTTCCATCCCCCTCACCTGCACCCTCCGTCCCACCCTCCCCCGGCCTCACCACCCTTCCTCTCCCCTTCCCCCTCCCATCCCCACCCTTCCCCCTCCCTCCCCTTCCCTCACTCCCCTTCCATCCCCCTCACCTGCACCCTCCCGTCCCACCCTCCCCTGGCTCACCACCCTTCCCATCCCCTTCCCCCTCCATCTCCCCACCCTTCCCTCTCCCTATCTCCCTCCTCATCCACCTTACCCAGCGCTCTCACCACACCTCCTCCCCTCCCCCTTCCTCCTCCTCCCTCCCCCTTTCCCTCTTCCTCCTGCCTCCCCACACTCCCTCTCCCCCTCCCTCACTCACCCACCTCACTCTCACACCATATCTCCCTTCCCCCTCCCTCTCCACCTCCTCCTCCCCCACACTCCCTCTTCCTCTCCCCACTCCTTCTCCCCCTCCTCACCCATCTCAGTCGGTGCTCTCACACCTCACCTCATGACCCCCTCCCCCCTCCCTGATGTAAGTGGGGGGAGGGGAGGGAGGTCCCCACTGTTGCGTGTTGCTATCCCTATAGAACTCCCACCACCACTGCTACCTCTTACCCCCACCCTGCCCCTCCACATCTCTCCCCAACCCACCCCTGCCACCATACACACATTCTGTGTGGAGGGGGTTGACGGTGGGAGTGGTTGGGGTGTGTAGATGTGTATGATGAGGGTGTAGGTGTGTGTGGTGGGTGTGTCGGGTGTGTGTGGTGGAGGTTTAGGTTGTTTGTGGTGGAGTTGTAGGGGTCTTGCAGAGCGGCACCTAACAAACTTTAGCATCCCTAAACCCCCACCACACACCTACACCCTCACCACAGCCCTAAACCCCCACCACACACCCCCACCTACACTCCCACCACACACACCAAAAACCTACACCACTGCCACACACCTACACCATCACCACAGCCACCTACACCTCAACCACACACACATACACCTCAACCACACACACCTACACCCCAAGCACACACACCACACACTTACACCCCCAGCACAGACACATCACATACCTACACCACCAACACACACATACCTACACCCCCACCACATCCCTAAACCCCCACCATGTACACCCCCACCACATCCCTAGACCCCCACCACACACCTATCAAGCGACAGCAGGGTTTCTTCTGACACTCCAATGCTATCAAAATGATCAAACCCACCACCTGGTGCACTGGCTGTTTTCTTGATTACACAGTACAAGCTGAGTGAGCCGTCTTAGTGTTATAGGGTCTTTGATGCTATCCTTGAACCGGAGACGAGGGTACCCTCTCTTTCTGTAACCAGAAGACAGTTGAGAGTAGAGGATCTGCTTTGGTAGCCTGTCTGATGACATCCTCATGAGGTGTCCAGTCCACTGGAGATTCTTTTGGATCAGAGGATCTTCCATAGAGGGCAGCCCTGTCCGTTTGAGTGTTTCCTTATTTGTCACATTGTCCTTATATTATGCATATCTTATATAATATATATTATATATTGTATATAAAATATATAGTTGCATTACTGGGTCAAGGGTGCCTTAGTATTTTTCAACCAATACCCTTATCATGAAATTTAAACTAGTAACGTGTGATCTGTCATTCAATAGTACCCTATTTTCACAGGATTGGTAATGTATTGCTTGTTAATGTCTTACTCTTAAGCCCCGTTCACACATGCACCTTAAGTCGCCTCAACTAGTTCGCCTCATCTAATCAAACTCGCAAAGTGGTTTACTCGAGGCAAACTAGTTGAGTCGAATCAGCCCTAATTCGCCTCAGCTGGGCGTTCACATACACATTTTGAGGTCACTTAGATGAGGGACCTAGTTGAAGCGACTTAGTGTGTGTGTGAACGGGGCTTTAGAAACCAAATTGATTGACTCCACTGCCAACACGAAGTGGCTGATCAAAGATAAAAGATTCACATCTTAATTTATTATATACATATCTATATTTTAGATGGTATTCTATGTCTCGAACAGGAGCTGAAATGAGCTGAAAGTAGCATATTTCATAGCAGCAGCCAGTGTCCTAGCAGGAGCTATGTGCTTCACGCGGGTTTATTTTGCTTCCATGCTTCCCACAATGCACCACGCCGCTGGAATTACGAACTAGTCTATTACTCCTAGCTTGAATTTGCTGAGAAGATAACACCAACAGCATCCCATTTTTATAGAGATCGCACTGCTGTTCATGGAGAAGCGCATCGCTGATGTAAAGGCTGCTGAAATCTGTTACATCTACCGCTTAGCCAAAATAGACTTTGAGGAGGTGCTGAGCAACTTCCCCAACATGAAGACTGTCATTCTGCGTGTGGCACACCAACGGTTACTGGAGACACAAACAATGCTGGGCATTGAGACACACAGGTATGAACCCCAACACTGTTATTATTACCATTCCTAGTTTTAGTTGCATTTATACTAGAGATTATTTATTTTTAAGTGTTTCTTTTATGAGGTTATTTGTAATATGCTTAACATTATTTGATCCATACATTGAAGCATGCTCAAAAGTGTTTAAAAAATATGAAATCATTTAAAGTTGCATAGACCAATGGTTTTGAGTTGCTATCATTTTCTAAGATAATATATATAGGCTGATTGTTATAATCAAAGACCCTATAATACTAAGACGGCTGTGTAATCAAAATGATCAAACCCACCACTTGGTGCGCTGGCTGTTCTCTTGGCTAAACAGTTGCTATATTATATGTATAAATGTATATATGAATGTGAAAGATTGGCGATGATGATGATGATGTGTATTTGTTCATAGCAATTTCATATTGATGTGTACTCATACTTACCTATCTCATGTATAATATAATTGTAGGTGTTTACATGTGAAACACCAACCAGCAGCCGGGCTGATCAAACCCACCACAAGGTGGCACTGTGAAATTTACATTACCATGGGAGAGATAGGGAGTGAGCAGTCTTAGTATTATAGGGTCTTTGTTATAATCAACCTTACTTTAGCTTGAAGTAACTTTTATTTTAAATGGCTAACTTTTAATCCATTTGTAGTGCAAACGTATCAAATTATTGTTGGCAAGCATGCCAAACCTCTGCCACCATAGGCTTATTTCCCATTTTAATCACCCCCACCCCCCATGACACTGGTTGCCGTGACCATGATCCTGTACAAGCTAGCTAGCTGCTGTATAGTAGTTGAACCTACCCTGTGTATGTATGTGTACATGCATTGCCTGTATGTATGTAATTGTAAGCATTAAATGACCAGTTAAAAGACTTACAATTCCAGGGGGATGAGTGTAGTAGTCTGTAGTGACCTCTCAGGCAAGTAGCCACATAGACAGGTAGGCGTGGGTAGTGTGGTGATATCAGGGAGCCTAGGTGGTTTAATGGTTAGCACACTGGCCCGGAATGCAAAGAGTCCTACTCTAGGCACAATATTTCCCGTTTTGATCACCCTGTTACCCCCCACCAGTTTTGTAGAGTTGGTACCCGGATCTGTGGCTGTGCAAGTAGGCTGTAGTGAAATACAATACAGACAAAACGAAAGAGAAATTAAGAGTGAAGAGAGTAAGGGAAGGACAAGCCTTCTAGCTTTATTTTTATAGTACATAGGTTCCCTGGTAGGGTATCACACCACCCCTGTCACCCAATAGGAGAACAGCATTCCTCGTCCCCATGGAAACCAGTAGTCTGCCCACCACACATGGCTGCCTGGCCACTACCAACACTGCCCTGGCTGCACCTCACAGCCTGATTGCATTGACCCCTATTGGATTGGGTTGACCCCTGCTCAGGCAGAAGGGCCAGGTCCTGAGTGCCACTGCACTCAACCTGCTGGCACTCACTATGTCATATACATGAACTCAGTATATAACCCAACCTATACATATATATATACACACTTATATATATATATATATATATATATATTTTTTTTACCTTGGTACTACCCTCTGCTACTCGTAGTCCAGGGAGAAGGAAGCACATCCGGGTCCAGCAATTAGCATAATCAACTGACAATGGGAGGATGTTTGGGAGTAGCTCTCGCAGTTTTCTACATTAACTACAAAACCAACCAGGTTAGTATCTTATTAACTGGATACTTTGGTTCAGTTCATTTTAGCATTCACATGCAAACAGTTTTGACACTTTTCCATAAGTTACTACTGTTTTACAGCTTAATTACGATTGAATTATGTAAGATCGTTAGAACAATACAGCCATTATTTGTTATTGATAAAGCCACCCATTGCCGAATGGAGAGATGTTTGGCAGGAGCCATTTATATCGATAAGATTTATTCCTGTGTTTCTTTAAGATTCCCCAATTAAGTATTCGATCAGGCATACCTCCGGGTCCTAAAGTATTTTCTTCAACTGGTTGGCGAAGAAAGCCACAGGTGGGAGAAGTTTATAGGACAGAGAGTGTGGGAGGTGACTGCTACACTGGTCCCTACCCCTCATTTGGTTTGGTTAGTTGTCCATACAGTTATCCTACGGCTGTCTATTTTCCACACGCCTGTGTTAAAAATGGTTTAAATATGCTTTTACCGCCATGATACACACCTAGTATAATTATACTCTAATTATCTGTGTGATATTCAGCCCGAATAATGCCTAACCATTGTTTTTTTGGTGTTTTACAGACTACGCGCTATGGCTACGGAGTGGAGTAAGGCAGAGGCACCTCAAGCGCTCAGTGAAGATGAAGAATCTTCACTGCCGGCACAGGTGCAAAGGTCGCCGGAACAAAGAGATTCCTACGAGGTCGGGGGGTCCGAGCCTGGCCCAGCTGACCTAGATAAAAGAGTTGCACGGTTAGTACAACAGAAGATGGAGGAGATTTTTCCCTCCAGAGTGCTGACCAGGAAAGGGAAGAAACCAGTGCAGGATTCAGAGGAATCTGACTGGGAGGATCTTTCAGAAGATCAGGCCTCTTCTGACGATGAGTCAGCGGAGGAGGTTGTTGTCGCTGCGCGCATATGCAAGCACAAAAAGAAGGCACACTCATCAGATGGGGATGAGTACATGAGGGCATGTAAGAAGAAGCCGCACATGAAGACGAGGAAGAAGAACAAATCCTCTTCTTCTGACTCTATATCAGACTCGTCTTTGACAAGCTCTGAATCTGATACTAAATGCATGGGGAAATACGTGGAGTTGAGTGGCAAGGTGATGAAGAAGTGCAAGGTTCTTCGAAGGAAAAAGATCAATACCACTACGATGATGAGGAAAACCATTCAGGGGCACTTCAACACCTTCAAGCCGGCTGAGGTTATTATGAAGTTGGCTGAGAAATTCACGGGGATCAAAGGGATCCCGGAATCTGCCATCTAAGCGAGCCCCGGAAGAAGTTTGAAGCGGTTCTTCACACTGTACACAAAGGGGTACTCTCAGCGCTCTCAGTCATTACATGGATGATGGCTGAGAATAAATTCTCATCACTGTGCGATGGGTGGGGGAATTGCGCTGCTGACAGTGACTAGCAATTTCCTGTCATACAGACATTTCAAAAACATTTTTAAGGCACTCTGCACGGATGCAGGAAAGGAAGTAGCCAGATCTAAGAAGGTCTTGGACAATGATGGGAAGGAATACACATTATTCCTTGCCCCCAAGCCCATTAAGGGAAAGCCACTGGACAAGACCAAGATGTTCGGTGGACAACTCCAGTACTTGTTCAAACAAGTGGAGACCGGTTCCAAGTGTGGGAAACATATGGAACTGGACAAAAAGAAGTCTGCAGACACAAATCCCACCCGCTTCAAAAAGACGAGGCAGGATTTTCGAAGCCGTCGAACCGGACAACAAGGAATGAACTTCAGGTTCCCAGCCAGGGGAAGGGGCCAAAGGCAGCCGTTCAGCTGGAACGACGGAAACAGACCATTCAAGAGGGAGTTCAATGCCCAGAAGCTGTTCCCACAAATAGAAGTGGCAACGCAAATACCAGTAAGCATATTTAAAGCTTGTAACCTCAATAATTGCCTACCAGAATGGAATAACATTACGGTGAATTTAGCTATCCTTAGTTTAGCGGAAGGAGTAAGAATACCTTTGATTGAGGAACCTATTCAAAATAGCATATCTTTCCCTTACCGATTTCATGGTTCAGAACGCGAGGCGTTAGATAATCAGGTCCATAAATTTAGTGAAAAAGGCATCATAGAACCAGCACTACATGTGCTAGGGAATTTATTTCTAATATTTTCACGAGACCCAAACCAAGTGGAGATGTAAGACCAATTCTAGATCTAACTTTGTTTAACAGAATTAGTAGAATACAAACATTTAACTGAGTGGGATATCAGGTCATGGTGCTGGTGGCCTAGTTTCCCAGTGGGACAGCACTAAAAAGTTGCCATGAGTGCGCACTGTAACAAGTCGGTACCCATCCTGATATGACCTTCGAAGTTGCTAGGACATAAAACAACAACAAACAAACAGAATACAAACATTTAAAAATGTTTTCATTAAACACAGCTAGAGACTTAGTAACACAACACTCCTGGCTAGCGATTGTGGATCTCAGAGATGCATACTATACAGAACTAATCTATAGACCTGATCGTAAATATTTCAGGTTTTGTTGGAACGACAAACTGTATGAGTTCACATGTATGCCTAATGGACTAGCTTGCGCTCAAGACATTTTCACAAGGTTACTTAAACCTATTTTTCCCAGATGGCTAGGGAAGGACATCATGTTTCCTTATATTGATAACTCATTTATTGTTGCACAAACGCAACAACAGTGTCAGACAGCAGTAGACAAATTATGTGAAGCATTTAAGAAATTAGGATTCTGCATACATGAAACTAAAGTCAGTTTTAACACCAACAAAGAAGTTAAAGTTTCTGGGATTCTTTATTGACACCACATAAATGACCATTTCAGTAATGGAACAAAATGTTGATGAATTTAAAACAACAGCAAATCAATTATTACAATTGAACAAACCAAAGATAAGACAGGTCGCAATACTGATAGGAATTATGCTAGCATATGGACCAGCTATTCTGTATGGCAAGGCTCATATTAAATCACTAGAAATAGTTGAGAACTTGGCATTGGCTTGCAAAAAAGGAAACTTTGAACGGCCCATGCCGATTTCGCCAGATGGTCAAAAAGACCCCATTAGAATGGGAGAGCCCAACATTACAGTCACAACAGAAGCTTCACTAGAAGGATGGGGGGCTCACAGAGACCATCAGGCAACAGGTGGTCGGTGGATTGATGATGAAATCTCCTTTCACATAAATGTACTAGAACTTAGAGCTATTTACCTAGGGTTACATAGACTAGTTCACCTACCTAAAAATCATGTAAGGGTATTAACAGATAACGCGACAACTATGGCTTACGTAATATGGTAGGGATTCATTCCAAACCATGTAACTTTTTAGCCAATCTAAAATACTTTGGCTGACAAGAAAAGTCAACATTTTCACGACCAACTAGAATGGTCATTAAATCAGAGTATTTTCGACCACATTTGTGATAAATGGGGCAAATTGACTTATTCGCATCACACAACAACAAAAGGTTACCCAAATATGTGTCTTGGCATCCAGAGCCAGAAGCCTGGAGAGTAGATGCATTTTCATTAATTTGGAATAATATTCTATTACATATTTCCACCATTCAGCATTATCAGCAGAGTGGCCAGGAAGATCAAGATGGATCACTCACACACAGTACTGATGGTACCAGCATGGGACACACAACCATGGCTAGCGGCAATAACATCAGCAGCAAAAGACGTGCTCAGGTTCCCACAAGAAAGGGACAACCTACATCAGGGACCACTAACAGTCCACGGAGATGTGTTAACGACACCCCTTTTGGCATTCCTTTTCTAAGAAAACATTTAGAACAATATGGTTTAGGCAAAATTACACAAGAAAGAATCATTTCACACGTGTGGAGAAAAGAAACGGTGCAATTATACACAATTTATTTAAAGAGATGGGGAATTCATTGTCTGCTTAAAGGATTCAAACCATTAAAACCTACAATAACTCAGATAGTAAGATTTCTAAGAATATTAGAAGATAAAGGGTTACGATTTGGTGCAATTAATGCAGCAAGATGTGCACTTTCAATTATTCTACCAAGTATAGATGGACAAATGATTGGAAAGCATCAGGTAGTACATTGGTTCATTAGATCAGTCTAGGAAAGGAACCCACCCAAACCCAAATATAGTAGGTTATGGGATGTGTCTATAGTATATAAGTAATTCAAGTCATGGACTAGTAATAGACATTTATCAATGAAGGAACTAGGATTTAAGTTAGCAGTGCTATTACTGCTAGTGATGGGACACACCATTGTGGCTCTCTCACTCGATGGACTAGAGATAGATAAGGATGAGGCAACATTCGGATTAGAGACATTACGAAAGTCGAATCGCACAGGGGACCCACTGTCCACAGTACATGTAAATAGCTTTCCGGAAGATAAACGGATATGTGTAGTTTGAACCATTAGGGCGTATATATCCAAGTCACTCGAAATAAGGATTTCCAGACAGCTACTAATCAGCTGTATCAAACCGCATGAAGCTATCTCGAGAGACACACTCGCAAGATGGACCATCAAGGTGCTTAAACAGGCAGGCATCAATACTGGACGCTATGCATCCCACTCAACGTGTGGAGCCATGGTCTCTAAGGCAAGACAATTAGGAATCTCAGTCAAGAGAATCCTTGCTTACGCAGGGTGGAAGACGGCTAGATCGTTTGCAAAACATTACAACAAACGACTAGAAATGCCAAGCGGCCTGGCGACTCACCTACTCACCAACTGAATACGGGTGAGAAACAAATTTAATATTTTGCACTAAAAAACAATGGTATGATTACAACATTAAGTATAAAAGGATAAAAAATGAGATTATGTAAAATTCTCCCTGGACTACGAGTAGCCAGAGGTTAGTACCGAGGTAGAATAGTATAGTTATACGCATCTTACCTGGGTACAGATGATGGATAACTGGTGTTTTCCCAAGGTACTAGCCTCGGATAGTCGTGGGTCAGGGCCCACCCACCCTACCCTACCACGACTATCACGTTTCACTGGTGTCAAAACGAAAGCACTAAAGTATCCATATAATACTAAGAGCATTTTTCATCCTATAAAGTATGTAATAGATTGCTGGACCCGGATGTGCTTCTTTCTCCCTGACCCACGACTATCTGAGGCTAGTACCTCGGGAAAACACCAGTTATCCATCATCTGTACCCAGGTAAGATTCATATAACTATACTATATATATATATATATACCTATCTGACTTCGAATCCACTGACTAGGCATACAAATATCACATTACATAATAGCACCTCCCCCTGTCGCATATCGGAATATTTTACAACGTACTCCGCCCTTCCACTTCTTACCACCTGCGTTATATCAATAAAGCAGTGAGGAAAGAAGGTTACTAACCTCTACGTTGTTTCTATATACCCATGGAACCTACCACTTAAAGATTAAGTATATCGGAATATTTGACAAAATGTTTGATTAATAAGTGCACCAGTATCTAAGTTAGATATGTATAATCAAATCTAGATCATTGTTTTGGTTTTGAAAATATCATGTTTTCATCGAAATATGCAGCTTTAAAGATATGCTGAACATTATTTAATCCGTGTTTATTGAAGAATAATTTTAAGTAGTTTTTTAAAGAAAGGGGATACTGGTTACTGAACTTACTGGTTGCTGAACATTATTTGATTAGTTATTTCTGAAACTTACTTCACAGTGTTAAAAACTGTGAATATTTGCAACATGTTAAATATTATTTAATCCACGTATTTTGAAACACATATGAAAGTTGTTTGAAAAAAGAAGAGATTACTTGTTACTAATATGCTGAACATTATTTAGTTTGTGGTTATTGAAGCTTACTTCAAAATTAGAAAAAGAAAATTCAGAGCACTTGTAATATTTTAAAGATTATTTAATCCATTTTTATTGAAACATACTTGAAGATGTTTTTATGAGCTTACTTGTAATATGCTGGACATGATTATTTTTTTCTTATCATTATTTTAAAAATAGCTTGTAATTCACTAAGTTGGATGCAGTGGGTGGCATTATAGTGTTCTTTAATGAGCTTTAGTTGGAAGGCCTCGGTGGTGAATCTCTGTTCAGTTAAAGCTACATAATCTGATGAAAACATCAAATTTTCAAAACTGAAACACTTGTCTAGATCGGATCCTACATATCCAACGTAGATACTGGTACACTTTTTAAGTTGTTGTTATGCATAAGAGGGAATACTAATTAAATTTAAAAGAACCTGTTGCTGATGACACCTATGGTGCCAGAGTTTTGACGTGCTTGCCAAAATTAATTTAGCATATTTGGAATTCAAATATCTCAAATATTTGCCATTTAAAGTTGCATGGTCTGATGAAACACGCACGCATACTGACACACACATACTGACACACGCACACTGACGCCAGTTTCTAGCCTCCCTCCCCTCCACACAACAATGCCTCACACTTATCCCCCACCTCCACCTGGCAAGGTTCCAGCCGTCGCTCCTGCGGCGAGAAACGCAAGGTGGCGCCACTCTCGCCGCCTCGGGGTTGAGTGAGTGCGGTGGTTTGGCCGTCGTGCCACCGCCCGTGAATTGTCCATGTTACAATGACATGGACAATATTCTGGACATGATTCAATCCATATTTATAGAAACATAATTCAGTGTTTTTACTTGTATTATGCTAAATAGTGCTTAAATGATGTCTACACCCTTCCGCGTTATGTGTAAGCCTCACTACGCAGGCTTTCCCTGATAGGCGCTACCTCCACTGTTCTCCCTTATTGGCTAACCCTGCACACACAACAAGAACTGTCGATGTAGGTGGCGCCCTCTATGTTGTACATTTACCTCTACCCCCGCACATCTGATTGATTGATCGATTGGTGGTTCCTTTTCTCCATGTCGGCAGCACAGGCCATATTCACGGCGAGAGTTGTTTGATTTTTGTTATTCAACCATCGCTTTTACATAGAATGTAAAACTAAAAGCATCCGATGAATTGGTCGTAATGCTTGCATTGCGCTTGATTCGCAGTGAAGGAGGAGTACCCCACCCCCCTCTTCCTCCGCCGCCGGCCGTTGGGGTTGCATAACACCCCCCCCTCCCTCTCCTTCCCCTCCTTATAAGCTGCCTCCCAGCCTTCCCTCTGCACTCCGCCTCCTACCCCTCCCAGATACACTTCACGACCAAGTTTCTGTTTCGCTTGCCCCTCCTGCCGCCTGCACGCCTCTGCGACCCTCCTATCGCCGGCCTACGCCAGTCATGCCGTGCACAAGAGGCCGACGTGCTGCCCGCGCTTCCAGGAGAGGAGCCACCACGCCGCCCTCCTCCACAACCGACTCCGCCTCCACGACGTTGCCGCCCCCTTCCCCTCGGCCTGCCGTCAGGGAGGAGGCCCCGGACCGGGCCTCGACGGCCGAGGATCGGATCGATGCCAACTCCCGTGCCGTGGAACGCCTCACCGGACTTGTGGAGAGCCTCCTCCTCCAGAGGGCGCCTCCGGCCCCGGCGCACGCGCCCCTCTGCCTCCATCGCCTCCCTCAGTCCTGGAGCGCCTCGCAGACTTCATGGAGGGCCTCACCCGCGAGGCCGCAGGCGCCACCCCAGTGACACAATGCCAGCTGGCTGCCCCGCCTCCCAGCTCCCCGGACGTCCACCCTCTCTACCTACGGTACATGAGGCGCGGAGCCTCTGTGACCCAGACGCTCGACTCCCGGACCCTACTCGCCTCCGCCCCCGAGCACAGCCCCACCTCGGCGGCCGAGACGGTGCGCGAGATATTGGAGTCCGCCGAGGCGCAGAACATGGGACGACGCAGAGGTATTCCCCTGGGCTACGTATTCCCCCACGACCTCATCGAGCGTGGCCCCGAGGGGAAGGCGGTCAAGAGGGGAGAGGCTACCCTCGAGGAGTACAACCTTGCCCTCAGGATGCTCGAGTCCCCACCCCGCCTTCCCCTCGGACTCCATCCCGGGCCTCCTCTACCACAACCTCACAGTCCAGCGCGACTGTGTCACGCATCCCTGGCCCACGGTCCGGCGCTGGTCCGAGACGGTTTTCGCGTGGGTGGCCGACGGGCGCCTCCCGGACGGATGGCTCGACCCCATCGCCATCAACGCCGTCCGCCTGGATGTCCTCACTGCCCCCGCGACTTTCGTCTCGGCTACCAGGGCCTCCACCTCACGACCCTCCGCAGCCGCCCGGCCCGCAGCCACCCCCCACCCGCGTGCCTCCCAGACCGACAGCAGGACTCCCTACACCCGAGAAGCTTACGGGGTCCACTGCTCAGCCTGGAAACGGGATATCGCCTCATGCGACCTCGACCCCGCCGGTGAGGACGGGGAGCAGGGCGCCCGGAGGCGCCACGCCTGCGCCTACTGCACCAACGTCAGGCGCATCCTCACCATGCGCAGTGAGGCGGTGTGCAACACCAAGCGCCTCCGGGAACGCACCACCGCCGCCCTCACGACCCCCCTGGCGGATTTTTAATCCATCGGCGGCGACCAGCCCACCCAGCTCGGGCGAGGCACACACCAGGAGGGCCCAGCCCAACGCCCGCCCCCCCACCACGCAGCCCAAGCATCATCCCGCTCCCAGCTGCGACTCCTCTCCCGGGAGGGCTCCTCACATCCCCCGATCATCTGCCGCCAACACAGATGTCAGCGTCATCCCTGTGATGTCACAAGCCACCTACCCAACGGCCGCAAACCGGAAGCGGCAATTAGCCGACCGGAAGTCCTCCGCACACTCACAGCGCGCCCGCCGGCCCACCTCCAGGGCCGACACAACACCCGGGGGACGCCCCACGCCGCAGGCTCTCTCATCTCGCCCGTCCCGTTACGTAACCCTCCCCCGCCCCGCCAGCACCCTATCGCCTTCCCCAGCCCCTTACGTAACTCTCCAGCTCCCCGCCAGCAGTGTCTCACCACCACCGGCCCTGCTCGCACTGCTCCCCCTGCCGGCCCTCTCTCCCCTGCCGGCCCTCTCTCCTCTGCCGCCCCTGCCGCCCCTCCCTCCCCTCTCTCTCCCCGCCAGCAGTGTTCCACCACCACCACCCCCTACCATCACCCCTGCCGCCGCCGTCGCCGCCTCGCGTCCTCCCCCGGTGACACCGCCTACCTCCACCACCTCCCCGGCCTCCTCCGGCCATACCGCCGGCCCCCCCTACCCCCCACCGACCCTCCCCCGCCCCTCGGCCTATGGGCCCCCCTCCCCTCCTCCACCACCGACTTCGAGCAGCCTCTCCCTCACAACAACCGCGCCTCCTCCCCCGCCCCTGACCCCCCTCCCCCTATCTCCCCCCTCGGCGACTTAGGAGAACCCATCGCCGACGTCGTCGATCCTGACATACAGGACACCCTCCCCACCACCCCCTCCTGTGGCCCCTCCCCCCACCAAACTGCCCCACCCTCCTCTCCATCTGGCCCCACCTCTCCGCCCCCGCATGGGACCGCTACCCCATCTTCTCGCAGGCCTACGACGCCCTCCGGTTCGCGGGCCTACCTAACTGTTTGGCCGCCCGCATCCCCCTTCCCTCAGGCCTCCACATCCCCGCCTGGCGCACCCGACACAGCCATTACCACGACACAGACCTCGTCGACCTCTTCGAGTTTGGCTTTCCAGCCAACTACGCCCCTTCCCTACCTACACCAACCACCGGGAGGCCCCCGACTTCCACCCGCACCTCCATGACTTCGTCACCACCGAGCTCGCTCATGGTGCCCTCGCCGGCCCCTTCCACGCCCCCCCCCCCTTCACCCCCTGGGCCCAGGTCTCCCCCATGATGACCCGCCCCAAGTCCGATCCGGGCTTGGTGGCCGCCCTCGACTCCGGCTGGGCCTGCGATGTGGCCCTCGGCACCTGCGCCCACGAGCTCTGGCTCATGGCTGCCGAGGGCTCCTTCACCCTCACCATCCTTCACAAGCCCGGGCCGAGCTTGTCCTTGCCGATGCCCTCAGCCACGCCCACCTCCCTGGGCCCTGCGCCGAGGTTGCTCGGACCAAGGTGGCGCGCCTCGGGCTCACCTACCTCTACCCAGACCAGGACGCCTTCCCCTACAATCCCGGCCTCTGATTGCAGGATACTCTGCGTCTGAGGTTGCGGCCGTGGACGGACTGAAGATCGCCGCCCTCGCCCCCACGACCTGGAGGAATCGTTGTCGCCAGGCCGAGGGCTACGTCTCCTTCGCCTCAGCCCATGGCCGGGACCCTCTGGCCCCCACCACCTTCGACGTTGCCGCCTACACGGCCGCCCTCTACGCATGCTCCATTGCCTCCGCCTCTGTCCACAACGCCCTATCCGGGGCTCGCTCATGGGTCAACATGGCCGGGGGCGACCCCGCGGCCTTCGGATCGCATCTCGCCCGGGACGTCTGCCGAGGCGGGGAGCGTGCCTCCACCCCCCTCCGGTGCCCTGCCTCGCCTCTGCTCCCTCGCCACCTCGCCGCCGTCGTCAACCACCTCGACGCCGCCGGACCCTGTTGCATCGCCCCGTCGCTGCATGGCGCGCCGCTGTGACTCTCGTCCCTGCCGCTCCGGATGCCCCCGCCTTCACCCTGCCCTCGGGCCGCCCCCTCGAACCTCGGACCCTCACGGCAGTCCTGAGAGGCGCGCTCCTCGCACTTGCCGTCCTCGCCCCCGACACCTACACGCTCCACAGCCTGCGTCGGGGCGCGGCACAGGCCTGCCAGAGGGCGGGGGTCCCCATCAAGGACATCATGGCCCAGGGCACCTGGACCTCGGGGGCGGTCCATGCATACCTCCCTCGCCTCGCCGCCTCTGCTGCCCCTCGAGCCCTCTCCTCTCTCTTGGCTGAGGGCTCTTCGGGGCCCATCCCCTGACATGACATTTGACATTCATTCTTGCACTTTATTATCCTTGTACATTTACCTACCCACCATTGTACATTGCCCCCCCACTTTACTTAATAAAGTGTGTTTCTTCCCACTCCTGCCTTGACTTCCTCCTTCGCTGCGCATCGGTCGTAATGCTTGCATTGCGCTTGATTCGCAGTGAAGGAGGAGTATCCCCCCCCCCTCTTCCTCCTCCGCTGGCCGTTGGGGTTGCATAACACCCCCCTCCCTCTCCTTCCCCTCCTTATAAGCTGCCCCCCAGCCTTCCCTCTCCACTCCGCCTCCTACCCTTCCCAGATACACTTCACGACCAACTTTCTCCACCCATAACCCTTACTATCTTACCTACACCACTTAGGGCTGAGGGCTCTTCGGGGCCCATCCCCTAACATGACATTTGACATTCATTCTTGCACTTTATTATCCTTGTACATTTACCTCCCCACCATTGTACATTGCCCCCCCACTTTACTTAATAAAGTGTGTTTCTTCCCACTCCTGCCTTGACTTCCTCCTTCGCTGCGCATCATGCGTCAATAGACACTTATGAATTTAAAGTTGCATAGTCCGATGGTTTTGAGTTGCTCTCAATTCTTTAGATAAACATATTAGGTTGATCGTTTTAATATACCTTACTCTAGTTTGAAGTAACTTTCATTTTAAATCGCTAACTTTTGAGATATTTGAAATGGAAACATACTAAATTTATTTTGGCAAGCTTGCCAAAACTCTATGACCATAGGCTTTTGCAGTAATAGGTTTTATTAATTGACTCAGTACCCCCTTATATGTGATGACAAATGTTTAATATTGCACCAGCATATAAGTTAGATATGTAGAATAAAATCTAGGTAATTGTTTTGGTTTTGAAAATGTTATCTTTTCATCGGACTATGCAGCTTTAAAAAACCTATGTAAAATAAAAGTTTCTTCAAACTAAAGTAAGCTAGATTACCATGATCAACCTAATATATTGATCTCAGAAAATGACAAAAACGCAAAACCCTCTGATTATGTAACTTTAATAATCTCATCTTATTCCCGTCCATGGATCGTGGTATATTTGACATCCTGTCGCTTCCCTCCCACCCCACCCCAGGTTCGAGGAGAGACTCCAGAACAGCATGGAGACGGCTACCATCTCGACTATGGTCAGCACCTATGCCACCTCGCTCCTCACAGACCTCTCCAAACTGGCGCCACTGACACGTGACCGTCTAAACGCCGACGCATCGCTCATCTACAACAGGCGGGTGAGCGAGGCGCGCAAACTCTACCAGAAGCGGAAGATGATGGAGAAGAAGAAGGCCAAGATGTCGATCTACGGCGACAACATCTACGACACCACGGAGGGGGCGAATGTCTACGACAACGCGGAGGGAGCGAATGTCTACGACAATGCGGAGGGAGCGAATCTCTACGACAACCCGGATTATCCGAACCAGGACAACCTCTACAATAACCCCGACGGCCCGATCCAGGGGGAAGACAATATGTACAGTAACCCAGACCAGCCAGACGCCAGAGAGAACGAGAATTACTACAGCAACCCGTACGGGCCGATTCGCAAGGACAGTGACGAAAGCATCGAGAACATCTACAGCAGCCCGGACGCCGAAAAGGACTACTCTTATGTGGGTGCGAAGGGTCGCCCTTACTCCATCATCAAGGGGTTCGCAGAAAACACTGACTACAGCGCGATCAACGATGATAACTCCCTCAGCGACGAGGCAGAGCAACCTGGAAGCAAGAACCGAAGTAACAACAACAAGAACAACATAAACAATAACCGCAGCGTGAGTAATTATGGGATGTTTACGGAGGAAGTCGTTAACGAAACGCCAACTGGCAACAGTTGCTAAATCATTCCCCGTGCCCCCAGCTCTGCCAATTTGGATTTCCACCGCTGTGTATAACTTACAGGGTCATCAAAGGCCGGTTGCTCTCATACCATGTCTATGTGGTGTGGGAAGTTAAAGATCCCTTGGGTCGGTAAAAGTGTAGTCTCGGGCTTTCTATCGACCAGCAGTGGAGAGGGGAAGACCAGTCGTCTGTGACTGGGATTTCCCCTGCTTGGGACAACTAATGTACCAAAAAAAAAAAAAAAAAAAATGCCGACAAAAATGAGAGACAAATAAGTGTTCACACTTCCTGTCTATCATTCGCTATATCGCTATACTTGTGGCCAACAACGGTAGGTACACACACAAGCCGGTCTGTAGCTCTGTCGACAGTCAGAGATCGCTGCTCGGTGTAAGGGACAGGGCGAGATGGCCGACATGGTAGGAGTGATCGCTGACTTCTCATCTGGGAGGTCTTTTGTTTCAAAACGTCACCCGAATCAAACCAATTACTTGCAAAATTGATACGTCTCCCTACCGAGCCTCGCAGTCGGCATTACCAGGATAGGGAAAGCACTGGTTTGATTGGCATCATGATAATGTGACTGAGTGGGATATTTGATCATGTGGTCATCAGAGCTATTTGTCAGTAGGGAGGCACTATGAAAGTTCCCATGTGTGCGCATTGTCACAGATCGGTATCCATCGTGGTATGACCTTGGATGTTGCTAGGTTGTAAAACCCTATCAAAAAAGCAACAAGCAGTAATGGAATGAGTCAACAGTGGATATCATCTATACATTCGTTGATTAAGCAGGGGGAATTTCAATCATGGACAATTTGTCTTCCTCTTTCCATGGCCTGGTAATACCAATCTCCACGCGAGGTGGCAATACACATGCATTTGTAAGTGATTGGTTTGACTCGACTAGGGTTCCGCGATCTGCTGAATGGGAAGTGAATGCTCAACTCATTTGGTCATCCCGTCTGGTACTGATTGATAAATAACTTGTTAAGAATAACCACCACTGTACTTACAAATACATTATCATTCGTGAATACGCACTTTATATTTAACGTTATGCACCATCACTTTGTGATTTAATACTCGAATTAGGCACATGTATGAAACAGCTTTGCATATACCATTTATCAACCTGTGTTAATATTATCTTTAGTAAAATATATCTTTATTCAGTAAACAACTTATTTTGTCAGCGGCCTATCCATATGTCCTCGGACCATGCAACATTACAGTGTTTACACAGTTGGGTTTCTGTGTAAAATAGAAAATGCTGACATGCGTTGGTATTAAAGTAGGATTAGACGATGGTTACATCTCCAGATGTGGAGTGATATATGACAAATAATGGTAGATAATGGCAGTAATTCAGGACCCGAGACAGAACTACATAGTATGGGAATTGTATTTGCCTAAAACAAAGAGCAACAGGTCAAGTTCAATGTCAGGTAGAATGTTTAGGTAATTTACGAGTGCATGACCCGGCACTTATCCCTTGTGATTCGAGTGTCTTAAAGTAGGGTCGGGTGGGGCGGTGAAAAAAGGTGGATGGTGGTGTCAGTCTGGCATCTGGATGGTAAGTGCCGATGGTGCGGAGGCAGGTGTGGAAGTGAGGTCAGATGTGGGTCACCTGGTACAGGCGGACGCCGCCATCGTGTGCACCAGTGTGGCCACTTAGTGCAGTTTCTGGCCGCCTATGAATAAAAGAGGGGAATGGGTGGTGACGTTAAGTCCGGGTGGCAATAGGGAAGGAGTATCTGTCCCATCTCGGTCCTGAATTACCCACATTGCCAAAGCAACATGACCAATTCAGCCAGATTACACCTGATTAATTAACATTATATTAAGTACCTTCATGAATGTTTGACAACCATTCTACTTAATCATGTTGTTTCGATATATGAACATTTAAGGCCAGGTCACATACACGTTAGTGAATGTAGGTGAACGTAGTGGAGGCTAACCTAGTTGAACGTAGTTAAACGTAGTTAAACGTAGTTGAACGTACCAGCATCCATACTTCTCCGTGATAAAAACGTGTGTGGGCCATGAGTTCCGATTTAAGCTTTGGACATGTTCAAAAGAGAGGTACATTTGAGGCAGATGTAGCCTCTGTGATGATAGCGTACTCTAGCGTACTCTAGTGTACTCTAGCATACTTCTTACTGTACTCTAGCATACTCTAGCGTACTTTGACCCGCACAAAACTTTGGCCGTTCTGCCATGGTCACATAGCCGTTAGTGGACAAAGTTGAACATAGTTGAATGTAGTTGGACGTACCAGCATCTGTACCATAACGTACTGGGATCTGTACCATAACGTATTTATCCATACTATTAGGTGAATCATCAACCAACACCTGCCGTACCTTAACATAGTTTAACATAGTGATAGCACGTTTCACCCAGGTTAATCTATCCTACGTTCACTAACGTGAATGTAACCAGGGCTTTAGTAACTAACTGGAATAATAATGGAAATGGAAATGTGAAAATTTGTAGTGTTGCTTTTACTTAACAATGTATATATCCACATACATTTATACATATGTGCTATCCTTAAGATATGTCAGCAAACTGCATATCCTGTGTTGTTCACATACCTGCACTATGCATCCTGAATGGTTCTAGATAGGGGACCCACTTGTAGCATGGAATACCAGACTTTGCTTAAAGGACAACTAACATGACCAACACAACTTTGCTTATTCATAACTATCATGATCAGATATGACTATTCACGCGTTGTATGTCTTAAATCAACCTATTCTCTGGGAATCATTTCAGGCCCAATCAATGATGAGAGCATCCGTGGTTAAACTGACTATTTGGGTCACTGAACTTGAAATACGCTCCTCAGCTGTTATAGTGACATAGGCCACGGAATACTTACATAATTAGATAGGCTTACTTCATGGAACAGAACTGAGAAATATTGAGACTCAATGGTAATTAATTATAGTGGGAGGTTATATATTTATACAAAAGCAGTTCACTGCAATAAACCTACCTAAGGAAGGCGTCACAGCGATCAATTATCACAATAGTAAATTTGAAGCACTCCAGGTGGCAGCACCTTCAACTAGGTCCAAATGATAACTCCAGCCTTCACTTACCTGTATCAAAATGTGCAGTCCGCTCTCCATAGTAACAGTGAGGCCCAACACAATGACACACCAACATGCACTGTACTTAACTCAGGAGTAAGTAGCATGGCAATTGAAGAAGTGTCTAATACATGTATAATCAAATATAACATACATACATTTACGAGTTTCGTCTTTACTTCAAGATTATAGGTTTCATTAATATTGTATGGGGGTGGGGAGGGGGGGGGCTATGTGGCTCTCTTGTGTGTGTGGCCAATGATAAATGTATGTATATATAAAATATGCATAATGGATAATTTAATGCAAACAAATAGAACGCAGGTTGCTGTATCGTGTGGCCAATGATAGAAATCATGTACAAATAATAATAAATGAAGAGTTCAGCGCGAAACCAGGCAAACGCCAATCCAAAAATGTAGCTTAAATCATAGATTTAAATAATTTTTGCCTGAAAATAATGTTAATTCTCACTATTCCCACTGTTCATATGATCACATAGTTATGGCGCAATGAACCAACAAATAGGAATATAAAGAAATTTAACTTTTTGAAGGTTTCATTCCCATGTTTATCTCCATTTTTGGGTTGGCCTTTACGTGGTTTCACGCCTGAACTCTTCATATGTACTATATAATTTATTATGTTTATGTAAATAAAGAATAGTCCCTAATGTTTTCCAGTGTCACACCTCTCGCTTCCCAACACACCTTATTGTCTGAATGCCCCTCTGTAACCGGGCACTCTCTGTTTCCCTCCTGGGACCCGACTCCAACGGTATCTGGCCTCTCACTTCAAACCGTTTGATTATTTATATCTATGTATTTTACCGCCTGATTTAAAGTTGCGTAATCTGATGGTTTGGAGTCACTAACATTTTTCTGAGATAAATATATTAACTTGATTATTATATTCTACCTTACTTTAGCTTGAAGTAAATGTTATTTTGAATGGCTAACTTTTGAGATATTTGAAGTGCAACCATGCAAAATTAATTTTGGCAAGCACGCCAAAACTCTGACACCATAGGGTATTAGGCTTATACAGCAACAGTTTCTGATTAAATTCACTCAGTATGCCCTTCTATGTGGCAACAAATGCTTAATAAGTTTATCAGTATCTAAGTTAGATATGTAAAATCATATCGAGCTGAATGTTTTCGGTTTGAAAATTTGATGCCTCATCGGACTGCAGCTTTAATAAAAATTGCAGCCTATTTGGCTCTGGATGGGCTAGGCTTATGATATAAATAAATGTATACAGATCTGTGTACATGATAATGTATTAGCAATTAGAGCCTATCTGTGTTGATCATGTGGCCAGGTTAATTCGCTTCACTTCACTCGAACAAGAGGAACAAGAGCAGAGATATAAATTTGAACAATTTATTAAATAAAATAAATCAGGACCTGTAGCAGGCTAAGCAAGTGGGTGACTGGGACCCAAATGCTAAGTGCCGGCAGAGGCTAATCGAAGGTAGTCTGGAATCGTCATCATTTTTCAAGGTAGATGAAGGTAGGTCAATCAGCGATACGCTTAAATAGGGTGTTGGGAAGCCACCTATTAACAACATCTACAATTATAGGACAAATAATAATACAGGTAAAAAGACAATCATAGCAATATATCAGTACAAGTATGAACTTTAAGTTTTTGCTTTGACTCGGCCGGGGTTTGAATCAATGTGATTCCAAATAGTGTTCACAGAGACAAATAAGTGTTCGCTCTTCATGTCTACCATTCGCTATTTCGCTAAATGGGAAGCGAACGCTCAGTTCATTGATCTATCCCGTCCTAACACAACTTTGGCACCACGGCTATGGCTTCTATAAACACCTAAATGGACATCCTTGGAAAATACACTTAAGTATTTAGATAAAACATGTCAAACAGAGTATACGATCCCATAAATCAAGCCACCAATCCTGTAACTAACAGCTAATCTATTAAGAATATATGAGACTGTCTCAAAAGGTGCTAAGCAATATGGGACAAAATGTTGTCAGTTGTAATGATCAACATACTAACTGCGTATGCATTTACTCAGGATAAACTGATTAGATTGTTACATGGTGTTTCATAATCCCAATAGAATACATGTTGATTTCAAGCAAATGTCCTTGTGTTTTCAGTGTAACCGTTTCTGTGCTGTTTTGTGTCAATCGTTACAATGGACAACAAAAATATTAGTTATCACCTTTTGAGACAGGCTCATGTACATGTATGTGAAAGTATGTCTGAACACTTTGACTTCTGGTTACTGAATGGTTTATTCACGGCATAGGGCACGCTTGACCCGCCGGCTAAACTTTCCATGACGTCATCTCATTTGCATATCTCTTTGTCCCCAACTCTGCATATCGTTAACATATATTAACCACAGGTCTAGACGTCTATTACGCATATATCACATCCCCCCCTCAAAGTATTTCTGAAACATGAAATGTTACAAAATAACAATGAAGAAACACAAAATATACAATATCAAAATATATGCGCACTTAACTTGCAAATGTCCGAGTGCACAATGCACTTAAGTCCTCAAAATCCGGCCGTAATGCCTGATATCTCATATTGTCCATATGTATCAACAGTAAAACACAAAATCTGAAATAAACTTAACTGTACATGCACATGTTAATCCTACAACAGTCGGAAGCACACTGACCTACTATAGATCTAACCTGCTCGCCGGCCTTATCAGCCGACCCGACCTACTTAGATTAACCGTACTGTTTACATTCAGTGTTGACGCTGACCCAGATTGCATCGCTGACGCTGACCCAGATTGCGTCTGCACGACCAACTCGGGTCGCCCCTCCACTGGCGCCCCAATGAGTTGTACTCGGTTATGATATAACATGTTGCCTGACTCATTTAAAATCTGATATTCTCTCCCGGACACCCCAGTTCGTCCCAAAATAACACCTTTTTTCCATTCCCCAGCATTATTTTTGTACTTTATCTTATCTCCAACTTGTATGGGCTTGTGCGTCTTACCGCACTTCCGGTCATGAAACGCTTTCTGACTGCCCTGCCGCTGAGCTGTCTGCCTTTTCTTAGGATCCTGCGTTTCGGGCACCAAAATACCCTTTGCCATAGGTAATCTGCCTCTTAACCTTCTGCTCATGAGCAACTGCACCGGAGATACGTTCAGGACAGGCAACGGAGTATTGCGATAATTCAGCAATGCTAACTGAAAATCAGCTCCAGTTTTCTCACACTTCTTTAACATGTCCTTAACTGTTTGTACGAACCGTTCAACCTGACCGTTGCTACCTGGATACTGTGGACTGGAATACACGGCCTTGAACCCGTAATGCAGTGCAAACTCCCTGTACTCATGGCTCTTGAACTGTGGACCGTTAACCGACACTACCTGACTAGGAATACCGTGCCTTGCAAAGTTGTCTTTTAACGCTTCAATAACAGTGACAGACGACGTATCGCCCAAAAGCGTTACCTCTGGAAACTTGGTGTAGTAATCTACAGTTATCAGGAAATTCTTATGATTTAATTCAAATAAATCGGCCCCCACTTTGTCGTATGGCTGACAGACGATCGGGTGATTTATCAATGGCTCGTTATGCAAATTTTTCAGGTTGTTTTGACAAGTGTCACACCGACTGACTTTATCCTCGATTTGCTTGTTAATATTTGGCCAAAACATACAGTCTCGCGCCAACTGCTTGGACTTAGTCACGCCTCTATCATTTCACCACGAAGAGCTGGAGGAACCACCACCCGATTGCCGTTCATTACAAGATTATTTTCAATTGTTAACTCATGCTTGTACGGAATGTACTGTCTCAGACACGGTGGTGTCTATCTGCCAATAACCTGTCTTCGCATCCAAAACTGAAAAATACTTAGCATCAGCTGTTTTGGCAATAATCTCATCAATAGTTTTGGTTGGGAACGGCCCTCTTTTTATCGCTTTGTCGGATCCAGACAGATTCTGATCCAGACAGATTCTAATTTTATTTGTTTTTTTTACGATCGTGATGGAATTAACCCACTCGGTAGGTTCATCCTGTTCCACTATGACACCTAACTCTACCATACGATCAAGCTCACTGCGTACCTTACTTTGAATTGCAAACGGAATCCGTCTAGGCGGATCTATGACAGGTTGAATAGACTTATCGACATGAATGATAGCCTTTGCTTTGATCAACCCCAACCCCTGAAATACGTCTTTGTATTCGCTTACCAGCTTCTCTGCCCCTGCGCTGGAACTGTTCGTCGGTGTGGCAATGTTTGTTGGTTTGCCAATGTTCGTCGGTTCGCCAATGTTCGTCAGCATGGCCCTGTGCACCTCATCCACGTGTGCCAGCAGGTTCAAAGTCACACAAGCCTGCTTGCCCAGGATGGGCTGGCAATCCGGCACCACCTGGAACCGAAGCACACTGTCGTTGACATCAAGCAGTGCCTCTCCATCTGGCGTGATCCGGTGACCGGAGAACGTCACCAACAAACATCTGGTGTTCGACAGCCTCCCCGGAGCGAGTCTGTCGAAGACGAACCTCGGAAGCACGTTTGCCTCCGATCCAGTGTCAAGCTTGAACTTGACAGGACAACCGTTCACCCGAACGATTGCATGCCACAACTCGGCATCCCGACCAGCACCGCAATCTACGGTGCCCACAAACAGATCCGTTGCCAGTACATTGACTTCCGCCGGATCTGGGTCTTGCTCGGCATTGTGAGGGTCGGGCGCTTCGACGTGAAGCTCGTTGACTCTCCCGAGCCTGCTCCTACAGACCTTCCCGAAGTGCCCGATCTTCTTGCAGGCAATGCACACCTTCCCTTTCGCTGGGCAGACTCCCCGGCGGTGCTCATAACCACAGTTCTGGCAGCGGATCTTGAAATCTCCTGCACCGGCGACGCCGGCAATCCAAGATGGCGATTTCCAAGATGGCGTCGCTGCTGACCGGACCGCCGATGCACCGGTACGCACATTAGCATAATTCCGAATGAAATCTATGTCTTTGCTTTCAACGTCTGATTTGGTGTCCTCCAACAGATCTGAACTGAACTCACTCATTTCACACATATTTATGCACTTTGTCAATGTTAACTCCGTAGTTTGAAGCAATTTGTTACGCAAATTCACATTTTTCACGCCAGCCACAACTCCTCCACCACTCCGTATTCACAGTCCTTGACTTTGTCCCTTAACGCTGTGATGTACGTCGCCATGTTTTCTGACACTTGATTATGTGAATTAAACTTGTAACGTGTGATAATTAGACTGCTTTTACCTACACAATAAACTCGAAATGCTTCAGTTAACGGTTTGATCTTTTCTTCATCGACGTACGCAAAAGTCATATTGGCAAATACCTTTTGTGCTTCCTCACCAGCAACGTGAAGGAAGATGCAGCATTGCACTCGTTCTCCTTTTAATATGACACCTGCCGCAGTGGCGTATATATAATATGCTCTGATCCATGTTTTCCAGTTCGATCTTGCGTTGTTGCTGAGGACAAGCTGACCAGGCGGCCGCAATATCGGCCAAGTATTTGCGGGCGGCATTCTTCCTCATCTGACACCATGTGAAAGTACAAAGTCTGAACACTTTGACTTCTGGTTACTGAATGGTTTATTCACGGCGTAGGGCACGCTTAACCCGCCGGCTAAACTTTCCATGACGTCATCTCATTTGCATATCTCTTTGTCCCCAACTCTGCATATCGTTAACATATATTAACCACAGGTCTAGACGTCTATTACGCATATATCACTATGTATGTATGTATATATATACACGCAGACCTTTCCATATTCGTTATTCCATTAACCGAATACAGATTTGTTTGATTTTGGAATATACGGTCTAAAACAGATGGCACTGTAATAGGCTCGGGCTTTTGAAAGGAGCTCCTTTATTTGATCAAACACAGACAGTTTGCTTGTGAATATTATGTAATTGTGTATTTTTCACGGTGCAAGTGTTAAGCCGTGTTTACACGGGCGATTTAAAACGCCACATATAAAACGCCTTGCCTAGATCGACACACATTTGCCGTGTAAACGCGACTCTGAGGCGTTTTAGGGCTGAATCGCTTCATATGAAACGCCTCATCTATACCACCTCGCGAGGTAGTATAGATGAAGCGATTCAGCTGGTTCCCGGCAGTAAACTATACACCTAGCAGTGCTTGCCGGCTACAGGCCGCCACAGGCTGCTGGTTCCCGGCGCCAAAACACTTTTAAAACTCTGCCCGTGTAAACGCACCTCAAAAACGCCTCATATAAATCGCCTTGTCTAGATCGTTTCACAATTCCCCGTGTAAACACGGCTTTACTGAGTCATTCAAGAATACTTGCCTTTGACAATATTGAACGCTGCGAGAGCGGGTACACAGGTCTGTATACTTCATTAAATGTTACATATATTAAATATGTCCTATATGATATTGATTTGAAATGAACAGTAATGTAAGTATGCACATACAATAATGAGATATCTATATGCTTTTAGCTCTGACAAGTGGTTTTTGGTGAAAGGCAAGTAAATTGCCTTAAATTGTTTAAGCAATTTGTTTGACAGGCCAAATGACCAAAACAATACATTATATATTTAACAATTTACTGTTTGATTCTTTGAATAACAATTTGTGCTAGGCAAGATCATTTCAGGTGGGACAAGAAAATATTGAGATGGTGCTGCAAGTTAATGGAGCGCCGATCAGCAAGTCAAGTTATTGTGTATGGGACGTACACAGGAAACTACCTCCAAACTCAGACGCAGTGAAATTTCATATTATGCGCTCCCCTTATCAAGCAAGTATATGGAACCAAGCAATCCAGAACTTCCCACAGTCAGTGATATGGGATCTAAACGTGTGGACGATCAGTTAGTTCCACAGTTACTTTCTCTGCCACCAATCTCAAAGGCATGCTCAGAGATCATATCATGTTGCTGCACCAAAGGGTGCCGGTGTTGCAGTTTCCACGGCACACCAGTTTGCGAGGGACACAGATTCAAATGCATTGTCAATGGCCGTGAGCAAACTTCATACAGAAAAAGTCAAATATCTCTCAAATTACACCACCTAGAAGCAACCCACTTGGAACACATATAGAAAACATATTGAATGAATAGATTATATTAAATTTATAAGGTTAGGCTTCTGCACTTCTATTAATTTTGAATAAAACTAAAGTTTTGCACTGCGCATACCATCAAACTCAAGGCATTGTCAATGGTTGTGAGGAATCTTCATACAGAAAACGTGAAATATCTCTAAAACCACACCCCTTAGAAACAAATCGTTTGGTAAACATATAGAAAACATCTTTACCCAAAACATTATATTAAATTTATAAGGTTAGTGACGATGCTGTTCGATTTTGACGCATGCACAGAAGCAATGTGTCCCTCGCAAACTGGTGTGCCGCGGAAACTGCAACACCGGAAAGTGCACCTACCATGTATCTAATCATGTAAATGTAAAAAAAAAAAACACGAGGACAACTGTAGCAATATTCCTGGTGATCATGAATTGTGTTTAAATTTGATGTGTTGGTGATTCGTTTGAAGCCAAAAGATATCTTATCACTGTGTTCAATAATATAGTTAAAGAAGGTTTTTCATATAATCATATTTGTTGCGAGGTAGCACACTATTCTTCGAGATTTGTTTGAAATGTTGAAATTTGAATTGTTTTTCGCAGCGGTCACAGTCATATTGATGCATATATGGTCACCATTATGGACACCAGATAAGGTCCTTCTGGTATTTATCACACACTAATGGTTCTGTCAGATTTATAATGTATGACAACGTATTAAAACCTATTTCATTCATGTTCCGTCCTGATATGACCTTAGATATTGCTAGGACCTAAAACAACAACAAACAAACAATCATTCATGTTTTTTTTGTATCATATTTTATTATGGAACTGAATATCCAAAGATATATGGGTCTCAATGGCAGCCATTTTGGATTTCTAAATTTAAAGGGTTAACCAATCAAAATCCCACTTTGCAAACACCATATTTGGATTTGTCAGGCCCCAATACATCTAGTAACCATGTTTGCCGGCCATTAACAAGAAATGCCCCTCTAAGTTTAATAATGACATTCACGAATTCTGCCTAGTCTCTAGTTGATTTTGGGGCGTGATCCTTAACAAATTGCAAATGAAAGTTTCTCACTGGGATGCATTTGAAAAAGACCCCACAAACAACGTATACAAAATTGACTTCCGTACAATTGGAAGGGGTCTAATTAAGCTAATTTATGCGAATTAGCTTTTGGGATCAGGGTGTGGTGATGAGAATAAAATGCAGGGATTAACATCTCAAATTAACCATTCTACAGCTGCGTTTACACGGGCGAGTTAAAACGCCCCAGCTGGAACCACTTGCCTAGATCGGTTTACATTTGCCCGTGTAAATGCGCCACTGAGGCGTTTTAGGGCTGAAACGGTCCAGCTGGAACATTCCACGTATACCACCTCGGGAGGTGGTTTACAGAAAACGTTTCAGCTGGTTCCCGGGCGGCGATTGTGTACAATAGCAGTGCTCGCCGGATACAGGCTCAGGTGTAACTATTTACTGGTGCCCAGCAGTGTTAGGGACCGATTAGGCCGAAATCTATTGAATGTGATCATATTTAACAGGATCACATACTCTAATAATGAAATTTAATTAAATTAACCCTAAATTCCAAGCGATATTAATGTAGCCGCTACATTGGCGTCGTTATTCATATTGTGAATCGACGAATGTAAACTAAACAAATAGCAGTGCTCGCCGGCTACAGACTCACCATTAAGGCTGTTTCCCGGCAGCTGAAACACTTTCAAATTTGGTCCGTGTAAACGCGCCACTAAAACGCCTCAGGTAAAACGCTTTGCCTAGATCGTTTTACTTTTTGCCCGTGTAAACGCAGCTTATGAATATACCCATGCTTTTATAGCGAAATAGCGAATGGTAGACAGGAAGTGTGAACACTTATTTGTCTCTGACACTTTTATGTTGAAGGAATACAATTAATCACAACAAATAGGTTAATTCTTACTTCATCTTCCAAATATTGGAAGTTAAGTATCAGGGGAGATGTCAAACCCGCGCAGGCCAGAGGTAGCCTCAGTTAGCAACTCGTCAACAGCCAGTTGGATGACACTACACTAAAGGTGAGTCGTACAGGTGGACTATCACAACAATATTGCTGAATTGTTGTAAATACTCTGTTCTCGTGTCGGATTGGTTAGAGTGTCTTTTTCTCTAGGTCATACTCCTATTCCTAATCTGAAGTTTGGTGGTTCCATTCCCCATGCCATCACTACTGCCAATTTGGATTGCCACTGCTGTGTATAACTTACTAATTCATCAAATGCCAGTTGCTCTCATACCATGCCTATAGCTATATTCACACGGGCGAGGTAAAACGCCTCACGCGAAACGCCTCGCGTACTGCGACTCACATTTGCCGTGTGAACGCGACGGTGAGGCGTTTTAGGGCTGAATCGATTCATATAAATCGCCTACTGTAAAACGCATCGCGAGGTGGTCTACACGAAGCGATTTACTCTGAGGCGTTCTACCCTGTCCGTGTGAACGCATATGAAGCGATTTAGGACGTCACACGCATGCGCAGTCGACACATTAGTTTGTTGACTTTCCGGTCGATCAAAAGCGCATATTATATAATTTAATTAATGAAACCGCTATCTATGCACAGATATTTCTTTCATCATTTATTTGTAGGGTTTCACTGCCCAGCAGAAGTTTTGACCGTTCCAAACCAATACGAATTATTAAATACATATCTAGGTCGAACCCACACTCTCTGGTGCCGGCGTCGTCGAACCCAAAATGGCGCTGGTTAGCCTGGACTTGCTCATGCGCAGATATCCACTTCCGCCTCACGCAGTGTCCGTGTGAACGGGCGCCTAATTCGCCTCACCTGATTCGATTTGTGTGATACGCCTCACATTTTGTCCGTGTGAATACAGCTTTAGTCGTGTAGGAGGTTAATTATCCCCTAGAGTCAGTAAAAATGTAAGCTTGGGCTTTCTATCGACCAATGGGGACCTTTCAGTTTGCATGAGTCTCTCATCAGATGGCGCACCATGCCGGTGTCGCAGTTTGAGCGCCCTGCCAGTTTCAGCTGACTGTCAGTTTCATGCACATGTGTCAAAATCTAACAGCATTGTCACTAACCTTATGAATTTAATATAATCTTTTTGGTAAAGATGTTTTCTATATGTGTACCAATCGATTTGTTTCTAGGTGGTGTGCTTTTAGAGACATTTCACTTTTCCTGTATTTTCTGTATGAAGATTGCTCACGACCATTGACAATGCCTTGAGTTTAATGGTACGCGCAGTGCAAAACATTAGTTTCATTCAAAATAAATAGAAATCAAGAACCCTAACCTTATACATTTAATATAATCTTTTTGGTAAAGATGTTTTCTATATGTGTACTAAGCAATTTGTTAATAGATGGTGTGGTTTAAGAGATATTTCATTTCTTCTATATTTTCTGTATGAAGATTGCTCACGACCATTGACAATGCCTTGAGTTTGAGTGTATGCAGTCAGCTGAAACTGGCAGGGCGCTCAAACTGTGACACCAGTCTCTGTAATGCTTTGGTTGGATAGACTATTAGAAGCAGTTCCTTCTGCTATCAAATGTTTGTAAATAAGAGGGGGTGTAGTTTGGGATTGAGGGCGTGTAGTTGGGTTGAGGTGTGTATGGTGGGGGCGTATGTTTGTGTGGTGAGTGTGTAGAGGTGTGTGGTGGAGGTGTACAAGTGTGGTGAGGATTTTGGTGTGTGGGGTAGGGGGATTTAGGGGTGTGTGGTGTGGGTGTAGGTGTGTGTATGGTGGGGTGTAGGTGTGTGTGGTGGGGGGTGTGATGGAGGTGTAGAGGTGTGGTGAGGATTTTGGTGTGTGTGGATTCAGGGGTGTGTTGTAAGTGGGTATGGTGTAGGTGTGTGTGGTGGGGGCATACTTTGGTGTGGTGGAGGTGTAGGGGTGTGGTGAGGATTTTGGTGTGTGTGGTGGGGTGTATGGGGATTTATGGCTGTGTGGTGAGTGGGTATGGTGGGGGCTTGGGGATGTGGTGGGGGTGTAGGATTGTGGTGGGGGTGTATGCGTGTGTGGTGGGTCTTGTCAGTGTGTGTGGTGGGGGTGTAGGTAGTTTGTGGTGGAGGTGTAGGGGTGTCTTGCAGAGTGGCACCTCACAATCTTCAGCATCCCTAAACCCCCAGCACACACCTACACCCCCACCACAGCCCTAAACCCCTCTGACACACATCTATATCCCCTACACCCCACGATACACCTATACTCCCAGTACCCCTTACACCCCAACCAGACACCTAAACTCCCACCACACACTTGGCCCCCCCCCCTCCACACACCTACACACTCACCACACACACACCTACACCCTCACCACACACACACACACGTACACCCCCACCACACACCACCACACACCTACACACATACCACCACACATACACCTCCCACACAGCCCTACACCCCCACCACATTCCTAAACGCCAATCACACACCTACACCCCACCACACCCCTAAATCCTCAACACACACCTACACCCACACCACACCCCTAAGCACTCACCACCCCCTAAAACCCCCACCACCCACCTACACCCCATCACCCACCTACACCCCACCACACACACCCAATGCACCTACACCCCCGCCACACACATACCTAACCCCCATCACAACCAAAACCCCCACACCCACCTACACCCCCATCACCCACCTACACCCCCACCACACACACCCAATGCACCTACACCCCCACCACACACATACCTACACCCCCATCACATCCATAAACCCCCACCACACACCTACACCACCAACACACCCACGCACCTACACCCCACCCTTCTATCCAATCATGATGGCCGACTTGGACCGGGAACGGGTGCTGCCACCAAGTGTAAAGTGAGAGAACTGGCTCATGAAGGCTCCCCATTGTCAGGGTGAAACAAAGTCTATTCAGACTTATCCATGATGGGCAGTATAAATCTTCAAGAAGAAGAAAATGTGAGATGAGTGACCACCATTTAAATACTTCAAAACCATTTTCCTAATGTAACGTTGTCACTAATCCACAAAATATCCCAAATGTCATGTCCACATACAAGTTTTCACTGAAAACACATAATGTCTTTCGGCTGAGATGAGGCTGAAGATGGGTTTAGGAGAAAGATCTGTGAAAGGGGAACAGGTGACTTGAGGGTGGACGAGCTGGGGAAGCGGGCTGTAGGGGGGAGAGGATGTCTTGGAAGATGTAGGCGGAGGGAAAGGAAACGAGGGCAAAGAGAAATTCTTTCGAATTAACATTTGACTTCGGGAATGGGATATGGCTGATGCTTTCTGACTGAATTTGAGCTGACAGGACTCTCATCTGGTTGGAACTTGGATGGCGGATGAAAAGCACGGTTACCTGATAATGAAAGTGTTAGCACTGCTAACTAGAGCAGTCATACTGTCACCGACAGCGCCCATACTACCAACTAGAGTATCTAACTAGTGTCACCAAGTGCTGTCAATCAACTGTTTATATTGTCAAATGGAACCTTATTGCTGCTACTCATGATATTGTCAAGTAGATCACTTATGCTGTCAACTAAAGTAGTTGTAGGCCCTACTGTCCACATTACTGTCACTCAGACTTTCAACTAGAGTGGTCATACTGTCAACTAAAATATTCAACTAGTGTCACAGGAGTAGCTGAAAACGGTGCCTACTGTCAAAGACCCTATAATACTAAGACGGCTCACTCCCTATCTCTCCAATGGTAATGTAAATTTCGCAGTGCCACCTTGTGGTGGGTTTGATCAGCCCAGCTGCTGGTTGGTGTTTCACATGTAAACACATACAATGAGGTAGGTAAGTATGAATACACATCAATATGAAATTGTTATGAACAAATACGCATCATCATCAGCATCATCATCATCACCATCATCACACATCTTTCACATTCATATATACATTCATACATATCACCTGTTTAACCAAGAGAACAGCCAGCGCACCAAGTTATAATATTACTGAATGCCCGGCCACGTTTGAGACACCAGATAATACTACAAAAACTCTCCCCTTCATATCACTTATCTATCAACTCATTAACCAATGCTAAGGAAGAATGAAGACAAGTCACACAGATAAACAGTGGAGAAGTTGTGCTTTAATAACACCAACTCCTGTCCTGTCCACCTACCAGTGACCTAGCATCCACACCCCTTGCCTTCTAGCCACACACAATCTCATTACTACTTTGGCCTGTATAGAAGCAGTGCCGACAGCCCATGGGACAGGAGTCCTATGGCTGTGTACACACTCCATTGGAATAGATGAATTTTGATAGCATCAGACAGAGTGTCTGGGGTTCCTGCTCAAGAGTAGGTGTGTCTCACTCAAGAGCCAGGAGTAGAGTGATCTCTCTTCAGTGTGTCTGAAGCAGAATCTAGATTAATGATCTCAGGTTTGAGGCTAGTGTGGTCAGAGAGCCAATGGGATGCAGGTGACTGGGCAGTCCATAGCCAGCCAATCAGACACCTCCACAGTCAGGGTGGGTGGCACCCTCCCCCAGTAGGGGTGGCTGTCACTCAACCCAGCTGCAGGTGGTGCCCTGTGTGTATATGCAAATTAGGCTGGTGTGCACACCCAGTGGTCATGTAGGGACAGATAGCTGCATACAGTTACAATAGATCTCTGTTAAAATGGTCTTTTCTCCAATTGCACTCTTTATGGATGCATAGAGAAACATTTCAACAATCATGTACTGCCTCTTATATAGGAACATCTCTTCATTAATCTCAGGCATAATATATGAACATATATTGCACACAGCTTATATCATGTCATAATGGGAGTGGGATATTATTACTTTTAGTTAATATAACATCGTCCCCACTCCATCACCCAAGAATAATAATGCTCTCTGCCAATATCTAATTCTTAACCGAAAAACCGTATATTTTTACAAAGTGGTGGCTTTGATCATTTTGATTATTCAGTACAGGCTGAGAGAGTCAGTCAACTGTAGCATAGTGTTTATGTTGTCAACTGGAACCTTCATGCTGCTAACTAACTTGATTACTGATATTGTCAAGTGGATCACTGATACTATCAATAGATTAGTACAGTAGTCGTAGGCCCTACTGTCCACGTTACTGTCACTCAGACTTTCAACTAGAGTGGTCATCCTGTCAACTAAAACATTCAACTAGTGTCAGAGGAGTAGCTGAAAACGGTGCCTACTGTATTTGTGGTTGAGAAAGTTCCACGAGGGGGCTCCACCGTATATGGAAGATCGCTGGAATGTGTTGGCCAGTTCAGCGATTAACAGCATAGTTCACTGCGTTCCGGGAAGGTGGCGCCACCTCCGCGCGTGCAATGATGTGCATATGTGGTGGTTTAGCCGTCGGTCTCCGCCCGCGAATAGACTAGTTCATAATTCCAGCCACGCGGTGCATTGTGGGATGTTTGGCAGCAAAGCAAACCAGCACGAAGCACATGGCTCATGTTGAAGCAGTGAGTGCAGCAATGAAGTCTGTTAGCTTCAGGTCATTTCAGCTAATGTTTGAAACGTAGAATACCAACTAAAAAAACAAAACAAAAACATTAAGATGTTAATCTTGTATCTGGCATTGCATTTAAATCAATCTATTCAGCACATTTTATGCCATTTGTATTTAGATCTAGACAAATCTGGTCATTCAGAATAGTTTTAGAACAATAGCCAGTCAGCTTTACTTATTTTATTCATGTTTTTATTTATATCTTATCATTAATCAAATCTGTAGAGCTAGAAAATGGGTAAGGTTAATCAGACATTAGTTATATATTTCTTTGAAACAAGTTTCTGTTGACATATTAAAATATCAAATATTTAGAACAAGGATTCTAAATGGTGATATGAATATCAGCCTGTAAAGTGATTGTTTTGTGCGGAATTGTATGTTTCTAAGCTTAATTTTGGATAGTTGTCTTAAATATATTCATTATAATATTATATTGCATCATGTATCCATGCTTATGCCAAATTGTTCTATATTTCTATTACTGTAGAATAAAATTGAAGTTTTGGACTTCGCATATGGGCAAACTCAACAGCCCGGGCCTTTGTTTTGATGTTAACGCCGTTTACAGTGTGTAAAAATATACGGATTTTCGGTTCGGAATTATATATTGGCAGAGAGCATTATTATTCTTGGGCAACAGAGTGGGGACAAGGTTATGTAATCTAAAAGCAATGGTGCCCCACACACACTATGACATGATATAAGCTATGTGAAATATACGTTCATACATGATGGCTGAGATTAATGAAGAGATGCTCCTATATAAGAGCCAGTTCATATTTGGTGACATCTCCCTCTATGCACCCATAAAGAGTGCAATTGGAGAAAAAGGACATTTTTAATATATATATATTTGTAACTGTCTACAACTACCTGTTACCATAGTGCTGATGGGCAAGCACACCAGCCTAATCTGCATACACACATAGACACCACCTGCAGCTGGGTTGAGTGACAGCCACCCATACTTGGGGGGGGGGTATCACCCTCCCACTCTGTGGTGGGTGCCTGATTGGCTGGCTGTGGGATGACCAGTCACCTCTGCTCCCTTGGCCCTCTGACCACACTAGCCTCACTTTGAGATTAATTATTCAAGAAACTGCTCCAGACACACTGGAGAGATCACTCTACTCCTGGCTCTGGAGTGAGACACACCTACTCTAGAGCAGGACCCCACATACTCTGTCTGATGCTACCAAATTTCATATATCCAAATTGAGCTGTGTGCAACAACCAGGGAACTCTGGTTCAATGGGCTGTAGGCACTGACGCATAGATACTAGAGAGGTAATGCGACTCTGTGTGGACAGAAGGTAAGGGGTGAGGGTGATAGGACACTAGGAGGTGAACAGGAGTTGATGCCAATAAAGCACAACTTCTTCACTGTCAATCTATGTGACTTGTCTTCCCTTTCTTCCTTATGAGTTTGTTTAGGAGTTTGTTTAAGAGTGGCATCAGAGGTGAAATGAAGGGGGAGAGTTTATGGTATTCTCTAGTGCTCTTCGCGGCCCGGGTACTCAGAAATACTATAAGTGCATGCGCAGTCGGATTTACTAACTCGTCTATTAAACATGTTGCGAATAAGTTGAACAATAAATGGAGAATTCAGGCGCATAAACTGAGAAAAATACATTAGTTGTTCTCTGTAAAATACAATTTGTGGATGCGTTTTTCAGGTAAAGTCTATCACTTTTACATTAGGGAATCCATTACATAAGGGATGTGTTAGTTTCTGTAGAAAAAAAACCGGATTTGACTATCGGAATGATGCCAGCTTCAGCTCAAACATCATAGTCATGGTTTCATTTTTGGCCCGAATGGCGTTTTTCGGTTTTTGCGCCTGAACTCTTAGACAATTAATGTAGGTCTACTAGTAGTAGTAGTCGTATCGTCTAAGATTCAAAACAATGACAGTAAGTTGACAGTGGCTTTATTAGTGTTCACGCGGCTTCCATAAACAAGATATCAATATTTGTAAATTATATCTGCCTATTTATATAATTGTAATTAAATGTGTACAACTTGAAACCATTATCGACAGATTTTCAGTTGATTTACATCATTGAGACATCCATGTCATTGGGGTCTTAATATTTTTAACATTTCTAAAGCTGGTTATTATTAATTTGATAAATATATTAATCATTTTGTAAAAATGATTAAATTGCAAATCCAGGTTGCAAGGTTTCCCATAGGTCATCATCGTTTTCATATATAGAACAGAACATCTTTCCAAAAGGGATTTATCTCCCACTCACATATGGTCAGAAGTAAGTATAATGACAACGTTTAAGTATTGTTACATATTCCAAGTACAATATTAATACCAAGTGGGTAATTGGGTCCAGGATCCAGACTTAGGTATATGTACATTTGGGCAGTAAACGCAGTATAATTACACCACACTAAGGTTAATTACAGACATAATAAATTATACATCATACATTAATATACACAAGAAATTAGGTGGGGGTATTCAGAAAGAAAACCAATGGGTATATAACTAAACTTTTGTTGTGGACTTAAATATACTGGGCATAAATACTTTAATTGTTTGCAGATTGCACATATTACTCTCATTGAGAGTACACACATTTGGAACTTATCCCAAGTATTAGAGCTTACCATTGATCAGCAAATATGGAACATCGAATGGATATGTGTGCAGAGTGCCAAGTGCCTTTGGCACGTTAATATCACAAAACTGAACTCTTTAAGGTGGCATCAAGATTGCGAGGCTCTTAAAAGCCATTAAATATCTGAGAATTAAAAAAGCAGCAACACATTGTTATCACTTGGAAATCTAGGAATTTGGAAAATTATCAAATAAATTGTGGATTTAGTACTTTTTGTGTTGCCCTATTAAAGTGAATTCATTTACTTGTTTTTATATCTATTCAAATGTCAGTTGTTTGCTACCGATTAATAAACCTAATGCACACATGATGCGTCATACTGTGTTGACATTTGCAGTCTTATAGAACCCATCCTTAGACCCCATAGCCACCTTCATGTACTGGCACGATCCAATCAGAATTGCCAGGCGTTGCATGTATTTGGCGGGATGTTTGCATTTATTAACTTCATCAGTCATGGACAATCATGGCAATAGGGTTATATTGGACGGAAAATGTCAAGGAATGTTGTAATAATTATAATGAAAAAACATGGGATTTAACTGTCAGAAGATCCAGGAAGGCTTGTGTAGAGGAGGTCACGTGACTAGGTGTACAATGTTCCACTTTACCAACTGAAGAAGTCACCAGCTTGTTGCGTCCCAAATTAGATCTCCTTCATCAAATATGACTCAGATATCAATGAAAACTGACTCTTCAGAGTAGTCACACCAACTGCTTCATATAAGTGTGAACACTGAAGTGTAATTAAAGGATGCACATTTGTGATTATTCAGATAAATACATTATGCGTAAATACATGTATACCTCATGGATTTAGGTAAATATTTACATATATGTGTTCGTTTGAATAACTACCAACATGTACACTTGTATTACAGTTTAAATTGGACATGACTATATATAGCATATATTATAATATATATGGCCTATTATATGTAATATATATATATATATTATATAATAATATATATCACATAAGCATATACAATGAGACCTCTCTAAATCGACCGAGCATGGGACTGACTTTAAATGGTCCATTTAGGGATGTGGTCGGTTTAGGGAGTTTTTCATTTCATTACAATGTTATAGTATGGGCGATCGTTTGGGACCCAAATAAAGCGATTGATATAGGGGAGTGGTCGATCTGTGGAGGTGGTTGGTTAGAGAGGCTTCACTGTATTTAGTATATCATTCCGTAGATGTATATATGTATATGTGCTCTATAATCCATTATGGGAATATAAACAAGGACACTACCGATCTTCAGTTCCCTATGTAATAGTTAGCACTTATCCTATCTAGCTGACCCTGTTATTATGACATAGACCACGGTGGCGCCCCCTGTGAGCGGCCCTGTGCACTGTATGCCAGCTGCGCCTGGCCTTAACGCATTCAATTTAACGCATTCAATTTTTAACTATGTATAGATAATATATACATAAGTATATATTCGTGTATATATGCATGTATACATGTATATTTATATGTATGTGTGTATATATACACATACTTATGCATATCCTATATATATATATATAATATGCATGTCCTGAAAGAGTTGAATACATATCCATTTGATATCCCATATTCTAACAAATGCAAATCATACTCATGAATTAGCTTCGAAAGCCGGCCGCTAGGGTATTCAAGTTGCATGTAAGGTGAGTGTATATCGGGTGGTATCTGCGCGATTAAACATAGCTTTATGGAATATAGAATATTAACACCTTTTGGTCCTTGGGTTGATACTTAAATTTGAGTAATCTTTGTTAAAATATCGCATTTCCTCGAATAACCGCCCCCTTTTGAAAAATAAGCAAGGGTCCATCCAATACAGTAGAGAAGCACCCCGCCCCTCCCTTCCCCCAACCGAAAACAAACCCTCGAAGACACACACAAACTATTCTTGCATTAAATAAACACCAAGTTCTCCCCCCACCCCCCACCTCCACCAGAGTGTACCAAAAAAACAACTAAAGGAAGAGTAAAAATGCACCAAAACCCTGGCTCCAAACTCGAGAAAATACGGTAGTGGTACAGAAGTAAATACCATACATTATATTAGCCAATTTAGTTTTTTTTAAAGCGATCCGTAATGTACCTTTTGCATTACTGTGGCTGAAGAAAGATTATGTGGATTATGCTTGCGGTAGATATCACCCAATTAGTCATTAGGCTTGTGTGTATACAATGAGTGCCACCAGCCAATGTGCATCAAGTTCAATAGGGTTTCCATGGCGACGCAGACCTTTGTTAACCTCAAAGAGAGGGGAGGATAATACTGGATAACTGAACACTGGCGTCATTTTGGTTAAATATCAGCCCCACTCCACTGCACTCCGAGTGACACCCAATAATGCCATGTAGACTGGTAACTGGGTCACTCTCCTGAAAACTGGTCAGCATGGGTTGGGATTTTAAAACATCAATAAAAAAACTTCCTACTTATTTTGTTCCTTATACTTTTCATATTCATGTTCAGGTTTGATGAAAGAAATAAGGGAAATAAAATAAACTGTGTGCAACTTTGGTCCTTTTAGTTATGAAGTGTTTTTGTACAAATACAAAACAACATTTTAGAGTCAGCCATTTGTAACATGACATATGGGACATGGTTGAATCCTTATTAACATCTTGTGTTGCATTGATATATCAAACAAAACAGTTCCCAAATCAAAACGGAAGTATTTATTAACATGCATGCATGCTTAAAAAAAAAGATTTGATGTCTTCAGAAATAACATTACAAATTTCCATCACACGTGTAACCAGTGGTGTCTGGATGCCACACAAATATTGTATTATTCAGTGAATAAAGCATGGCTGGGAATTACTTTTTTTTTTTTTATCAATATAACCACTACATATTTCTGATTATTATGCCATGATTAATATGCTTCTAAATATGATATTATCTAATTCTGATTAGATTGTTATTAAGCAGACTGTGTGGTGTCCTAAACATGTGTTACACGTCTGACACACATGTTATACGGCCATAAGACATAGCTTAATCATGGACTACACCTTTATTTGTTATCTCATCAATTTATATTTTACATAGATGTAAATGTGAGATTTCCAGCTTTCATTTGCAACCAGGAAATGCAAAAATTAAAAATATTAGATTTTAACTCTCCATGTGGCACTTCTGGCCAGTTTTCAGGAGAGTGACCCAGATACATGGATCTGGATGATGTGCACAGTGAGATGCTTAGTTCTGAAGCTGCATAGTCCGATGAAAGCATCAAATGTTCACCTGGCCTTGATCCTATATATCCAACTTCGATACTGGTTCACCCATTAAAGGTTTATCGCAGTCTGCTGGTCCGGTAGGCCTTCTATGCTGGCACAGTCGAAAACAGGTCAACAAAATCATATGGGCACCATTTTGGTTAGATAAATGATTCACCCGGTACTTGTAGTACATGGGTGAACGACAACGTATTGTAAATACAGGCGAAAATAGGTTTAGTATGGAACATGACCTAGAAACTGTGGCTCCAGTATCAAATGGCTACCCATATAGGCACAGAGTTGGTGAAATGGGCGAGAATGCAAAAAGACAAGATGGCGGCTGCAGAACGCCGTCGATTTCACTTTAAAATCTTATTAAACTAGATATTATATTATATTTTTCAACTCAAAGGTAGCGGGCTATCAATAAGATATATGTAAAGAATAATTGTTGCTTCTTAGATTGTGAAATAAGGCTCTCAATTCTTTGACCCGCATTTTCAACAACTTTTACATAGGGTTGGTTTGCACCCCTACTGCAGCAGTACGGGGTGAATCTTGTATCTACATTTTGATGTGCATGTCAACATTCATTCTACGTCTTGTCTCTTCACATATCTCCAAAGTTAAAGCTGCATAGTCCGATGAAATATCAAATTTTCAAAACCAAATCAATTATCTAAATTTGATTTTACATATCTAACTTAGATACTGATGCACTTATTAAGTATTGGTTTCTTCGTAGAAGGCAATACCGAGTCAATTTAACAGAACCTGTTACTGCAGAAGTCTATGGTGTCAGAGTTTTGAGAAGCTTGCCAAAACTAATTGTCCATGTTTGCACTCAAAATATCTCAAAAGTTTACCATTTAATAGACAAGTAACTTTGAACTAATGTAAAGTAGATACTAGTGATCGATCTAATATATTTACCTAAAAAAAAATACAGAAATTCAAAACCATCGGACTATGCAACTTTAACCATTTGAACTACAAGTTCCTCCAGACCAAAGTAAAGTACATTATGACGACCAATTTTCTGTATTTCTATCAAATAAAAGTATGGCTCGAACTCAAAATCATCGGATTATGCAACTTTAAGTGACTTCACGCGTTTGTGTGCATAATTAGGGAAATCCAGGTACAGTAAAACCTCTCTAAATCGACCGACCATGGGACCGACTTTAAATGGTCCATTTAGGAAGGTGGTCGGTTTAGGAAGTTTTTCATTACATCACAATCGTACAGTATGGGCGTTTGAGACCCAGATAAAGTGATCGATATAGGGGAGTGGTTGATCTGTGGAGGTGGTCGGTTAGAGAGGTTGTACTGTACCTGGATTTCCCTAACTATGCACACATAATTATGTACACAGCATATCAACTGTAGTTGATATGCTGAACTGGATTCGCAGAGGCTGGGAATATGTATTACTATTAGCACAAAGATGTCCTACTACACAACGGAATTAATGAATGCTATCATTTCAACGGAGTCATAAGTGGACACCAGTTGTTGATCACAGATGGCCAGGAAGTTGGCATGACATGTAAAAGAAGTTAGAATGCAACAACGCTTGGTTACAAAAAAAAGTAAAAGGGGAAGAAGCATTATATTGATTCATAGCAACACCGATACAGAACTTTACTTAATGACCTAACAACATTAATTAGTAGAACCCCATTTCGAATCCAGGGTATAAGGAGACTGACTGGACATGACATGGCAGGGTGGGGAAGCTGCACCCCTTTTGTATGTGTCACCTGCATTCTTACTGAATTAACCCTTATATAAGCCGGTGTTGTACATAGGTGTCTGCAATTGTAGCAACTACTGAGATCACTGGAAGACTTGAAGGGAAGGCCTCACACCTTAGGGTGTTAAATCTGTTGGCAGAATCAGGCCTCAATGACTAGGTTATTATTCTCTTGTCATTATCAGGCCTTACTAATTCGGTTATTAATTGTATTGTTACAATCAGGCCTCAAAGACTAGGTTATTATTTCTAGTGGCACAATCAGGCCTCACTAATTCGGTGGTTAATTACATTGTCACTATCATGCCTCAATGACTATGTTATTAATTATATTGGCACAATCATGCCTCACTTACTAGGTCATTAATTCTAGTGTCACTATTAGGCCTTAATAACTCGGTTGTGAATTATATTGGCACAATCAGACCTCAAATACTAGGTTATTAATTCTATTGGCACAATTTGGCCTCAAAGACTGGGTTATTAATTATGTTGTCCCTATCAGACCTTAATAACTCGGTTATTAAAATGATTGCCATAATCCAGCCTCAGTGACTAGGTTATTAATTATATTGACACAACCAGGCCTCAAAGACCAGGTTATTCATTCTATTGTCTCCTAGGTTATTATTTCTTCTGGCACAATCAGACCTCAAATACCGGGTTATTAATTATATTGACATACTCAGGCCTGAATGACGAGGTTAATCATTCTATTGGCACACTCATGCTTCAATGACTGGGTTATTAATTATATTGGTACATTCAGGCCTCAATGATTAGGTTAGTTATTCTATTGGTACACTCATGCTTCAATGACTGGGTTATTAATTATATTGGTACATTCAGACCTCAATGATTAAGTTATTCATTCGATTGGCATACTCAGACCTCAATGACTAGGTAATTAAATCTAGTGGCACCCCCATGCTATTTGGGGTATCTTGACTAACATTTAACTATGTTTGTAGCGTACAGTTTATTTACAACTGAACTATTTGCACAACCAATTGATATCTCAGTAAGACTGACACAACCTAGCCGCATTATATTGAAGTCCCTTCTGTATGTAGGTTTATTATATATATACATTTACATATATTCATTTAGTAATATGCATCATAATCATTCCACCTGTACACGTATTACATAAGTGCATTAAACAACTTTTTTTTGTTAAAGAAGAAAAAGAGGTTCGTTCGTAAGGGAGATTGAATACATATAAGGTCCATGATTAATGATTATAGATCCGAACATGGGGCATACTTGTCCACTCTATGGGGAGTATAACCTTGTAAGCAACTAGATATATACATGTTCCTGGTGAAACAAAGTGGAAGCCCCGTTGCAGCATATTAATAATGCGATCCAGTGGATGTATGGATGACGTCATTTAAGAGGTTATTACCTATTCTGTCGATTTGGAAATGCAAGACAACTGACTACCCCGGGTCAATGGAATAGTACTTTACCAGCACAGTACCTGGGAAACAGGGTTGATGAGGGGTGGTATACTCCACATATCTAGTGGTGGCATGTGGCAAGGAGCATTCAAATTGGGATTGAATCAATGTGATCATTTAATGGATCAATATATCAAACAATCTACTATTTCAGCTGTGTTGTTGGTATCATATCTAAGGCATAACATGTGTAGGCCTACTCATTCGTATTTATACATGTCCAGTAGCTAAGGTATAACATGTGTGCTCACATATCCAGTATCTAAGGCATAACATGTGTAGGCCTACTCATTCGTATCTATACATGTCCAGTAGCTAAGGTATAACATGTGTAGGCCTACTCATTCGTATGTATACATCTCCAGTAGCTAAGGCATAACATGTGTGCTCACATATCCAGTATCTAAGGCATAACATCTGTGCTCATTTGTATGTATACATATCCAGTATCTAAGGCATAACATGTGTGCTCACATATCCAGTATCTAAGCATAACATATGTGCTCATTTGTATGTATACATGTCCAGTATCTAAGGCATAACATGTGTGCTCACATGTCCAGTATCTAAGGCACAACATGTGTGCTCATTCGTATTTATACATGTCCAGTATCTAAGGCATAACATGTGTGCTCACATGTCCAGTATCTAAGGCATAACATGTGTGCTCACATGTCCAGTATCTAAGGCATAACATGTGCGCACATTTGTATGTATATACATGCCTGGTGGTTAGTCTGTAATAGTACGGTTGAAGAATTAAAAGCCTAGAAATACATGAATTTCTAAATCTAAAACTAAAACCTGTGTTCATGAGTTAGTCTAGGATGTACTTATTTAATTCAGTAGTGAACTCGAAGTAAATGATTTATTTATTCATACTAGAGCTATCATTTACCACAGTGCATTTATGCACAATTCTAGTAACGGCTACTTTTGGTAGTTTACTTAGGGCTCTTCATACTGGAGTAATGACATTAAAACACTGTCTTAACATGGTAGCCGGATAGACCTCCCTCTAAAGTTTCTACATGGTTCTGGAAAACATGGAAAGTTTACAAAATAACAAATAGGTTATCCAGACCGTTAGAAGTACTTAAAAATCAAACATTTGTGTAAGAAAGTTTTGAAAAGTTACGTATGCGTATTTTTGTATCCCAAAGAAACCGATAATGCTTTAAAGAAAATCAATAATAACATATTTACAGAACTAAATAGGTTTAAAAATACCGGAAAATAGTAGTATAAATGCCTGGAAAAGTATCGAAAAATGGTAGTTTATTGTACTTGAAAAGTATGGACTTGTACTCAACCAAAAGTGTAGGAAGCCTGACTTTAAGATATGCCTCTGGGGAGAGCTACAGGGCTACCAGATCTTTCGACATATGGCTTAGAACAAAGCACAATCTCTTACTATCTCATAGAGCATCTTTGGTGTAGGTATAACTACGTTTTACCTGATAGAGAATCATAGGTAAAGATATAATATATAGACAATCATAGTTGAAGGCATAATTACTTACTACCTACTTGAGAACCTTCGCTGAAGGTACAGTCTTTTGCCATCTACTGGAGAATCAGAGGTGAAGGTGTCATTACTTACTACCAACTAAAGAAACATTGGTGATGGCATAATTTCTTATTACCTCATGGATAACCATAGCTGAAGTAATATCCTCTTGTTACCTCATGGCGAATCACAAGTAAATGTATGGCCTTTGAGAACCCACAGGAGAATCCTTGAGATAAGTATGACCTCTTTGTACCTACAGTGAATCCTTGAGGTAGGCATGACCTCTTAGAACCGACAGGAGAATCCTTGAGGCAGGTATGAGCTTTCAGTACCTACATGAGAATTTCTGTGGTAGGTATGACCTTTGAGAACCCACAGGAGAATCCTTGATTTAGGCATGACCTCTTTTTACCTACAAATGAATCCTTGAGATAGGTATGACCTTGTTGTACCTATAGGAGAATCCTTGAGGTAGGTATGACCTTTTCGTACCTATAGGAGAATCCTTGAGGTAGGTATGACATATCCGTACCTATAGGACAATCCTTGAGGTAGGTATGACCCTTTCGTACCTATAGAACAATCCTTGAGGTTTGTATGCCTCTGACTACAGGAGAATCCTTGGTGGAGTTCATACATCAGCAAGGGTAAACACTTGGTTCCCAGTTTGTCCGTAGCTGACTACAATGTCCTGCTGGTTTGTAGCTGGATGTGAGGTGGTGACACTATGGTCCTCGCGTCCTGGCCCTCTGTGTTCCACTTTGGGTGACGCGGGGGGGGGGGGGGGGCAGCCTTATTTGTACACAGTGCAGATGCTTGGCTATATGGGCGTTAATTGGCTCACCACTGCTCCTGTCTTCTCCATGTTCGTTAGAATTTCCTGATGGAATAAAACACATTTATTAGTTTGTTTGTTTTTTTGTGTGGCATTCTGCTTTTTTTTGTTTAGCGGGGAAGAGAAAATCGACCAAATTTTAAATTCAAAATAGCACAACTATATAATATCTTATCACAATACAATACAATGCAAGATCCGTGTATAAAGGATATAAAATGACAACATTTCTAAGTCAAAATAGCACGGAATTATGGATTAGCGAAAGACAATACAAAGTCAATGCACAATAGACAAACTTTTAACAAATTTCTAAGTCAGAATAAGACAGAATTGTGCATGTTAACGTAACATGATTAATTCGCGGGTGGAGGTGGGGCAGGGGCGGGGACCCCCTAAAAACACCCCAACCAGACTTGACCTGCCGTAATATGAACAAACTAAACCAACCCCGGTGATGCCACCTACCAGGAGCAGTGGAACTACCTTGCCCAGTTACAAGAGGAGCTGAATCGAAACTCCCGCCAAAACATCACGTGACCGGATTCAAACCCAACTGCCTCCACGGCCACAACTCCTCCAGCAGCCGACCGGACCACACCACCACCATTTTCTTCACCCACCCACACCTCAGGACATGAGGAAGGGCAGAGGGTTGAGGGTTCGGTCTCCGGCCCACTCTACATCACAGACAGGACTCCCGAGGGAATACCCACACCATTTGGACTGACACCCCTGCATCTGACCTGTACCAGACTGAATCATTGTGAACTGAGTAATAAAATACCCATTGTATACTACTTCTGCCTCCGCCTTCGTGAATTATGTTTGAGCGAAATACAATGCAACATCAATGCACAAAGGTAAAGTAAATGACCATATTTCTAAATCAAAATAAAATGCAACCTCAGAGTGCAAAGAATATCAAATTACAACATTTCTAAGTAAAGGTAACATAAAATATGTTTTAGCGAAATTCAATGCAATATCCATGCACAAAGGTAAAACGATTGACCAAATTTATAAATATAAGTTTCAGTGAAATATAATGTAAGCTCCACACACAATGGATATAACCAGGGGCGTAGCTAGACCTTTAACGATGTGTACTCCTAATTTAGGCAGGGGGTTTAGGGGGCCGCTTAAGCTTAAGCTGGCGCATTTGACACATTTTAGACTTGAGTTTTCGACACTCCGGACTACCACATGCTTCCCCCCTCTCTCTCTCTCTGTCTCTTTATTATTTCTGCCCATTTTCATTCAACCATCGCTTTTACACATGTTGATGACACAATGTAAAAGTATATAATCAAATATGTCAAAAGACAATTAGGTAGTTAAAAAAGAAAGAGCTTATTGTAATATATGCATAAGAGACATCCAGGCACGTGTGGAGAACAAAGGATACGTTAATGAGATGACGTCATAGACAAAGGGTGCCGGCGGTTCAGAACCCTGGATGGTGAATAAAATGTGAAAGTATGACATCTGAACACTTTGACTTCTGGTTACTGAATGCTTTTATTCACCGTCCAGGCTCCTGAACCGCCGGCACCATTTGTCTATTTTTTTCTTTTTTTTATTGAGGCTGTATTTATACTGTCCATAGCATGTAAGCCCGGGTACCCAGGTTTGTTTTCAATGCTGGCCAGCTGTAGTTTTGGTGTTGTCTTACCAAGCAGTAGCTGCTGATAAGTTATTTGAGTGTCTGCATTTCAGTAGCAGATAGATAGTCTGTTGGTATGTTTCGTCGTATATTTGTTCTATTCTTATTACTATGTTAGTTGTTTTCTTAAGGTTCTATGTTAGTGTTTTGGGGTTTTCTTGGGAAGAGTTTTCCGCTTTTTCTACGTAATAGATGGTTGAGTTATCTTTGTTGAATTTGATTTGATTTATATTGTTGTTGGATATGTTATCTGGCTTTTGTATTTCCGGTTGTCTCGCCCTGGGCTGTCCAGTTGGTGGGCCATAACATATCACCTGCCCCCTTGTGGTGCAGTTCAGTTGGGGTTTCCAGTTTTTATTTTGCACAGATATTTTTTGTATGTTTTTAGGTCAGGGATTTGTCTTTCTTTCACCGTTTGGGCATTCCATGCCTTGGCGGCCATTTCCAGCGTGCTCCTTTCATGGGCTTTGATCCGGCTTCTGGTCTGCCTTAGTAGTGGTGCCTTGCTTGCTCTGGTGTCCCTTAGTGGTTGGGTTAGACGCTTAATGTCTTGGCTATATCCATATGCTAATGTTTTTAGGTGGATTATTCTTCTGTTTTCTAGTAGCTTTACTTTAGTTCTTTTGTGTAGGTCATAAGTGGGGTGTAGTTTGTCTACTTTCAGGCAGATTTTTAGGGCCCTATTTTGTAATATCTGCAATTTTTTTAGTAGCTCTTTTTTAGCACCCATGTAAATTACATCCCCATAGTCAAAGTAGGGGAGTACCATGCCTTTGAAGATTTTTATTGACATATCTTGTGTCATATAGTTTCTTAGTTTAGCAAATAGCCATAGTTTGTGGTTTACTTTTTGTATGATTTTTGTTACACACAGATTGTAGTTTAGCTGGCTATCTAGTTCTAGGCCTAGGTATTTGTAGTGATTTACATTTTCCAGTGTTTGGTTTCCTAGAGTACATTGTAGGTTTCTTCCTGTGATTGCTGTAGGTGAGAAGAGTACAGTTTTATATTTATTTGCATTGATGGTTATTTTATTGGATTCACACCAGCCGTCCAGCCTTAGCATGAGGTTGTTCAGTTTGGTTGCTATCTCCTCTACTGTGCTTCCTTCTGCATATACGACAGTGTCATCCGCATATAGCTGGAGACATTTTGTCTCCAGCCATTTTTCTAGGTCGTTTATGTATAGTATAAATAGTAGTGGTCCCAGGACTGATCCTTGGGGTACACCACAGGTGATAGTTTGTTGGTCTGAGAGTGTACCATTTACTTTAGTTTTTTGCTGTTTGTTGTTTAGGTAGATTTTTATCCAGTTTATTGATTTGGATTTAATGCCCATGTTGTTTAATTTTCTTATTAATATGCTGTGGTCTACAGTGTCAAAGGCTTTGCTGAAGTCGATGAAGGCTGCTCCAACTAATTTCTTCAGGTTCAATGATGCCAGCACACACTTGTTAGGTTTGCTATTGTTTTTGATGTGGAGTGTAGTTTTCTGAAACCTCCTTGCCTCTTGTTTAGTATATTGTTTTTTTCCATGTGCTCATTTATGTGCCTGTGGAATATTTTTTCAATTAGCTTGCCTGGTGTTTGCAAGATTGATATTGGTCTGTAGTTCCCCATGTTTTGCTTGTCACCGCTTTTGTAGATGGGGGTGATGGTTGCCATCTTCCATGCTGTGATGAAGTGTCCCTGTTCTATGACATCATCTCATTTACATATCCTTTGTTCTCCACACGTGCCTGGATGTCTCTTATGCATATATTACACTTATCATCTTAAGAAGTTAAAAAAGAAAGCACCTTATAACCTTAATTTAGGGCTTGAGTACCTAGAACCATCTGAAATATATACCAAACTCGACGTCGGCTTCACCTCCATCAATATGACTACCTATCTCAGAGGCTCTTGAGCCCATATCAGACAGTAAATGCTTAATATTCATAAACACATTCCATGGTGTTGGTCAGTAATCCTTTTAGTTTTGACATTTATAACTGCTAGGATTAGTGAACATATCATTATCAGTAATAGAATAATCCCAGAGAATGTTATTAATTGACTTTACTTTTTGCTTGGCGTCCTTTTGGTTGTATTCTCGCGAACGTTTTGCTACCTGTAAATGAACGTGATATATTAGGCCAAATAAAATAACAAACTTGGTGATCGTCCATAAAAGGAAGGTTAGTACGTAAGGGTGAGTGGGTGGATAACTTTGAAGCGGAGGCGGTGTGACGGTGTGACGGAGATGGTGAGCAGGAGAGTGCTGTCGGGAGAGGGCAGACGAGGGCGGTTTACGAGATGAGACGGACATGGGAACAAGGAGGCGAGTTGGACGTGGAAGTGAGTAGAGACATGATCAGTCAAGGAGGCTCAGAGACCAGAAGGAGGCGCTGATTCAAGGAGGCACAGGGATCCAGGAGAGGGAGGCACTGATTAGCTGATGAGGCGTGGCAACCAGTGGGTAAGTTGGGTGTGGAAGTGAGTAGAGAAATGATCAGTCCATGAGGCTCAGGGACCAGGAGAGGAAGCCACCGAGTCAAGGAGGCTCAGGGACCAGGAGAGGGAGGCACTGATTAGCTGATGAGGCATGGGGACCAGTGGGTAAGTTGGGTGTGGAAGTGAGTAGAGAAATGATCAGTCCATGAGGCTCAGCGACCAGGAGAGGACGCCACCGAGTCAAAGAGGCTCAGGGACCAGGAGAGGGACATGCTAATACATTTTCCGATACACTTCCAAAAGGTTTATGGCCATTTTTGTGTGTGCCTACATAGAATGAAAAATAATCCATTTCAATCGAGATTAAAACATTAGGGAAATAAGAGTATGAGTTGTTTCGGCCTGCTATGCTGCTGGAGAAGTGCTGCTGTTATGCCTAGCTAACAAATGCCTTGCGGCGTGCTTGCGGTGGCCGTAAGTCGCCGCATCGGCAAAACCATGCGGTGACCGTACGGTAGGAGAGGGTGGCCGTACTGCGACCGCACGGTTTTTTGCTCACAGCAATTCGTTGCATTTTTTTAAAGTTGAAGTTATCTGAACTTGGGAAAATCGCAACGCTGCATGCCGCAATCACGCAGCAATCATGCCACAACACCGTACGGTCACCGTTGTTGACAACAATTAAAAGGCCTTAAAATGAATATCAATATGGTAGAAAATTAATGTTTGTCTGATCAATATTAAGAAAGTTATGATGTTTATATATTAAAGATGTGTAAAACGTTAAACACAAACCGCAAGGTGCCTTGCGATGACCGTACGATTTGTGAATAGATAAACCGCAGACCGCAACAGCGTAACATTTGCATAAACCGCAAGACACAACGCAGACCGCAGCACCGTACGGCGACCGCAACATTTGTGACCTAAGCATAACAGTAGCCGTTCTGGGAAAATGTGTGTATCGACACCATGCATCTATCTACTCAACCGTTTTTTTTCAATTTGTTTTACTAGTAGGATGCAATCTGTCTTGCTTAACTGTAATCAATAACATTTACTTCAAATTTGTTGTGTGTTCAAATGATGTTATGGATGGATGTTGCATGGCTAATTTTAACATCTTTCTCAATTTGCATGGGATCAAAATAAAAAAAAGTGGAAAACAAAAAATGTCAACTCCGACATATGCACAACATATAAACCTTCATACAAATATTGATTCTGCTTTTTATTTGGACAGTTTTCTGCTATTATTTAGAATGTTTTCACTATGAGTTTCCATGTTAGAAAAGTGGTAGGCCTCCCTCCACAGGTTCTGGGAATGAGCTATATGCCTATACCGCAAAACCTCTTTAAATCGACCCACCATAGGACAGAGTTTAAACGGTCCATTTATAGAGGTGGTCAGTTTAGATAGCCTTTTTAAAAATCATTCCAATGGTATTGTATGGACGATCGATTGTGACCCAAATCAAGTGAACGCTATAGGGGAGTGGTCGATCTGTTGGGTGCTTGGTTGGAGAGGTTTTACTTTACATCTATGTATGGATTATTCCCTAAAACTGGGCACCACATATTTGGTTTCGACGTTAAGATGCTGATAATTAATTATTTCGTTCATTGATAACAAGTCAAATAATCATTGTTGCTATCTATATATAGCATGTTTCATACACACATTTTCGGGGGGGGGGGGGAAGGAATCAAGGACTTCTCGGCGAGTTGTCAAGGATAGTTGACACTTTTTCGTGGACTTTTTGCCATACACAACTGCAAACTTTGCACCCATACATTCTAGCTGATTAGACTTCCAGCGAATCAGCGCAGGCTTCTCTGCACCTCTCTTATATACAGCTCCATTTTGGAAGCACATGTTAGCTATTATTGGCACAAACTTATTCTTGGAACACGGGGGTTTGTGTACTTTTGCGCCTAGTTTTTAAATTGCATAGTTGATTGTTTAGTGTTATTTCTAGTTGGCTAGTGTTGTTTCTTGTTAGCATACTTCACCACCTTTTCTTCAATTCAAAACCACATACCTTATTTCACCTCAAACACCAATTCAACCATATTCGCCAAAATTCAAGGAATTCTCTTAACAAAATTCAAGGACTTTTCACGGACACCAACTTATATTTGAGAATTCACAGACTTTTCAAAGACTGGTTCAGTTTTCAAGGACTTTTCAAGGCCCGTGTGAACCATGGATAGGCAGAGAGCAACTCACGAGGCATCTGCTCCAGGTGAAGAAGCTCATGTTGAAGAAGACGTAGAGTCCAGCGAGCACTACGAAGGCCCAGGCGTCTGCTCGCCGTGCCATGGCCATGTCGTAGGAGAGCAGCGGAACGATGGCGTGCCATATACACACCAGGCACAGGATGCCCATGGAGCTCAGGATATACTTGTCCTGCAATTGGCAATGTTTGTAATAATGAGGTCAGGAGGTCAAGCACAGGACCTGGGCCGCGTTCAGGGTACACCTCCGAGTCGACTCCGAGTCAACTCCATGACGCCTTTTTGGCATGTATGCATTCAGAGTGTACCTCGGAGTCGACTTCGAGACATCTCACTTTTCAGATAGGAGGCAAAAAGCAGCTCGAAAATGGCTGTCAGATTCAGTGGTTTCAACCAATCAGAGCTTTTTTTTTCAATTGCAAATGGCTGCGCTTTATGGGGCACCCTACAGCCAAAGTTATTCCGACTAGCACGATGTCCAGGATTTCTCTGAGGCTCCTCCGAGGCATACCTTGAACGCGGCCCTCGTGGTGGCAACACCGGTGCAGCATTGTTAACGACTACACCAATCTGTTTTGTGTAGCAGCAGGTCATTCCTGCCAGATTATAAATATCTACATAATATCTACATAATATATATATATGTATATGGGTTATTCTCCAACACTGGGCACCACACATTTGGTCTCCAAGTAACGATGCTGATAATTACTTTCTTTTATTGATAGGAAGTTAAATAATTATTGTAGCCTTTGTCTCTTAGATATGTTAGCAATACTACATATATTGAATCTATCCGGGAGACAGTTTGCCAAAGACGAGTTTCCAGCAAAGGTGCGAGCCAATTCTTCACTTATTTCGTCGAATGATGTGAGAATGGTGCCGTTGTGTTTCAAGTGCTGGACCTTCGTTTACTAAGGTAAAACAGGAAAACATTTTAGCCTTTTTGAGGGCAGCTGGACTGTACCACCTTATATAGTTTACTAAATGGATTCTATTAATTATTAATGAAACTTTTCTTTTTCTATGGGAATTTGTTTCCCTTGACCACAATATATGATTGTGAGCTTCTAATTTAATAGTGTCTATTGGCACATAATTGATTGTCTGCTTTTACATGTAAAAGCGATGGTTTGAACAAAAAACAAACATTTCTCGCCGTGAATATGGCCTATGCTGCCGACACGGCGTAAAGCAACCACCAATCAATCAATCAATCAATCGTTTGATTCTCACTTTTTCTATGATAATATGTGTATGGAGCAATGAACAAAATAATAGGAATATAAAGAAAGTGACCTTTTTGTAGGTTTGATATCAATGTTTATCTCCAGTTTTGGATTGGCTTCTACGTGGTTTACCGCATGAATTCTTCGCATAGCATTGTTTGCTTAATCGTCATCAATCAAATCTTCTTTGACTTTGTTGGGTATTCTCAAATGATGCTTGGGATGTGTCTTTGATTTTCATTTTACACAAGTGATATTAATATATTGCTCAATTTGTATAAGATCTAAATCAAAAAAGGATTTTGTTGTTGTTCAACTCTGACATATGCACAACATGCTAACCTTTGTACCTTTAATCAAATAGACTATGCAGCTTTAATCAACTTGACTATGCAGCTTTAATCAAATAGAATATACAGCTTCAATCAAAGAGACTATACAGCTTTAATCAAATAGACTATACCTCTTTAATCAAATACATTATGCAGCTTTAATCAACTTGACTATACAGCTTTAATCAAATAGACTATACAGCTTTAATCAAATAGACTATACAGCTTTAATCAAATAGACTATACAGCTTTAATCAAATATACTATACAGCTTTAATCAACTTGACTATACAGCTTTAATCAACTTGACTCTACAGCTTTAATCAACTTGAGTATGCAGCATTAATCAATGTGACTATGCACCTTTAATCAACTTGACTATGCAGCTTTAATCAATTGACTATACAGCTTTAATCAATATGACTATGCACCTTTAATCAACTTGACTATGCAGCTTTAATCAATTGACTATACAGCTTTAACCAACTTGACTAAACAGCTTTAACCAACTTGACTATATGGCTTTAATCTACTTAACTATACAGCTTTCATCGAATAGATTATGCAGCTTTAATCAACTTGACTAGGCAGCTTTAATCAACTTGACTATGTAGCTTCAATCAACTTGACTCTGCACCTTTAATCAACATGACTATACAGCTTTAATCAAATAGATTATGTAATTTTAATCCAATGGTGTGTGCAGCTTTAATCATATGGACCATGTAGCATTAATGAAATGGACTATGCAACTGTAATCAACTTTAATCAATGTGACTCTGCACCTTTAATCAATGTGACTATACAGCTTTAATCAGTGTGACTATACAGCTTTAATCAGCTTAACTATACAGCTTTCATCGAATAGATTATGCAGCTTTCATCAACTTCAGTCTCCAGCTTTAATCAACTGGACTATACAGCTTTAATCAACTTGACTATGCAGCTTTAATCATATGGACCATGTAGCATTAATGAAATGGACTATGCAACTGTAATCAACTTTAATCAATGTGACTCTGCACCTTTAATCAATGTGACTATACAGCTTTAATCAGTGTGACTATACAGCTTTAATCAGCTTAACTATACAGCTTTCATCGAATAGATTATGCAGCTTTCATCAACTTCACTCTCCAGCTTTAATCAACTGGACTATGCAGCTTTAATCAACTTGACTATGCAGCTTTAATCAACTTGACTATACAGCTTTAACCCACGTGACTATACCGCTTTAATCAAATAGACTATGTAGCTTTAACCAACTTGACTGGTCATCTTTACTCAAATTGACTATGCAGCTTTAATGAAATAAACTAAGTAGCTTTAATCAACTTCACTATACAGCTTTAATCATATAGATTATGCAGCTTTAATCAAATAGACTATGTAGCTTTAATTAACTTGACTGTTCAAGCTTTAATCAAATTGATTATACAACTTTGATCAAATGGGTGCTGTAGCTTTAATCAGATTGACTGTGCAGCATTAATCAACTTGACTATGCAGCTTTAATCAATGTGACTATGCACCTTTAATCAATGTGACTATACATCTTTAATCAACTTGACTATGCCGCTTTACTCAAGTTGACTATACAGCCTTAATCGACTTTACTATGCAGCTTTAATCAGCTTGATAATGCAGCTTTAGTCAACTTGCCTATGCAGCTTTAATCGAATGTCCTACTTACAAGGTAGGTGAGGTAGGAGACCTTGGGTAGGGTTTGGTTGACTGTGAACTTGAACGTGATGTTGGACAGTAGCAAGATGAAGGTGAGCTGGATGCGATTCTCTGGCTTCACCAGGTTAACTGAGAAGGTGGCGAACACCAGGGAGCAGATGAACACCTGCAATCACACACGTGACCTCATCAGTACTGAGTGCACAGAGGTCACCAAACACCAGGGAGCAGATGAACACCTGCAATCACACACGTGACCTCATCAGTACTGAGTGCACAGAGGTCACCAAACACCAGGGAGCAGATGAACACCTGCAATCACACACGTGGCCTCATCAGTACTGAGTGCACAGAGGTCACCAAACACCAGGGAGCAGATGAACACCTGCAATCACACACGTGACCTCATCAGTACTGAGTGCACAGAGGTCACCAAACACCAGGGAGCAGATGAACACCTGCAATCACACACGTGACCTCATCAGGACTGAGTGCACAGAGGTCACCAAACACCAGGGAGCAGATGAACACCTGCAATTACACACGTGACCTCATCAGGACTGAGTGCACAGAGGTCACCAAACACCAGGGAGCAGATGAACACCTGCAATCACACATGTGACCTCATCAGGACTGAGTGCACAGAGGTCACCAAACACCAGGGAGCAGATGAACACCTGCAATCACACACGTGACCTCATAAGGATTAAGTGCACAGAGGTCACCAAACACCAGGGAGCAGATGACCACCTGCGATCACACATGTGACCTCATCAGTACTGAGTGCACAGAGGTCACCAAACACCAACGATTTCAATTGTCTTATAATGCAGTACTATGTCAAAGTTTACTCCATAATGTTAATGCTCATTATCAGTGAACGATAAACTGCCACAATAAATGTGAATAACAGGGTCACTTCCAATGTTTGAAGATTTTAAAACATTTATTTCGACATTGCCAACAATTGCCAATGCGATGTAGACAACAGATGGTAGCTTAGACCTTTAGAAACGGTTCATAATAAAGTTATGTTTAAAAAATAATAATATAGGCTTTCAAAAATAGTTATGATTTTCCAATTTCCAGGATGCTCAAGGATATCTTTAGACAAATTCAGGGACTTTCCAGACCTAGAATCCAGAATTTTCCAAATTTCATGACTTTCCAGGTCTGGGAATCCTGAGTTTTGCTAATTCCCGGTCTTTGCAGGTTTTCATGACCGTATGAACCCTGGGTAAGAACTATTGTGGCTATCAAGTCCCAGCGCATGGTGTGCGGAAAAGGTCTATTCATTCAAGTGGAGACTGACCATGACAAGGATGATATTCCATACGAAGAACTGTGATCTTCGTGTGGCTTTGCAGGATATGGAGACAGCTGGGTGTTTTTGCTTCATGTTCTGGTAGGCGCTAATTGTAATCTGCAAGCAAACACAATGTACAACATGGGATTCGAACCCACGAGTTCGAACCCTGGTCGAGTCAAATCAATGATTTAAAAAATTGATACTTGTCGCTTCATAGCCAGGCGCTCTCTGCATTATTAGGATACGACAAGGACTAGTTAGCGCAGTGTCATGATAATGTGACTCAGTGGGATATCGGGTCATGGTGATGGCGACTTGGTCTCCCAGTGGGGCAGTACTATGAAGTTGCCGTGAATGCGCCCTGTTACAATCGGTAACCCGTTCCGATATGACCTTAGATGTTGCCAGGATGTAAAACTCCAACAAGTAACCAACCAATAAGCCAGCTCGTGACACTACACCTGTTAATCCAAGGACATTTTCATTTGCTATAATTAGAGGCTCAATAGGGCCGAGATCAGCCAGAAGAGGATATGTAAGTTGATCTGTAAGTTATCATTAATTTCCATAAAGTAGCTATCATATTTAAACAAATTAATTCATGAGGTTTATTAATATGCTCTGTTTTACTTTAGTTCTGAAATAATCTTTAATTTATATAATTACCTTTGTCTATATTAGACATTAACAATTGTCAGGTTACTTTTGCTGTACATGTCGAAATGTTTCAAGAGTGAAAGGTCCTGTTATATTGACTTAGCTGATGGGGGAAGGCGACAGGCGAGGGTTGAGGAGAGGAGAGTAGGAGAAGGGGAGAGAGAGAGGAGGGGAGAGGGGGAGAGATAGGATGGGGAGAAAGGGACAAAGAATGAGAGAAGGATGTGAGGGAGGAGAGGGAAGGGGAAAGGAAGGAGGGGAGAGGCAGAGAGGGGAGAGAGGAGAGAGGGAGAGAGGGGGAGAGAGAGAGGGGAGCGGAGAGAGGAGAGAGGGGAGCGGAGAGAGTGTGGGAAGGAAATAATAGGAGTGTTGGGAGAGGAGGAGAGGAGGAGGGTGAGAAGGGGAGAAGGGGGAGAGAGAGCGGCACAGGGAGAGGAGGGAGTGGAGGAGGGAGGGACAAGTCAGGAGACTGAGAGGAGGGGGGGGGGGAGGGTGGTGGTGGAAGGAGTATGGGCAGAGAAGGAAGACAGGGCAGGAGACCGAGAGGAGGGGGACACAGGAAAGGGTGGTGGAGGAGGGGTTTGATGAGATAAGGGACGCGGGGGGGGGGGGTACATCCAACTGGAACAGCCTGGTCATGTGGCCCAGCAGGGGCTGTGATTGGTTGGGAGGTGCAGGCTGTGGTTGGCTGAGATTGGCTGTGAATGGCTGAGTGGTGCAGGCTGTGATTGGTTGGGTGGTGCAAGCTGTGGTTGGCTGGGTGGTGCAGGCTGTGAGTGGCTGTGAGTGGCTGGGTGGTGCATGCTGTGGTTGGCTGTGATTGGCTGGGTGGTGCAGGCTGTGATTGGCTGGGTGATGCAAGCTGTGGTTGGCTGGGTGGTGCTGGTTGTGAGTGGATGTGGTTGGCTGTGGTTGGCTGGGTGAGTGGCTGGGTGAGTGGTTGGGTGAGTGGCTGGGTGAGTGGTTGGATGCGTGGCTGGGTGAGTGGGTGTGAGTGGTTGTGAGCGGCTGTGAGTGGATGTGAGTGTCTGAGTTAGTGGCTGTGAGTGGCTGTGAGTGGTTGTAAGTGGCGGTGAGTGGCTGGGTGAGTGTATCTGAGTGTCTGTGAGTGTTTTTGAGTGTCTGTGCTTGTCTGTGAGTGTCTGTGAGTGTTTGGTTTTGAGTGTCTCTGCTTGTCTGTGAGTGTATGTGAGTGGGTGTGGTTGGCTGAGTGGCTGGGTGACTGGCTGTGAGTGGATGTGGTTGGCTGGCTATGGGTGGATGGGTGAGTGGGTGGGTGAGTGGGTGGGTGAGTGGCTGTGAATGGGTGGGTGAGTGGCTGGGTGAGTGGCTGTGAGTGGCTGGGTGAGTGGCTGTGAGCGGATGTGAGTGGGTGTGGTTGGATGTGAGTGTATGTGAGTGTCTGTGGTTGGCTGTGAGTGGCTGGGTGAGTGGTTGTAAGTGGTTGTGAGTGGATGTGAGTGGCTGTGCGTGGATGGGTGATTGGCTGGGTGAGTGGCTGGGTGAGTGGTTGTGAGTCGCTCTGAGTCGGTGTGAGTCGCTGTGAGTGGTTGTGGGTGACTCGGTGAGTGGCTGTGAGTGTCTGTTAGTGGTTGTGAGTGGCTGTGAGTGGCTGGTTGCTGCACCCCGTGACGTCACTGACCCGTGTCCACGTGTTGATGTGCTTGTGCAGGTGCCACTCCTGCTCGTCGACGAACGACTGGATCTGGACGGACGAGACCTCCCTGGTGTCGGCCTGCAGGTCCACCTCCTTCTCAGACCGCTCCGTGCTCACCGTCATCGTCAGGTCCTGCAACAGGCCACTACTTACTCAGAGGGCGGGGCGGGTTGGGGTTTGAAGTCCTCGTAACAGCTTCGTGGACGAGTGTATGTGTGTATGTATAGATGCATGTGTGTGTATATGTGTGGGTATGTATGTGTACATGTATGTATGTGTACATGTATGTATGTATGTGTACATGTATGTATGTGTACATGTATGTGTACATGTGTGTATGTATGTGTACATGTATGTATGTGTACATGTGTGTATGTATGTGTGTATGTATGTGTGTATGTATGTGTATGTATATGTGTGTATATGTGTACATATGTGTAGATGTGTGTATCACTGTATGTCTGTGTGGTTGTATGCATGTATGTGTATGTGTGTATGTGCGTATATATGTATACATATCTGTGCATGTGTACATGTGTATATATGTGTGTATCTATGTGTACACGTGTGTAGATATGCGTATATGTGCGCATATATGCATGTATGCAAGTATGTATGTGTGTATTTGTGTATGTATGTGTGTATGTGTGTATGTATGAGTGTATGTGTATGTGTGTATATGTGTGTATATATGCATGCATATGTGTGTATGTATGATTATATATGTGTGTAGGTATGTGTATATTATGTGTGTATGTATGTGTAGTGAACGCAGGCAACGGGGACGACAAAGGGCGGATACAGTATTTATTCAAGAACACAACCGTTAGATAATGAAATAATAGTATCTGGCTGGGCAAAGACACCCTACCAAGTTCAATAAAATAAGTAAGTAAAATAAATATTTAAAAAATCGAGGAGACAGGTGGTCTGGTCAGCATCCGAGGTAGAAGTGGGCTCAGGTCAGGGCCCGGAAGCCTGAGGAAAGGAAGGCGCCGAGGTGCCACCTCGTGGATTCGAACCCAACCAATAATCTCTCTTTCAAGAGTACCACCCAGTAACACCAGGGGAGGTCACTGCGCTCTACCTTCACCGGCATATCCAGGATATACGCGTGTATACATTATGTGAATATGTATGTGTATGTAGGGCTGTAGTATGTTGTATGTATGTGCGTATATGTTTGTTTGTCGTTGTTTTACGTCCATGTAAGGTCATATCAGGACGCCTGAAAGTGTGTATGTATGTGTATGTTTGTTTGTACGTATATATCCGTGTGTATGTATTTATAATGTATGTATACATGTATGTATGCATGTATGTGTGTATGTATGTGTGTATGTCTATATGTATGTATGTGTGATGTGTATATAAATATGAATATATGTGTATCTGTGCATGCATATACGAATATGTATATATTGGTGTGTGTATACATGTATAGGCTACGCACATCTGTATCAATGCATGTATATATGCATATATATATATATATATATATATATATATATACGTAGGTACATATATGCATTTGTATGCATGTATGTGTATGTTTGCTTCCACTAAGCTCACTTACGCGATAATCCGACTCACTTGAATACGTGACATTTCATCTGGGGAGGTGTGTGTAAGTTACTACACATGTAACCCGAACAGGCACTATTTTAAGGTATTTCGAAGCTTCCATAGCTAGAATTTGACCATGTGACATAGAATATATATATATAGGAAAAAGGTTCCGGTCGCAAATGACAGCAGTAGCGGCGGAAGTATGGTTCGGCGGTGGTGGAGCCACCGGTGCCCGTATGAGTAGGAAGCAAATATATGCAGAGAGCCCATTGGCCAATACTATAGTACCGGAATAACATAATCCAGTGTAATAAAACATAGAAAATCCCTTACGCAGCTTTATACTCGCATACTGCTTATACATCACATATATATAGAGCATACACACATGTATGTATGGATTATAAAAAAACAGTTTCTATTGCAGCATCCCGCGCTGTATTAACTCATTTCAGAAACTAAGAGAATCTCTGAACCCCCCTCCCTAACACACATTTCACTCCAATGTCCCTTCTGTTTGTTGTTTGTAGGAGCCTTACATCCTAGCAACATCTAAGGTCACATCAGGACGTGAAGCCACTTATAGCAGTATGCACTCTGGGCAACGGTATAGTGCTGCCCCAGTGGGAGGCTGATCCAGTGGCACCATGGCCCAATATCCCACTCAGTCGCATCCTGATGTTGAGCAAACCAGTCCTTGCCCTATCCTAGTAAAGCCGAACACATGGCTAGATTGCAATAAGTATAAACCTGATAAACGATTAGCTTGACTCGGTATGGGTTTAAACTCATGACCTTCCGCATGGGAGGCCAGCCTGTGCTCTGACAGATTTAGCCATCTTGTCCAGTACCCAAAGTACCTTAGTGGGCTCAGTTGTAATATAAGAATGTTAGACCAGAAGCGGTAGCCAAAACGGTAAGAGCACATGATTTCCGTGCACTGATTGCCAAATTGATACTTGTCGCTTCCTAGTCTGCCACTCGGCATTACTAGGATAGGGCAAGGACTGGCTAGCTCAGTGACATGGCAAATCTGACTGAGTGGGAAATTGGATCATGGTGCCGGCGTCCTGGTCTCCCAGTGGGGCATCACTATAAAGTCGCCATGAGTGTGCACTGTCACAAATCGGTACCCGTCCTGATGTGACCTTAGATGTTGCCAGGATGTAAAATCCCAACAAACACACAAAGCTGGGAGTTTCTCTGTGGCGGAGTGGTTAGAGTGTCTTACTTTTTTCTAGGTCAGACTCCTAATCTGAAAGTTGGTTGCTTGATTCCCCGTGCCATTACCTCTGCCATTTTGGATTTCCACCGATGTGTATAACTTACAGCATCATCAAAGACCAGTTGCTCACATACCATGCCTATATATGTGGGAGGTTAAAAATCCCTTGGGTTGGTAAAAGTGTAGGCTTGAGCTCTTTATCGACAAACTGTCTAATGGTGGAAATAAGTCTATTCAGACTTATCGATGATAGGTAGTATAAATCTTCAAGAAAAGAAAAAAGCGAGAACCTACCTGTGTGTCAAACGGGTACTGCATCAGCTCCATCCGCTCGAAGAAGGTACCCTTGACTCTGCGCCGCTGAGAGACGGTCGCCTCGCCCTTGTCGTTGAAGTTGACGATCTGCCAGATGGCCTCCTTCGGCTCACCCATGGCGTTCTCCACATACAACTTGGGGTCCCAGAAGATGTCGCGAGAGCACAGCTCGAACTGAACACCCTGTCGACAAGTGAGATTGGGTTGGTTCAACGGGAATATATGATTATGAATGTACACACACACTCTGCCCATGCTGTATTGCGATGGACCGGTAACTATCCTTTTATGTGATGGTCCAGTAGCTATCTGCCGATGTGATGGAGAGGTAACTATCCACTTATGTGATGGACCAGTAGCTATCTGCCTATGTGATGGACAGGTAACTATCCACTTATGTGATGGACCAGTAGCTATCTGCATATATGATGGACAGGTAACTATCCACTTATGTGATGGACCAGTAGCTATCTGCATATATGACGGACAGGTAACTATCCACTTATGTGATGGACCAGTAGCTATCTGCCCATGTGACAGACAGGTAACTATTCACTTATCTGATGGACCAGTAGCTATCTGCCTATGTCATTGACCAGTAGCTATCCACATATGTGATGGACCAGTAACTTTCTGCGTATGTGATGGACAGGTAAGTTCGGGCTGGGAATGGGGGGTAGGAGTGTGGATGGGAGCGGGTGTGTATGGGTGGGAGTGTGTGTGTGAGTAGGGGTGTGTGTGGGAGGGGTGTGTGTGGGTAGGGGTGTGGATGTGTGGGTTTGGGTGTGGGTGCGAGTGCAGGTGAACATGGGTTGGTGGGGGTGGGGTGGAAGAGGTGGGGATGGGTGTAGGGTGGGGGTGGGTGTGGGTAGGGGTGGTTGGGGGTTGACTTGCCCACCTTGTGCTGCCCGTCCAGGTTGGGTTCCCGCCATCGCGCCTGAATGAAGGCGTCTGCGTTGAACTTCTCGGCAACTGTGTCAATCTCGCCCAGCTTCAGGAACACGACATGCACGTAGATCGTCACCTGAGGGTGCAGGAGGAAAGGGTTCAGTCTTATCAGCTCACAGTGCATCGAACCTATTCACGGACCTAGAAGGAAATATAGCACATGGGTCAAACTGACCCGGTGTCACATCGAACCTATCCACCAAACCTAGAAGGAAATATAGCATGTGGGTCAAACTGACCCGGTGTCACATCGAACCTATCCACCAAACCTAGAAGGAAATATAGCATGTGGGTCAAACTGACCCGGTGTCACATCGAACCTATCCACCAAACCTAGAAGGAAATATAGCATGTGGGTCAAACTGACCCGGTGTCACATCGAACCTATCCACCAAACCTAGAAGGAAATATAGCATGTGGGTCAAACTGACCCGGTGTCACATCGAACCTATCCACCAAACCTAGAAGGAAATATAGCATGTGGGTCAAACTGACCCGGTGTCACATCGAACCTATCCACCAAACCTAGAAGGAAATATAGCATGTGGGTCAAACTGACCCGGTGTCACATCGAACCTATCCACCAAACCTAGAAGGAAATATAGCATGTGGGTCAAACTGACCCGGTGTCACATCGAACCTATCCACCAAACCTAGAAGGAAATATAGCACATGGGTCAAACTGACCCGGTGTCACATCGAACCTATCCACCAAACCTAGAAGGAAATATAGCACATGGGTCAAACTGACCCGGTGTCACATCGAACCTATCCACCAAACCTAGAAGGAAATCTAGCACGTGGGTCTAACTGACCCGGTGTCACATCGATCCTATCCACCAAAAACCTAGAAGGAAATATAGCATGTGGGTGAAACTGACCCGGTGTCACATCGAACCTATCCACCAAACTTAGAAGGAAATATAGCACGTGGGTTGAACTGACCTGGTGTCACGGTTTCAGCCCTCCGTCGGTTTCAGCTCTCAGCATCGCTTCTGCGCATGCGTCAAAATCGAACTGCATCGTCACTAACCTTATAAGCTTAATATACTCTTTTTGGTAAAGATGTTTTCTATATGTGTACCAAGCGGGTTGCTTCTAGGTGGTGTAGTTTTAGAGATATTTCACTTTTTCTGTATGAAGATTGTTCACGACCATTGACAATGCATTGAGTTTGCCGGTACGCACAGTGCAAAACATTAGGTTTATTCAAAATTAATAGAAATCCAGAACCCTAACCTTATCAATTTAATATAATCTTTTTGGTAAACATGTTTTCTGTATGTTTACCAATTGATTTGTTTCTAGGTGGTGTGGTTTTAGAGATTTTCACTTTTTCTGTATGAAGATTGCTCACAGCCATTGACAATGCAATTGACGACAGTGTACCGCTGAAACTGACGGAGGGCGGAAACCGCAACACCGGAGTCAATATACCCCATGCCTCAGTCCTCAGATGTGGAAACAACAATTATTATATTTTTTAAAGCTGCATAGTCCGATGACGCACCACATTTTAAAATCCAAATTTATCATCTAGAGTTGATTATACAGATCTAACTTAGATACTCATACACTTGTTGGCACATAGAAGGGCAAACTGAGGCAATTTAATGGAGCCTGTTACTGCTAAAGCCTATGGTGTCAGCGTTGTCGCCTCCTTGCCAAAACTAATGTTATATGTTAGCGCCTCAAATATCTGAAAACTTAGCATTTAAAATCAAAGTTATTTCATATTAAAGTAAGGTAGATCGTAACAATCAATTTCATATATTTATCTCAGTAAATTGCTACAAAATCAAAACCATTGGACATGTTTTTTGTTTTTTTCTTGAAGTTTTATAATGCCTATCATGAATAAGTCTGAATAGACTTTTTTTCACCTTTAGACAGTTAGTCGATAGAAAGTCTAAGCCTATACTTTTACCGATCCAAGTGATTTTTAACCTCCGACACCACATAGACATGGTATGAGAGCAACTGGCGTTTGATGACGCTGTCAGTTATACATAGCAGTGGAAATCCAAATTGGTAGAGGTGCGGGCACAAGGAATCAAACCACCGACCTTCAGATTAGGAGTCCGACCTCGAAAAAAGTCAAACACTCTAACCACTCTGCCACAGAGAACACCACACTTTCAGCTTGAGGCAAGCACGTCAGAGTTGAGTAAATCGTGTTAAATCTAAGTAGCGCATCCCCATCCATACCCAGCCCCTCCTCATAGACACTCATCCTGACCCACCAGGTATAAAAACAAGTCTACTTCTATGCGTCTAAGATAGCTAGCTGATGGTGTGAGAAAAATCTGAAAATTTATTTCCATTTAATCAAAGACATTAAAACAAATTATCAGCATTTTTATTAGAACAAATTAATGAAAAAGAAGATACTAAAGACAAGGCAGTATTGCGTATACAGTAAAACCTCTCTATCTGACCCACTTCCACAGCTCGACCACTCCCCTATATCACTCACTTTATTTGGGTCGCAAACGATCGCCCATACAACACTGTTGTAACGAGAGAAAAAACTAGCTGAACCAATCCCCTCCCTAAATGGATTGTATATTGTCAGATCAGAGACGGCAGACTGCAGTTAATATAGATGCGGAATGATGGAGGGAGGGTGTACAGGATGGGAACAGACGTGTTAACGCGTGACCTTAGGAGCGGTGAAAGGTTAATGGGAACTGAGTGCACAACGGTGTGTGCCTCCTCAAAAACACCTCATAAAAGAACAGTGTATTATTAGACAGCCCTAAGGAGCTTCAAACCACTACCAGGTGGCAGCACGGCTCCCTCTATGGAGCATCAAATTACCACCAGGTGGCAGCACGGATCCCTCTAACTAGCTTCAAATCACCACCAGGTGGCAGCACCGCTCCCTTTATGGAGCTTCAAATCACCACCAGGTGAGAGCATGGCTCCCTATATGGAGCTTCAAATCACCACCAGCTGGCAGCACGAATCACTCTCCGAAGCTTCAAACCACCACAAGGTGGCAGCACGGCTCCCTCTAAGGAGCTTCAAATCACCACCAGCTGGCATCATAGCTCACTCTACAGATCTTCAAATCACCACCAGCTGACAGCACGGATCCCTCTACGAAGCTTCAAACCACCACAAGGTGGCAGCACTGCTCCCTCTATGGAGCTTCAAATCACTACCAGGTGGCAGCACAGCTCCATCTAAGGAGATTCAAATCACCACCAGGTGGCAGCACGGCTCCCTCTAAGGAGCTTCAAATCACCACCATGTGGCAGACCGGCTTCCTCACCCACGATGTGGATAGAGAGATTGCACAGTCCGATGAAAACATAAAATTTTCAAAACCAAAACATTGACCTAGATTTGATTCTACATGTCTATCATCATCATCATCATCATGCTGTCGGTCGCGATGCGACAAAGACTGCTTTCATTACTTGACTGCCGCTCTCCATTTAGCTCTCTGCTGTGAGAGTTGTGTCCATGAGTCGGTCTTAATGTCTCTCAGCTTCAGGTTTCTCTTGATGGTATCTTTGAACCGGAGACGGGGGCGCCCTCTCTTTCTGTAGCCAGAAGACAGTTGAGAATAGAGGATCTGCTTTGGTAGCCTGTCTGATGACATCCTCATGAGGTGTCCAGTCCACCGGAGATTCTTTTTGATCAGAAGATCTTCCATAGAGGGCAGCCCCATCCGTTCGAGTATTTCCTTATTCGTCACTTTGTCCTTCCAGGTTAGCCTCATGATTGAACGCAGATGTCGCATCATGAAGGCATGCAGCTTTTTCACCTGCTGTCTGTACGCTGTCCAGGCCTCGGCTCCGTATAGTAGGGTGGATAGCACGATTGCGCGGTAGATCTTACTTTGACCCGAATGGACACATGGTGGTTGTTCCAGAGTCTCTGGCGTAGTCGCGCCAAAAGATGCGCTAGCCTTGGCCATCCTCCTCTGTATCTCAGCATCAATGCGTCCATCACTTGATATAGTGCTTCCGAGATAGGTGAATTCCGGAACAGAGTTCAGCTTGTTTCCGTCAACCATGATCTCCTCCTCTCGGGTTCTTGTAGAGTTGGGTTGGTACAGCACCTCCGTCTTCTTGATGTTAATTTTCAGGCCAAACTTCTTTGATGCATCGGAGAAAGCGTCCACTATTTTCTGGGTCTCTTCAGCAGAGTGGGCAACCAGCGCACTGTCATCTGCGAATAGTAGCTCTCTCACCAGTATCTGAGTAGTCTTGGTCTTCGCTCAAGTAGGTGCGACATTGAATAGGTCAGCGCTCTGTCTGGACTGTATATAGATGCCATCCCCATGTCTCGGAAAGCCTCGTCTAGCATTGCTGATAGGAAGATGGAGAAGAGCGTGGGGGCCAGTACACAACCTTGCTTGACCCCATTGGTAACCGCAAACGATTCCGAGACTTCCCCTCCAGCACTAACGTTCGCCATCATTCCTGTATGTAGAGCCTCGATCATAGTTGTGAACTTCTCTGGGCATCCGTACTTCCTCAGTAGCTGCCATAGCCCGGTCCTCCCGACTGTATCAAATGCCTTAGTGAAATCGACAAATACCATGTACAGTGGTCGGTCCTGCTCAATGCACTTTTCTTGTAGCTGTCGGAGACAAAATATCATATCCACAGTGCTCCGGTTACCTCTGAAGCCACACTGTGACTCTGGAACTACACCAGGTGTTATGTGAATAGATAGTCTGTTGAGTAGGATCCTGGCGAAGATCTTCCCTGCTATGGAAAGAAGAGAGATTCCTCTATAGTTCCCACAGTCTGTTCGATCACCTTTCTTGTAGATGGTTACAATGCTGGCATCCTTCCATGCTTGGGGTACAGAACCCTCCTCCCAGGCATTGGTGATTAGTTGGTGCAGTCTTTTGAGCAGATTGTCTCCTCCATGCTTCCATACCTCGGCAGGAATTCCATCACCCCCAGGTGCTTTGCCATCTTTCAGGCTGGCGATTGCTCTAGCCATCTCATCCATGGTTGGAATCTCATCGAGGCATGTTTTGGTAATGCGCTGCTGGATGTTGTTCAGAGCTTCGTGATCTATGTCACCAGGGACGTTGAGTAGCTTCTGGAAGTGTTCGCTCCATCTTGCCACAACTCTCTTGCTGTCGGAAAAGGTCTCCGTTCCATCTGTTGATTTCAGGTGAACAGCTCCCTTCTTCACGGGTCCCCACACTTCCTTCAGTCCGCTGTAGAAGCCCTTCATGTTGTTTCTGTCTGCAGCTCTCTGCAGCTCCTCTGCCTTCATTTCCCACCAGTCTGACTTCAATGCACGGGTGCATTTTTGTAGCAATCTGCAGGCATCTTTGTATGCTGCAGTGGTGGATCTAGTGTTCCTGGTCTGCAACACTCTCTGGTGGGCTTGGTCTCTTCTGCTCATAAGATTCTGTAGCTCCTGATTGTTGGGGTCGAACCAGTCCTGATGTTTTCTGTCTGGCTTGCCGAGATAAGTTTTAGCTGTGTTGTATACAACCTGCTGCAACGCTGCCCATTCCTCATCTGGTGTTGGGCTTTCCTTCTCCTCCCATTGTGCGAGAGCGCTGTCCATCTCCCGCTTGAAGCTCTCCCTGTGACTGATGGTACTTAATTTTGCTGTGTTGAGCTTTGTCGGTTTATTTGTCCCTTGCCTGTTGTGTTTTTCTCGTATTCTGAATGCCACTTTTGACCTTAGCATCTGGTGATCGGTCCAGCAGTTAGCTCCACGCATGGCTCGAGTACTGTGGATGTCCATCTTATCCCGGCACCTTGTGATGATGAAGTCGATCATATGCCAGTGCCTGGAACGAGGATGCATCCAAGTGGTCTTGCGTTCATCCTTCTGCTTGAACATGGTGTTTGTTACTATCAGTTCGAACTCAGAGCACAAAGCCAGTAGGAGCTCACCATTGGAGTTGCATTTCCCGATTCCATGTTTGCCTATGACCAAGGGCCACTTGTCATTGTCTCTTCCTATCCTTGCATTGAAGTCTCCTATCAGCAGTAGCTTATCTGTGTGAGGGATGTCACTGAGCGTACTTGCCAGCTGGTTGTAGATTTGATTCTACATGTCTAACATAGATATATACTAGTGCACTTATCAAGCATTTGTTGACACTTAGAAGGAAATACTGAGTTAATTTAATAAAACCTGTTACTGAAGAAGCCTAGGTTGTCAGAGTTTTGACAATGATATGCTTGCAGAGTTTTGACAATGACATGTTTGCCTAAATTAAATTGGCATGTTTGCACTTCAAATATCTTAAATGGTAGCCATTTAAAATAAAAGCTTCTTCAAACTAAAATGTTGTTTGTTTTTGTTTGTAAATATAGTTTATTCATTGAATAAAGTCTTTTGTCAGCACCGTGGCACTGGTCTTCCAGCCATGTGACAATACAGTTATTTACAATATATGCACAGTGATACATATGTAGTCTGATATTGTCATCAGCAGCTAGCTGATACGATAAATTATACCGAGCAACCACCTGGTGGTAATTTGATGCTCCATAGAGCATAGCGAGCAACCGACTGTATCAGAAAATGACAAAAACTCAAAGCCGTCGGACTATGCAACTTGAAAGATTTGGTCATCTGAGGTTAGAGGTGCCCAATCCTGATGGTTTTATGGTGTGCTATATTTTGATATATATACCTCAAGTTGATTGGCATTGTCTACGTTGTTTCAGTTTGAAGTGACTTTGTTATCTTTGCAGATGTTCGAGGTGAATACATCAAACATAAAAGTTGCATAGTCTGATGCTTTTGAGTTTCTGCCATTTTCTGAGATAAATAAATTAGGTCGATTGCTATAATATATCTTAGATTAGTAATGTTGATTTAAAATGGCTAACTTTGGAGATATTTGAAGTGGAAACATGCAAAATAAATGTTGGCATGTTTGCCAAAACTCTGACCCCATGTACCTCAGCAGTGTCAAGTTCTATTAGATTGACTTAGTCTGGCCGTTTGTGCTGCAAGAAATACTTAAGTGACCAGAGTCTAAGTTCAATATGTACCTTAAAATCTAGATCTATATTTTGCTTTTGAAAATGTAATGCTTGGACTGGACTATGCAGCTTTAATTCGGCTTCACAATTTAAATGTTCTATTAAAGCTGCATATTCCGATGAAATATCAAATTTTCAAAACCAAACCAATTATCTAGATTTGATTCGAACCCCTGGTCTTCCAGTGGGGCATCACTATAAATCCACCACGAGTGGGCACTGTCACAAGTCGGTACCCGTCCTGATATGACCTTAGATGTTGCCAGGACATAAAACTCCAAAAACTAACAACCATCACTACTGCATCAATACCAAACTGTAACTAGAACAGGGCAACACCTGGTCAAGTCAATGTCGGGATAACGTGACTGAGTATTCTATCAGGGATTGTATCAAAAGCACGGTAACCCATAGATAAAGGATTCACCCTGTACTCGCAGTACATGGGTGAACGACACCGTAGTATAAATACGGGCGAAAATAGCTTTAGTATGGAACAGGAAGTAGAATGCCTGCCTCCAGTATCAAATGGGTACTTATATCGGCACAGAGTTTGTGAAATGGGAGAGCATACAAAAAGACAAGATGGCGGCCATAGAACGCCGATGATTTCACCTTTACATTCTACTAAACTATATGTTTTATTATATTTTTCAACTCAAAGATAGCGGGGAAATATTAAGACATATATAAAGAATAAGTATTGCTTTTTAGATTGTGGATTTATGCTCTCATTTCATATCCCCGCTTTTTTGACAGCTTTTAATAAGGGTTGGTATTCACCCGTGTACTGTGAGTACAGGGTGAATCCTCTATCTAGGTATCCCAGTGGGTCAGCACTCTAACGCGAACATGAGTGCGCACTGTCACAAATCGGTATGTGCATAACATATGACATATGGGACATATCTACGCAGCGACAATTCACACTTCATAAATTGATTTCTGAAGTTACGAATGACTGATACTAAGTGATAGTCTATCATTGGGTTATGATAGGGTGCAGTTGAAAATGAAAACCGTACTTATAATAAAGGCAGTGGCTATTCGTATGGGACTGTATGAATAGCCATAGTGCTTGTTAGTATGGCGGTAGCCATATGACTAGCTTTGCCCCAATCATAAGATGAAACAGTGTTTACAGCTAACCCTAACCCTAACCTCCTGTGATGTGACGGGGATACGACAGGACACGTGATAAAGGAGTGAAGTACTAACAAGTGATCTGGCTATTCATACAGTCCCATATGAATAGCCACTTCCTATAAGAAATGTATATATAACAAATATATATCATATATACGTGATAAATATATACATAACTATTTATATATATATATCTATATACTTATCTATGAGTATATTATGCATATTATTAGACATATTTATAATATACATTGGTCAGTATTTGCAAGACTAGTCTTCGCATCTATAATTATACTTTGCCTCATGTGATCCACCTGGTAAATGTGGTAGTATTTTGTGAGCCTCGACACTAAAGTTACTCAAATAACCACCACCACCTGCACTTCAATAACAACCGGAGAAACTGACAATTTCGAGAAGAGCACTGCAAGCGAAAATCACGAATGTGAAAGCAGTATTGGGGCAAAGACCCTATAATACTAAGATGGCTCACTCCCTATCTCTCCCATGGTAATGTCAATTTTGCAGTGCCACCTTGTGGTGGGTTTGATCAGCCCGGCTGTTGGTTGGTGTTTCACATGTAAACACATACAATTATGTATGATATAGGTAAGTATGAATACACATCAATATGAAATTGCTATGAAGAAATACACATCATCATCAGCATCATCATCAGCATCGCCATCATCACACATCTTTCACATTCATATATACATTTATACATATAATATAGCAACTGTTTATCCAAGAGAACAGCCAGCGCACCAAGTGGTGGGTTTGATCAGTTTGATTACACAGTACAGGCTGAGTGAGCTGTCTTAGTATTAAAGGGTCTTTGATTGGGGTCTGCTGTGTACATGTATCCGTATTACAGGGGAATACAATAATGGCTGCAGTTGACATGTCAATGAAGTGCTCAGTGACAGCGCGTCAAATATCAAAACCGTGCAATGTCGGTGTCAAAGGCAAGCAGGGAAACCACCAAGGAGACTTGATGATTATGAGATCTAGCAGTTTATCTGTTTATAAATCCTGCCCTAGTAGTTAATACTTCTCTGGCAGTTTATATATTCACATTGCATCTCCTGTATATAGACGGCTTCGTAATTCCATCCGCGCGGTGCATTGTGGGATGTTGGGCAGCAAAACAAACCGGCGCGAAGCACATGGCACATGTTGAAACAGTGAGTGTATTATGGGATATGTCAGTTTCAGTAAATTTCAGCTAATTAATTAAAATAATATATATATATAATACATTTGGATGGTGATTTTCATCTAGCATTGTATTTACACCAATCTAATTAGCACATATTATGTCATCTGGATTTATATCTAGACAAATCTGGTCACTCAGACTAGTGTTAGAACTATAGCAAGAGTCAGTTTTACTTATTTTATTCATGTTTTTGTCGTGGGGGTCATGAAAATGGGAAATATTGCGCCTAGAGCGGGATTCGAGCCCCTTTGCATTCTGGCCCAGTGTGCTAACCATTATACCACCTAGGCTCCCTGATGTCACCACACTATACACACCTACCTGGCTATGTGGCTCCTTGCCTGAGAGGTCAGTGCAGACCTCTACACTTGTCCCCCTGGAATTGTAAGTCTTTTAATGCTTACAATTACATACATACAGGCAGTGCACTTACACATACACAGGTTCAACAACTATACAGCGCATAGCTTGTACAGGATCATGGTCACAGCAACCAGTGTCATGGGGGTGATGAAGATGGGAAATATTGTGCCTAGAGCGGGACTCAAACCCACATCTCTTTGCATTCCGGGCCAGTGTGCTAAGCATTACACCACCTGATGTCACCACCCTACCCATGACTACCTGTCTGTGCGGTTCCTTGCCTGAGAGGTCAGTGCAGACCACTACATTTATATTTATATCCTATGGTTAATCAAATCTATAGGGCTAAGAAATGTCTAGGGTTAATTGGACATTGGTTATATATTTCTTTGAAACAAGTTTCTGTTGACACATTTGATGTTTTAACATTTAGAACAAGAATTAAAAATAATGATGTGTCCATCAATCTAAGTAAAGTGACTGATTGTTTTGTGGGGAATTGGATGTTTATTACTCAAAATGCTTAATTATGGATAGTTGTGTCTTTAGTATTGATTGACTTATTAGGCCCTATTCCGTTTATACTGTGTCGTTTCGGTTGCTAGCTAGTACAGTTCTATTTTCTCCGATTTTGTCTGTCGGCGCGTTTACTTTCCAGGAAACGTAAACAAGCTCCTCCCCCACCAAAGAAAACAATTTACTAAACCTCCTATTAAAAACACCCCGAACAAACTGAATTCACAATAGTCAACAGGTACGTAGTTTGTTTTTGTCCCTAGTGGTGAGGCCTAATGCATAGCAAGTCTACGAAACTACCAGTAAGAGATATCAACAACGGCCATACTGGGTCATCAAGATACGAAACAGTTGCTAAACCAGTCATCTCGGCCACATTTTTACCCATGCGTTATTGTCACCCAGAAATGTGTTGTGGTTGCTCCGTTTAGTTTGTGCAGTGTAACTAGACAGTAGGCTACCAACGTCTGGGCCGTGCCAGGCCGAGGTCTAGGCCTGTCCCTCCAACTATTGTTCCAGTTCGCACTCACCTCCCCCCCCCCCCCCCGCCCTCCTCCCGCCCGCCCGCCGCCCACCGCCCGCCGCCCGCCGCCCGCTCCTCTCTCCCCGCCCGCCGCCCGTTCCCCTCTCCCCGGTCCTCGCCCGCTCCCCGCCCACCGGCCGTCCCCCGCCCACCCGCCCCCCCCCCCCCCCCCCTCCAGATCCCCGGCAAGACCGACTTGCCGGCCACATGGTGCACATTGTGTGAGCAGTGGATGCCATGTGTATTGGCTACAAGCCCCCCCCCCCCCCACCCCCCCGCGGCAGCCACTGCCTCCTTAGCCCGCTAACTAACGAGAGCCGGGAACCAGCCACAGGACAAGCCGCCGCCTGAGTTATCGCCGCCTGACCGACTGGCGTCATGCATTGTGGGCTGCCGAAACTAAACTGGGGAAAGCGCGCGGCGAACAAGTTACAACGGTACCGGGCGCAGTGGCCGAATCGGTTGAGCGCAGACCTCCCGTGCGGAAGGTTGGCAGTTCGAACCCCAACCGAGTCAAAGCGATGACTTGTAAAATTGATACTTGTCGCCACTTAACCTGGCGCTCGTCATTATTAGGATAGGATAAGAAGTGGTTAGCTCGGGATAATCTGACTGAGTGCGATATCAGGTCATAGTGGCAGGGCCACTTGCTGTCCGGACCCCGCGTCGTGCACCCCTCTTCTATCACCTTTCAGCTGCGGGTCTCCTCTCCTGGGTACGTCTAAAGGATATTGCAGCGGGAGGCCGGTCAGCCTCACCGTCGTCTACCTTACTACCGTCTGTGTCTCTGGCTCGTCGACTGATCACCTCAGGGCAACGAGGCATGGCCCTTTGACTCAACTCTCCTCGGTACTCTTTCCTCAATCCTACCCATTCATTTTTGCCTTACTCCTCCTGATGGCTTTGTAAATCAGTCTTTAGGCCATGACAACATAATATTACGAAGAGTTCGGGCGCAAAACCCTGTAAACACCAATGCAAAAATTGACATTAACATCGGATTCGAACCTTCAAAAATTAGATTTAGTTATATTCCTACTTTTTAGTTCATTTCTCCATAACCATGTGATCATAAGAAAAGTGGAATTAGTGAGAATCAAAATTAATTTCAGGTTAAAATCTTGCATTTAAACTATATATATATTTGTTTGGCGTTTACGTGGATTTGCGGTAGAACTCTTCATATATTGTGAACGTCACACGTGTTCAGTCCCTCCAGGGTACAGGGCAACAAGTTGCTTAGTCCCAGGGTTTTGAGTTTCACTCTTTTTTGTTGTTGTGTCTACATAAATACAATAGGCTGATAAAAAAAAAATATAGCTATAATCTACTTTACATTTATACTCCAGAATACACTTGTTGTCAGTGCTAAGGCAGCTTTGAAGTGACTTTGATTAGAAATGGCTAACTTTAGAGATTTGTTTAAATGGAAGCATGCACAATTAATTTTGGCATGAACATAAAAGTCATAACACTATTGATTGATTGGTGGTTGCTTTACACCATATTCACGGTGAGAACTGTTTGTTTTTAATTCAAACCATCACTTTTACATGTAAAAGCATACAATCAATTTTCTGTCAATAGACACTCATTAATTTTAAACCTCACAATCATATAATTTCTGGTTAAGTTAAATACAAATAAAAGTATTATTCATTGATGGAATTTGTTTAATAAGCTATATGAGGTGCTACAAACCAGCTGCCCTCAAAAAGGCTAACATGTTTTCTTGTTTTACTTTAGTAAAAAGGTCATGAATGCTGTTTTCAGTGTAAACTTGTTGCTGCATGGCCATGAAATCCACACAGTTTAATCAAATGTCTTTTAATGTCAGTGGGGACTGACATCCAATACATCCAGGGGAGGGTCCCTCTTGAGCAGGAAAATGTGTGTTAGCCATGAATGGCCAACATGGCATCTTGTTAAAACAAGCTGGTTGTGTCGCCCTTCCAGAGGGGGTAATTCTATCGCGTTTGTTGTTTGGGGGTTCATCCCATTCGATCTGCCATAAGCTACAGATGTATTTTTGAATGGTAGGTTTTAGATCAGAGTGGGGAATATGACAATGTTCCAAAGGAGCAGTCAGGGCTCGAGTGGCTGCTTGATCTGCTCTCTCATTTCCTGATATACCCACATGACTGGGCACCCTCAATTGACTTAATATGCCCTTTTATAGAACAAGAAAGGCTTAATAAGTGCACTTGTACCTAAGTTGGATGTGTAGGAATACATGTAAATAAGTGTCGGCTTTCGACAATTTGATGCTTTCATCGGACAGTGCGGCTTTAATTAAGTGTCACTTTCTACCAACACACAAAAGTCCCACTGTCACTCTCAGCAAGTATGTAGTAGACACCACAGTTTGAAACCACTGTAACAACAATGTATCTAGTAACAACACAATGTGTGTACTGCACTGACCTCTCAGGCAAGGAGCCACATAGACACTCTATGTGGCAGTTCGAGCCTCGGCGCTGACAAAATATGTATTCAGATGAATAACATATTTACAACACAAAAAATCTGTTCAATATTGAAAACAAGTTCTATCATGAATTTATGTGTTTTGGACAGGGTAAATAAACCATCAATATTTTAGATTAAATATGCCCTAGGCACTGTCTCAAGTTAGTACCAGTGCTAATATGACCTTAGATGATGCTAGGGCGGTTGATGTATGGAACTCCCAACATCTCCCGACCAGCCACTGCAGAGACAAATAGTTTTGTGCCTGTCTGGACATGTTGTTGCCGGTGTGAAACCTCTATTTGCTCCCCGAGAGAGTGCCGCTGGTAACTTGCAAAAGTCAGCAGCACTTCAACACTTTTGCAGGCAGCTTTCATGAAATGTAAAAGCGGCAGTCAAGTAATGAAAGCAGTCTTTGTCGCATGATGATGAATGTACAGAGTGGAATGTGCTGTACACTATACAGCACGGGTTACTCCCCTTCTAATGTACAGAGTGGAGTGTGCTGTACACAATACAGCATGGGTTACTCCCCTTCTAATGTATGTAGTGAAGGGTGCTGTACATAATACAGCATGGGTTACTCCCCTTCTAATGTACAGAGTGGAGTGTGCTGTACATAATACAGCACAGGTTACTCCCCTTCTAATGTACACAGTGGAGTGTGCTGTACACAATACAGCACGGGTTACTCCCCTTCTAATGTACAGAGTGGAGTGTGCTGTACACAATACAGCACGGGTTACTCCCCTTCTAATGTACAGAGTGGAGTGTGCTGTACACAATACAGCACGGGTTACTCCCCTTCTAATGTACAGAGTGGAGTGTGCTGTACACAATACAGCACGGGTTACTCCCCTTCTAATGTACAGAGTGGAGTGTGCTGTACACAATACAGCACGGGTTACTCCCCTTCTAATGTACAGAGTGGAGTGTGCTGTACACAATACAGCACGGGTTACTCCCCTTCTAATGTACACAGTGGAGTGTGCTGTACACAATACAGCACAGGTTACTCCCCTTCTAATGTACATAGTGGAGTGTGCTGTACACAATACAGCACGGGTTACTCCCCTTCTAATGTACAGAGTGGAGTGTGCTGTACACAATACAGCACGGCTTACTCCCCTTCTAATGTACAGAGTGGAGTGTGCTGTACACAATACATCACGGGTTACTCCCCTTCTAATGTAGAGAGTCGACTGTGCTCAACACAATACAGCACTGGATACTCCCCTTCTAATGTACAGAGTGGAGTGTGCTGTACACAATACAGCACGGGTTACTCCCCTTCTAATGTACAGAGTGGAGTGTGCTGTACACAATACAGCACGGGTTACTCCCCTTCTAATGTACAGAGTGGAGTGTGCTGTACACAATACAGCATGGGTTACTCCCCTTCTAATGTACAGAGTGGAGTGTGCTGTACACAATACATCACGGGTTACTCCCCTTCTAATGTACAGAGTGGAGTGTGCTGCACACAATACAGCATGGGTTACTCCCCTTCTAATGTACAGAGTGGAGTGTGCTGTACACAATACATCACGGGTTACTCCCCTTCTAATGTAGAGAGTCGACTGTGCTCAACACAATACAGCACAGGTTACTCCTCTTCTAATGTAGAGAGTCGACTGTGCTCAACACAATACATCACGGGTTACTCCCCTTCTAATGTAGAGAGTCGACTGTGCTCAACACAATACAGCACTGGATACTCCCCTTCTAATGTACAGAGTGGAGTGTGCTGTACACAATACAGCACGGTTACTCCCCTTCTAATGTACAAGGATGTGCTACACAATAATCACGGGTTACTCCCCTTCTAATGTACAGAGTGGAGTGTGCTGTACACAATACAGCACAGGTTACTCCCCTTCTAATGTACAGAGTGGAGTGTGCTGTACACAATACAGCACGGGTTACTCCCATTCTAATGTACAGAGTGGAGAGTGTTGTACACAATACAGCACGGTACTCCTTTAATGTACAGTGAGTGTGCTGTACACACAGCACGGGTTACTCCCCTTCTAATGTACAGAGTGGAGTGTGTTGTACACAATACAGCACGGGTTACTCCCCTTCTAATGTACAGAGTGGAGTGTGCTGTACACAATACAGCACGGGTTACTCCCCTTCTAATGTACAGAGTGGAGTGTGCTGTACACAATACAGCACCTACTACTCTCTCATCAATATGTCTCCAACCCCGATTGTTCGACGGCTGGAAGATCAGTGCTGTGGTAATGATACATTTGATGGAATAAACACATTTACCAAGAAAAGAAAAAACCCCAGCAAAAGCCCAAAAGCCAGCCATCAATGGCCACCATACACTGCCATGGTAGCAGGCATCAACCATTGCCAATACTAACTATTGTTGTAACTACTGTCACTACCACGTATACTATTACTACATCCATCACGCACAGGCTGCTAGTGCTACCACCTTCACCTCCACCACGACCACCTCCACCACCTCCAGTACCAGCACCACCACCACTACCACCACCTTCACCTCCACTACCACCTCCACCACCACCACCACTACGACCACCTGCACCTGCACCTTCACCATCACCACTTCCACCTCAACCACCACCACCACCTTCACCCATACCACTACCACCACCACCACCATCTCCACCACCAGCACCACCACTACCACCTTCATCTCCACCACCTCCACCACCTCCACTCCACCCCCACCACCACCACCACCTCCACCACAACCACCACCTCCACTACCACCACCTGCATCTCCACCTTCACCATCACCATCACCACTACCACCACCTCCAACAACACCACCATCCACCAATCCACCCACCCCCCCTACCCACCACCACCACCACCTCACCACCACCACCCACCACCACCACCACCACCACACCTCCACCACCACCACCCCCACCACCACCTCCACCAGAACCACCACCCCCTCCACCTCCACCACCAACAGCTCCACCACCACCACCACCACCTCCACCACTTCCATCACCACCTCCACCACCACAATGCCACACAAACATTCAGCCGTCCTCGTGTGTATATCCTATTGGCTGATGGCGTAGACCATGCGGCAACAGCAGTCCCTAAAATACACCCAGCGAAGACACACCGGCCCTCGCTACTGTAGCTATGTTTATAGACGCTGAGCCTCTGCTTGGAGAGTGTGCCGGTCCAGACCGGTACCGCAGCCTCCCACTCCACAAATACAGTCGCCACACTAGTCGACAGCTTCCTGGCACACTAAAAATTAGGCCATCAATTGGGCGAAAAGGGATGATTTTGTTTGATTCATTACATGGTTTGTGTAAGATGCTGTTGGGGAATGTGAGCCCGGGAGGGAGGAGGGAGGGAGAAGGGAGGGAAGGAGGAAGGGCGATGGATGGAGATATTCCTACTCGGGGATTTCAATATAAACTACAAAACAAACAACAAAAACAAACACTCATTACAGAATCTAATCAAAGGCTGAGGATTACAGCAAAAAATTAGTGAATTATCCAGACTTGGGGAAAACAGCTTGATAATAGATCTAATTATAACAAACTCAAATCATGCCCACACCTCAGGAACTAGGAACTGGGGCATTAGTGACCATGAACTGATATATATTACTAGAAAGAAAATAAAAACCCAAAACCTAACCACTCTTCGTATGGGAAGATCATACAACAACTACATGAAGGAAGTGCCAGCAGCGTACCTGGACAAAACTGTTAAATTACCACTCCAAACTGACACAAATGGAACACTATCATCGGGGAAGTGGCAAATCATCTTGACACTACCTGCCCAATAAAAAAACCTTAAATCAAACACAACCAGGACCCATGGGTAACCCCAGAATTAATTAGCACAATTATGGACAAATATAAAGCAGGTAAATTAGCTAAACAAAGCGGGCGGCTACAAGACATAGAAGAATACCATAAAGCAAGAACCGGAGCCAGATATCAGTGGGGAAAGCCAAAAGAAAATTCATTATCAAACAAGACCAACAATGGGGAAAAAACACACATCAATCCTTGAACAATGTAAAGATACTAATTCCAACCAACAAAAATAAAGACTCAATTCCCTTATACAAAAATGAGGGAATTGAATTCAGCAACAGTGATACAGCAAATATAATGAACAAACATTTTTCTACCATAGGAAATAAACTATCAAAAGAATTTAACTCTAACTGGCCCACAAAAGCACCATGACTAAGCGTAGTCATAGGGGACTGCATAAAAGAAATAAGTGATCTCATAAAACAATTGATTGCAAAAAGCCCTCAGGCATTGAAAATACCCCGAGTATAGCACTGAAGGATACATTCAGATGCATCCCATAGGTCTTATGTAACCTATTCAACACATCATTCAGAAAAGGTACCTATCTAGACTGCTGGAAGCTAGCCAAAGTAACCCCACTCCACAAAGGAGGGGATAAACAAGTCCTGGGCAACTGTAGACCCATCTCTATACTCCCACTGCCTGGGAAGCTAATGGAGAAAGTAATGCATAGACATATAATGACCACCTGATCGAGCACAAAATACTAAACAGTAAACAAGGCGGATTCAGACAAAAACACTTGACAATCAAAACAATTGCTAACTTAATAAATGATATCTCTAACAGTATCAATACAAAAAAGCTAGTGGGTGCAGTGTTCATAGACTTCAGCAAAGCCTTTGACACAGTGTACCACACTATCGTAATTAGCAGACTATCCCAAATGGAAATAACGGGAGTAACTGGAAAATGGTTAGCAAGCTACCTAAAAAATCAAAAGCAATGCACTGCAGTAAATGGAGCCATATCAAATGAGGAAAGAATAAGCTGTGGGGTGCCACAAGGGTCAGTTATGGGACCACTTATCTTCCTCATATATATAACTGATCTAAACAACTGGCTAGACATTGAAAACATCCAACTATATGCAGATGATGCTGTGGTGTATACCGGAGGTGAATCATCCGAAGAAATAGAAACAAAACTAAATCAAACACTAATGAAACTAACAGAGTGGTGCCATCTAAATAAGATAAACTATAAATACCATTAACAATAACATAAAGTGTCTCCTGGGAAACAGTGAACTAGAGCAGGTAGATAGCTACCAATATCTGAGAGTGGACCTCGACAGGCACCTAATTATGACCTTTGCATAACAAACACTATCAAGAAAGCAAACCACAAAATATGGCTACTGGCAAAACTGACATACTACATGACTGAGAACATGGCAATTAAAATATATAAAGGCACGATCCTCCCCTACTTTGACTACGGTGATGTAGTATACATGGGAGAAAATACCCAACTACTAAACAAGCCTCAGGTACTGCAAAATAAAGCCATTAAAATATGTCGCCAAGTACACAGAAGATATCCTACAATAGAACTACACAAAAAATGCAACGCAACACTATTAACAAAGGGAAGGGAAACACACCTGAAAATACTAGCACACCACTACACCACAAAATCAAGTTACACAGTAATCCCCTGCAGGGACACTAGGCACATGGCGGCCCCAATACTACTGACGGAAATGAGTAACACAAAAATCTATGACAGAAGTGTACTGGCCATGGCAGCACATGCCTGGAATAAACAAAGCACAAAACAACAGGCAATCCATAACCTTGACCACTACAAAATATTCCTAAAGAAAACACCTACTTACTGACACAGCACAATCACACCTGCCCCTGAGCGGAGTCGCTGCTTGTGCTGTACTGGCACAAAAAGCAAAAGACAGGCCAGAGAAAATGGTAGGTATTAAAAATAGGACAATTAGCCCTCCTAAGTACAAAGGAAATCAGGAAAGCTATCACCACATGGTGCAGTCCACCTGGGTATGTGTAATGGCACAAACCAACACAGAAATGGACAGGCCATGGTCTGATCCACCCTGAAATACAAAATGGCTAAGCAAGCAATGCAACCATCCCTCCTGGTCACAGTCCTAAAGGGTCTGAGTGTGTTCTAGCACACTGGTGCACTATCTAAGGACATGGCTTGGGTGAAACGATGCTGTAACAAATCAAAATGGGACGGGATCCTCTCCCACAATCCTGCATGACACCCAAGTACATGTACATACTAGGCTAAGGTATCAACCTAGACTAGACAAAACTCTGAAAAAATACAAAACAACTAACATAGGCTACTAACACCCAAAATCGTAAAAGGCTGGCCTGAGCAGAAACAGGTAAACACTCCTGGGCGAGGGATCAGACCAAGACAGTACCACAGCTGTCCATTGTTGAAAACAAGCACCCTCGCGGGAGATTATATGTTATGGGCAGAGTAAATACCTTGTCAACAAAAAAATAATTAGATAACAAAAAAAGAGGAGGGAGGGAGGAGGGGGGGGGGAGGAGGAGGGAGCGAGGGAAGGGGGAAGGGAGGAAGGAGTAAGGCAAGAGAGAGAGAGGGAGAGAGAAGGGAGAGAGATAGAGGGTGAGAAGGAAGAAGGATGGAAGAGTAACAAGGCGTGCGGGAACGAGAACGATTGAGAACGAGGGGGAAGGGAGGAAGAGGAGATGGAGTGAAGGAGATGGAAAGAGAGAGGGAAAGAGAGAGAACGAGAGATATATCATGATATAGAAATAGTGCAGTGGGCTTACAATGATATATTTAATTAGGTTTTCATGGATATTAATCAAACCCTTTCATTTGGTTGGTTGTTTGGTTGTTTGAGTTTTATGTCCTGGCAACATCTTAGGTCATTTTGGATATGTTATGTGTGCGAATAGTCAGTGAGTTAGTGTTGGACTGGGTTCTAACCTTAATCATTTGTTGTCGCTAGATGACGTCCACGTCGCGAGTGGAGGCACGAGTCAAATGGTGTATAAATAATGAGGGTCACACAAACACCATCAGGTCTAATCTGTGTGTCAGATTCAACTCAGCTGTCTGCATTGTTGTTGTGCTCTTTCTTACTCGTGGTTCTTCTGTACGTTGCGGTATGTTCCGACCACCATCCTCAAACATCTGTCTATCACCACCACACCCACAACCGTACCCGACCACCACCACAACCATACACCACCACAACTACCACGCTACCCCACCACAACTATACCCCACCAGATCCACAACCATACACCACCACAACTACCACGCTACACCACACCAACTATACCCCACCAGATCCACAACCATACCCCGCAACAACTACCACGCTACACCACCACAAGTATACCACACCACAACCACAACCATGCCCCAATACAACTACCACTCTACCCCACTACAACCATACCCCACCACCACCACAACCATACCCCACCACAACTACCACGCTACACCACCACAAGTATACCACACCATAACCACAACCATACCCCGCCACCACAAACCATACCCACCACAACCACCACGCTACCCCACCACAACCATACCACACCACAACCACAACCATACCCAACCACCACAACCATTTCCCACCACAACCACCACGATACAACACCACAACCATACCCCACCACCACCACAGCCGTAGCCCACCACAACCAAGACGATACCACACCACAACCATACCACACCACACCCACAACCATACCCAACCACAACCAACACAACCACCACCCTACCCCACGACAACCACCACCACCACCACACCCTACCACCATACCCACCACCCCACCACACCACAACCACCCCCACCTCACACCGCCACCACCATGACCGTTACATCACACCACCACCACCACAACCATACCCCATCATAACGACCACCAAATCGCACGCCACCACACGCACAACCATACCCGACCACACCCACCATATCCCACCACAACCACCCCCCCCCCCACATCCACCACCATCATGCCACCCCACACCCAACCACAACCACCACCAGACCCCGTCACACCCACCACCCCACTACAACCACCACCACCATTCCAAACCCCACACCACCACAACCACCACCACACCCCACCACAACCATCACCACCATAACACACCACATCCCATCACAATGACAGCCACACGACCACCTTACCACAACCATCAAACCACATCGTCACCACAACTGAACAACATCACTACACTACCACAACCACCACAACCATTACCCACCCCATTACTACAACTACACCACAACCACAACTACTCTACCATCATACAACAACCATCACTCCACACCATCACCACAACTAAACGACACCACTACGCCAGCATAACCAACGCAACCATTACCCCACACCATTACTGCAACTACACCATGACCACAACCACACTACACCACCATGCTACAACAATCACCACACACCATCACCACAAGTAAGCAACATCACTACACCAGAAAAACCATTACACCACACCATCACCACAACTGAACAACATCACTACACCAGCACAACCATCACCCCCACACCATCACCACAACTAAACCACATTACTAGACGAGCAAAATCACCACAACCATCACCCCACACCATTACTACAACTACGCCATAACCACAACCACACTACCACCATACAACAACCATCACCCCACACCATTACTACAACTACACCATAACCACAGTCACACTACCACCATACGACAACCATCACCCCACACCATTACTACAACTACACCATAACCACGACCACACGACCACCATACTACAACCATCACCCGACACCATTACTACAACTGTGCCATAACCACAACCACCCGACCACCATACTACAACCATCACCCCACACCATTACTACAACTACACCATAACCACGACCACACGACCACCATACTACAACCATCACCGCACACCATTACTACAACTCCGCCATAACCACAACCACACAACCACCATACTACAACCATCACCCGACACCATTACTACAACTACACCATAACCACAGCCACACTACCACCATACAACAACCATCACACCACACCATTACTGCAACTACGCCATAACCACAACCACACAACCACCATACTACAACCATCACCCGACACCATTACTACAACTGCGCCATAACCACAACCACACTACCACCATACGACAACCATCACCCCACACCATTACTACAACTACACCATAACCACAGCCACACTACCACCATATGACAACCGTCACCCAACACCATCACCCCAACTGAACAACTCTACTCCCACATACAAAAGGTGCTACTACATGAGAGAATGTTTAAACAGAGAGGTATTATGTAATACCCCTGTCACATTACGACATAACATGCCAGCGAGTGGGCAACGTAAAAATCATTTTATTTACATTGAGATATATCGAGATACATCGAGATACGTAGTGGACGTAGGCTAAACGCCGGTTCAACATAGTTGTAATGTGTCTCAAAGAGTTAGAAAGTCAACAACAAAAAATGGCCCAAAGTAAGGCTAACAAGCCTCCAGCGCACGCAACATCACCCTAGCAAAACCCTAGCATTGGCTTAGCATAGGACTCACATAATAACGCCCGCCTTAACATCATGTAACTCTCATGTAATTTGTAATGTGAGTTGACATCAGGCCCGCGAGTGAGCAGCATCAGTCTAACGACAGTCCAGCGTGCTCATTGTAAGGACAGCAAGGGCTAAACATGCTCGACATGAGCATAACGGATGCCTTTATATACTCGAAGGCAAAACGTTTGCACCACATTCACACCACGTTCACAGCACGCTCGCCTACGTTCGAAGTATGTTGGCGTGCGTTACATATGTTAGGCGCATGCCAGCCGTTCGTCAACTATGTCGAATACGTCAAGACATGTTGGGCTTACGTTAGACTAAAGTTAGATACACATCAGAGACACATTGGTAATGTTGGCTAGCTAACATTCCTAATTCACTCACGAGACACCAGGGCGGCGTATCAGTCACCGGTGATAAGCTCACTCCTGGCCCGACTGCCGCTGGAGTAAGACCTATCGATTTTTTGTAAGATCGCTCGCCATGCCTCCTACTAAGGCGCGTCGTGGTAAACGAGGTGGCTCAGTGACGTCTCGTCCAGTACTTCCTAGGAAGGTGTCGGCTCGAGCCCCACCTCGCACAAGTGACTCGTCTGAAGGCTCGTCTTCACGTAATGGTTCTTCATTGTCTAGGGCTTCGCCAGCTGTGCTGGCTCGGTTAGAAGCGTTGGAGCGTCTGGCTGCTACTCCAGGGGGTGTGCGTGGCTTGCCGCCGCCTTCCGCTGCTGCTCACGACTCTACCCCGTCCATTGTGACTCGTGTGAGTCATTCTCCTCGTCGTAGAGGGCCTCGTCGAATTCCGCCGAATGTCTTGAGGGTAACTACCGATGGTTCGTCGCGCTGGGTGCCTCATGGCTCGCCCTCACGGGATTCCCGTTCCTTGCCGGCTTTGTCAGTGCCACACCGTGTCGCTTCGCCTTCACCGCAAGCTCGAGGGAGGGCTCCGCTTCGAGCTGATCCTGCGGTTCCACGGCAGTATGTGCCTCAACCGTACCCAGCTGGTTATCTCCCTTCATTGCTGACGGCTGCCCCTGCTATGCAGCTTCCTCATCAGACTTTCCCTACTGCAGCTGACTTCATGATGGATAACGTGCAAGCGTTACAGCGTCCCCCAGGTATGAACTGCTTTCCGCACCATCTTATTATTCGGGGGGATGGCTGTAAGAAGATCGCATTAGGGGAGGCTACCTGGGCAGAGTTTTTCTTTGCGATTCGCCTTCTGACCGAGCAAACGGGCTTTCCCGTAGCTTCGATTCCAGCTGTCCTACAGCATGAGAAAGACCTAGCCTTGATGGCAGTAACCTGGGATTGGCCGACCTGTAGACGGTGGTCGGAGAGAGTTTTCTGTATGATAGCGGACGGCCGTCTTAGAGATGGTTGGGCGGTCTTAGCGGCCATTAAGGATATACAAAGGGATGTTTGCACGGAAGCGGTGAGAACGCTTCAGTAAAGAGCAGGTGCTGCTCAGGTCCCTTACTCGCGCCCTGCTGTGGCTTCTGCCTCTCGGCCAGCTACAACACCTGCTGTGTCTGGGTCCGCCACAGCCATTAACCCCGCCCCGGTTAACCAGAGGGATGACTACTCTAGGGAAACGGAGGGAAAGCTGTGCTACCTTTGGAACTGGGGGAAGGATTGTGGCTTTGCCTCTACACACGGTGTACTACCCGATCGCTCACCACACATATGTGCGTGGTGTGCGTACCGTTTTAAACGTGTTCTGGTTCATCGAGAGCAAGACTGTCTGAAAAAGAGGCGATTTCTGGAAAAGAAAGCTAATGAGACGGCGGGTAATGCTAACGATGTGAGTTCTTTCCCTGTTTTAGATGATAATTTAACTCTACATGCTAATGTAAACCTTGACCTTGCCTCCACGGTGCCTAGTACTCCTGACCCCATTCTGGGGCCGGCTGTATCGGCGGCCGATAAACCTGTCACTCTTAATTATGAGACTCTGGCCGCGGCTGATACCGCTAAGAACACAGTGTTAATATCAGATAATGTTGATGCGGCTCGAAGTCTTGACGCTATATCGGAAATTGTTGCTGATTTGCCCATGATTGTTGATAATAATGGTTTTTCTTCCCATGCACATAGTTCGTCATTAGACTCTAGTGTCGTCAGTAACACAATCACAGACTTAGAGATGCCGACATTCGATTGGTTTGATGATCCGTTAGAACTGGCGTTGTCAGCTAATTCTGAGAAAACAGGTTTCGTTCCTCCGCCAACACCGTTAGAATTTCGAGATAGCTTACTGGACTTTTGGCCTAATTCGGTAGAGCTAGCTTGGTTTGGGCAGGGTATTTATCGTGATATATACGATAAAGTGAGGGTCACGGGGTTACCTAATTTCTTGGGAGCTAGGATTTCAGTACCGTCTGGGCTAAATATTCCTAAATGGCGAGCTGTACTGTTAGATTATCCCGCTGTGTTACTAGTAGATCATCTTGAATTTGGTTGGCCCTTGGACTATATGTCAAAACGAATACCCGTCCCGACATTTAGAAATCATTCTCTAGCCGATAATGCTGCATTCCACATTGAGAAGTTTCTTGCTTTAGAGCTACAGCATGGTGCTTTGTTAGGCCCTTTTTCTTCGCTACCGTTTCTACCATGGTGCCAAATTAGCCCGATGATGACCAGACCTAAAAAAGGTTCTACAGATAAGAGAATAATTATAGATCTTAGTTTTCCAAGAGGTAAAAGTGTCAATGCAGGTATTGTTCGTGGTTTTTATTTAGGCCGTTCTTTTAATTTTTGTCTCCCTTCTGTATCGACGTTAACTGAAAAGCTGACAATATTTGGCCCAAATGCATGGATGTGGGGAGCTGATTTAGCGAGGGCATATCGCCAGCTGAGGGTCTGCCCGTTGTCTGTGCCATTACTAGGAGTTGCCCTTAATGGCAATATTAATTTTGATATTGCCCCCCTCTTTTGGATGTAGGACATCTGCACTTGCATGTGCTCGTACTACGAGAGCGATAGTCTGGCTAATGCGCCGAGCGGGATATTTTTCGTTGTGTTATTTAGATGATTTCGTAGGGATTGAGGCATCTAAAGAGAAAGCATGCGAGGCGTTTAATTATTTTAATAGATTGTCGTCTGACCTAGGTTTGCAGTTAGCCTTGAAAAAATGTACTCCGCCTGTTCAATCATTGATCTGGCTTGGGTTTAGGATTGATTCCGTAGCTATGTCAGTCACATTGCCAAAAGAAAAGATAAAAGAGGTATTACAAGAATGTCTATTATGGGAAGATAAGAATACATGTTCACGCAAGCAACTGCAAAGTCTGGCTGGTAAGTTACATCACCTCTCGAAATGCATTAAGCCGGCAGGAAGGTTTACAAATAGGGTCCTTGTCGCATTAAGGGCTTCCCCGTATGTGGGTCAACATACATTTGATAAGGACTTGTTGAGGGACCTTGAATGGTTTCAGCTGTTCGCAAATACGTATAATGGCCTACAACTGCTCCCACCTGCGCCTAGAAAAGAATGGACTATTGAATGTGACTCCACGCTGCGTGGGGTGGAGCCTTCTCCTCTACGCATTATTTCAGTGTCGCGTATGGACCTGATCTTTGCGCAAAGAACCTGGCAATTACTCAGCTTGAGGCGCTAAACTTAGTACATGCGGTCACTAATCTCCTTCCGCCTCTACCCCATGAGTTCACTGTCATAGTCAATACCGATAATCTTGCTTCGAAACAGGTCTTGGAATCAGGACGAGGTAAAGATAGGATTTTGTGTGCCTGCGCGAGACAGTTATGGTTAATTGCGGCAAAAGAAAATTTCGAGCTTGTAGTTATTCATAAACCTGGTAAAGAACTTGTATTAACAGATGCCTTAAGTCGGGCCCCTCATCATAATTGCCATAAAGTCTCTGCTGCGAATATGTGTAAGATGCGTGGCCTTAAAGAGTTCTCTGTTTTGGTATCGCTTGATGTATTGGAATGCACCCTGTAATAGGCATTTTCGGAAGATAGTAATGTTTTGGCTCTATCTTCCAGGATTCTCGCTAGTGCACCACCAGAGGCTACTCGATAGCTATGTACAAGCATTAGCCCCAAGGACATGGAAAAACAAGGCGGCGCACGTTAAACTTTATCTGAATTTTTGCAAGCAACATCGAATTGACTGCCAAAATCCGTCAGTCTATGTCCTCCTTTCTTTCCTCATGTATCTCAGAGATCGGCTGAAATCGCCCGGGGCCGTTATGAACTATTTTAGTTCCGTTAAACTATGGGTAACAGGAGGTGTTGGTACGGCAATCGCGTTCGAGGCGCACAAAATTAAGCTGTTTAAAGCGGGAATATTCAAATCTTCAACACATAAGGTGACTCGTGCAACTCCAATCACCCCGTCTGAGCTTAAAACTATGATAGAGTACCTTGCAAGTCTACGGCCTAGCCCTGATGTGATAGTCGCTGCCCTGTTAGTAGGGTACTTTACGTTTGTCCGTCAATCCAACCTGGTGCCAAGCACAGTCGAGCCGGAAGCATTGTTGCACGTGATAAGGTTTAAAGATATATACGTAAACGGGGACGCGTTAGTGGTGGTTCTGAGGTCTACCAAAACAAGACCCTCCTCTGCCCCTCCTGTCATCTTCAGACTACCGAGCCTAGGGCTGTCCTCCTGTTGCCCGGTTAGAGCCTGGCAGAAATACGCAAGAGTCTCCTCATATCCTGACTCGCCCGCCTTCATGCTTCCATCAGGTCTCCCCTTGACACTTCCGGTACTGAAAAGGGCATTAAGTCTGGCCTCCTTCATGGCCCTGGGAAAAGAAACACCTTTTACACTACACGGCCTTCGTAGGGGTGCAGCCCAGGCCTGCCAAGGGGTAGATTTAACTCTGGACAACATAATGGCGGCAGGCACATGGAGAAGTGCTTCTGTCAATACTTATCTGACCGCGGTACATGTTAGTGCAGCTCCGGCAGCGCTCGGAACCTTGTTGGGTTGAGCGCTGCTGAAGTGTTGGGATCTGCTTATTACTCAGCTTATTCTGCTAGACAATGATATCATGTTTATTCCAGATCTGACTCTCCAAGAGACTATGTCGTACTTTAACACTTGTATCTTTCCTGTATTGAGACCTCATGTTTACAACTTGTGAAACATACCACGAACCTTTAAACTCTCTCCAGATAGTACTGATTGCTATACTATGTCACGAAAGAAGGCCTCTGTCACCACATCGCGTTTGCTGCTCCTTGAGCCTTTATTGTTTCAGATAATAAATCTGTTCCAAATAGTATCATCGTGTTGTGTCTCGTGTAGTGAATTGGTAATGTTGGCTAGCTAACATTCCTAATTCACTCACGAGACACCAGGGCGGCGTATCAGTCATCGGTGATAAGCTCACTCCTGGCCCGACTGCCGCTGGAGTAAGACCTATCGATTTTCCCACCCTCCCACCCTTACCGGAGGGGTTGAGCGCTGCCGAAGTGTTGGGATCTGCTTATTACTCTGCTTATTATTCTGCTAGACAATGATATCATGTTTATTCCAGATCTGACTCTCCAAGAGACTATGTCGTACTTTAACACTTGTATCTTTCCTGTATTGAGACCTCATGTTTACAACTTGTGAAGCATACCACAAACCTTTAAACTCTCTCCAGATAGTACTGATTGCTATACTATGTCACGAAAGAAGGCCTCTGTCGCCACATCGCGCTTGCTGCTCCTTGAGCCCTTATTGTTTCAGATAATAAATCTGTTCCAAATAGTATCATCGTGTTGTGTCTCGTATAGTGAATTAGAGCTACATCAAGATATGTTAACACCACATTGTCAGCACACTGGCTGCACGTTCCTCCAGGCTCTCCGTCAATCTACTGTGAGTTGACGTAGCTCAATGTAGACCGAAGTAGCTCTAACGAACACCTAACGTGTTTCGACGTAAGCCTAACATGAGCACAACATAAGCCCAATGTAACCCAACGTAACCCAACAAAACAGCCTTACGTCGAGCTACATCAAACGTTTTGGGTATGTCCAAAACCTTGATGTGTGTCACCGTATCTTGACGTAACTTGACGTATCTCGACGTACGTAGGCTTAATGAACCAGTAACGTATCTCAATGTATCTCAACGTAATGGCCAAATTTCACCTACATCAGCTTACACTACCGCATTATGTCATAGTGTGACAGGGGTATTAGTGCAGGAGGCTGCACTGACGTCACCGACAAGGAACCACGTGACCTGGCCGACATACACACACCCCATTTAGCAATAAAATAGTCAGTCCTCTAAAGGTGTTTAATAGAAAACACTACTCGTAGCAGCTACAAAATCCACCATAAGCACAGCAGAAACTGCTACTATACGGATATATATTTGTTGCATTATAATCGAAACATACTTATTAATTAAATTCAGATGCCATGTGCCTAAGCGGAAGGGGTGTGGGGCAAAGCGGAAGGGGGGGGGAATCAGAACAAAAATGCGATACTTGTTTGGTTTTTAGCTGAAGAGGAATGGGGTCAAGTGAAGTTTGAAATTCATTCAACAATAGTGGAAGCCTCCATGGGCTAATCTGCTATTAGTGATTATTGTAACTTTTGTTAGACCTACACTTTTTAATCACACTACAAATACAACGACTAACATCACTTTTATGCAATTGCTGCAATGAATTTAATGAAATTTGCACTTAAGTGTCTTCTTTTAGCGATAAATCAAGATACTCTTAATCTTTAATTGGTTGGTTATTGGAGTTTTACGACCTGGCAACATCTAAGGTCATATCAGGATGGGTACCGACTTGTGACAGTGCACACTCATGGTAACTTTATAGTGTTGTCCCACTGGGAGACCAGTCTGCCAGCACCATGACCTGAGACCCCACTCAGTCACATTATCCTGACACCGAACCACCCAGTCCTTGCCCTCTCCCAATAATGCCGAGAGACAGAAATAATGACAGAAACTCAAAAGCATTGGATAATGTAGCTCTCAGTAGGCTTGCTTAGAGTCAGTTTGTTGTTGGTCGTTAATGTGGACATCCCCCTCCTAGTCCTACTGTTTTGTGTACAAAATAATCCAGTTTTAATTTGTTTAAACTGGTATACACTACATCACGGTTCCGACTGCGAATGCGCTGAAAACAGCGTTGGGAGCAAAGCAAAGGCATACGGCCATTGAGTTTGCCAATACGTGCAGTGAAAAACGTTAGTTTTATTCAAAATTAATAGAAATCCAAAACCCTAACCTTATTATTTTAATATAATCTTTTTGTTAAACATGTTTTCTATATGTGTTCCAATCGGTTTGTGCCAGGTGGTGTGGATATAAATAAAAACATGAATAAAATAAGTAAAACTGACTCTGGCTATGGCTCTAACACTAGTCTGAGTGCCTAGATTTGTCTAAATCTAAATGCACATGGCATAAGGTGTGCTGGTTATACTGATGTAAATGCAATGCTGGATAAAACATTAATATCTTAATTTATTATATATTTTTTTAGTTGGTATTCTATGTTTCAAACAAGAGCTGAAATGAGCTGAAACTAGCACATTTCATAACTGGACCCAGTGTATTAGAATGTGCCATGTGCTTCTGTGGGGGGGGGGGGGGGGTTTGCTCTGACGCATCCCACAATGCACCGCGCCGCTGGAACCGTGATGTAGTCTATTGGAAGGGCCAGTGGGAATTTACGAAAGGATTATCCACTCTTCCAACCACATCGGTGCTAAGCTAGGTCTTATTGCTTAGACTCTAGCATTTGTTGGTGTTTTACGTCCTAGGAACAATTGAGTTCATACGAGAACGGAATTTGCAGATGGTCTCGGGATATTTTAGCCTGCAAATCTGGCATAGTACGATCTTTACTTTTCTTACAGCTCCAGTCCGATGAAACATAAACATTTCAAAAGAAAATAATTATTTAGAATTGATTCAACATATCTAACTTAGGTACTGATGCACTTAGTAAACATTTATTGTCATATACAAGAGAATATGAGACAATTTAATATAGCATGTTCATCATCATCATGCTGTCAGTCGCAATGCGACAAAGACTGTTTTTATTTCTTAACCGCCGCCATTTCGTGCAGTTGTGCATTTCATAGAAGCTGCTTGCAAAGTGTTGAAGTGCTGCTGGCTTTTGCAAGTTACTAGCAGCACTCTCTCAGGGAGCAAATAGAGGTCTCACACCGGCAAGAACACGTCAAGACAGGTGCAAACTATTTGTCCCTGCAGTAGCTGGCTGGGAGATGTTGGGATTTCCCTTCATCACCACCCTTAATGCTGCCATGGAAGCATAGTTTTCTGTTAGGGTTTTCTCCCTTAGCCTTTGGTTCTAACAAGAACCTATACCACAAGGCAGTGGTTTACAAATTTGTGAGGCAGGGGCGTCAAACTCCCTGAGGTATTTTAGCAGATAGGTACTGCATTACCCGCATACTACTAACTACCATGTTACTGCTAAGGGCTGTGTTGTCAGAGGTTTGGCGTGGTTGCCAAAACTAACTTTACATGTTTGCATTCCACTTCAAATATCTCAAGACTTAGCCATTAAAAATAGAAGTTACCATAAATCTAAAGTAAGGTAGATTACAACCATCATTTTAATATATCTATCCCAGAAAGATGAGAGAAATTCAAAACCATCGGACTACGCAACTTTAAGCGAATTTTGATTTTTTCCTATTAACAGTGGGTAGTTAGAAACTGAGAGCAAAATACAGTACAAACCGCTTCAAGATTTTCTGGCCAGCCCCCACCCACCTGCCCCTAAGTGTTCTTAGTCCAGCATTCAGAATCCCCTTCTGTGAAGGTGACCTTGTCCTCCCTTCCCTTTCCACTTTGAGATTCAAACTATAAGACCAAACTGTCAGTGACAGGGCGAGCTGGTCAGTGAGAGAGCCGTTGCTATGGTGACTGACCTGTCAACCAATCAGCGACCAGACGGGATGGCCGAGTGAGTTGAGCATCCGCCTCCTGTTTTGGGAGATCGGGCGATTTGAACCATTGGTTTTTGGTGTTCAAACCCTGGTCGAGTCAAACCAATGACTTAAACATTATTAGGATAGGGCAAGGACTGGTTGGCTCAGTGTCAGGATAATGTGACTGAGTTGGATATCAGGTCATGGTGCTGGTGGCCTGGTCTCCCAGAAGGGCAACACTAAAAAGGCACCATGAGTGTGCACTGTCACAAGTCGGTACCCATCCTGATATGACCTTAGATGTTGGTAGGACGTAAAACAACAACAAACAACATCAATCTGCATTTACTATTTGGATTGAAATTGTGTAGAAGCATGAGTTATAGATATTTGACGGCACGCAGTGTGCTATTCTCCATCACATAGTTGTTTGTAGGCACTGAATGTTCACAACTACCCAGGGCTTGTGCTAATATAATTCCATAACAGTTGGGAGTGGCCTTGCAGCCATCCAAGCACATCTGTGAATGGACTCCACCATAGCCGGCCGACTGACATTTCACACTCACAATTTTTGTTCTAACTCTAATCACTGTTTTACTTTGTTCCCATGACGCACGTGTACAATTCCCCGACCGCTGGGAGGGGGGGGGGCACTCTGCCAATGCGCCGAAGGAGGAAGTAGCAAAGTATATATGTTCCCCTATCATGTATACTCATATAATGCGTTATACAACACATATATACAATTGTCCATATTGCTGTGGCAATATGGGTAATTCGGGGGAGGCGGACGGCCACCCTCCCCTTCCCTACCCCCTCCATTTCCTCACCCTTCCACACCCCTTCCCCCAACCTACCCCCACCCTACTCACTCACCTTCCCACACCCCTCCCCCTCCCAGATGGCGCCACCTCCCTCTCCTCCTTCACCCTACTCCCTCCAGGTGCCGCCACCACAGCCTCCCTCCCCCCTCCTCCCCCTCTCCTCCCGCCGCTGGTTCCCCGCTCCTACTTCCCCCCCCCTTCTTACTTCCGCCTCCCCATCACCTCGGCCACTTCTCCTCCTCCAACAACCACACCGACAAGACCTACTCTCATCTCGCTCCCACACGCCTCACCCATCACGCCTCAGGGCTGCTCACCGAGACGCTAACACGACCGTTCACCACGACAGCAACATGCCGGCACGGAAATCATCGAGACACTCTACCACCAACGCCACGGCCACCCCTGCGGCACCGGCGACACAATCTGAACGCACACCACGCGCACGAGGACGGCCCCGCTCTGTTGTAACCATCCCTAACGTAGCGCCTCAAGCCGACAGCGATGACGAACTGTCCGCGGCGGCGCAGATGTCGCTCCTCAGGCAAACGGTCACCGACTCCATACAGCAACAAGCCGAACTCGCCAAAACCGTGACGAACAGGCTGCATGCACTGGAATCGTCAACCAGCAAGCGCATGAGGAGCAGATCACCGGACGACAAATCGACAACGAAACGGAGACGCCACGCCACCCACGACTCCTCAGCCTCCAGCCCGTCCCCATCCCCACGTGGCCGCTCACCACGACACCGATCACCGACTGGACGCTCAACGAGACCAACCCCACGAACAAGACGGCACTTGAGGAACGAACACGACGAACACGACCGGAGGAACCACCGACATGCCCCCAGAACACCGACCACATCCTCCACCGATGACGACGACCAACGAGACATGGTTGACGCCATCATAGGAGCAAACAAGTACGATGGACGAACAACCAGCCGAGGTAAGGCTCACCTCCTCCCCCACACATACGTAATAAGGGAAGAAAAGAAAGGAAAGGTAGGGCCAGGTGAGAGCACGTGGCACGAGTACTTTGCGGCACTCGCACGGATGAGGAAAGACCCCAAGGTGCCCCAGTCCTGGACAAGACCGATACTAGACCACCAGGACGACATCTTCGAGATGGCCGCAGACTGGAGGTGGGACACGTGCCTCGCTTGGTCTGAGAAAGTGTTCGCCATGGTGGACGACGGACGCCTACCAAAAGGCTGGAAAGACGAACAAGCCATCAAAGATCTACAATGCGCAGCATGCCTCGCTGGCATCCAGAGAGAAGAAAAGAATCAATCCACACGTGCCACACAAAACAGGAGCGACGAACAACAGACAGCACCGATCAACACCCCGTACAAAAGGCCGGAGTTCAACCACGAAACCGACGGCAGACCCTGCCAAAGATGGAACTGGGGAAGAGACTGCGGCCACTCCACCTCACATGGAACAGGCAATGACCGCCGCGCCCACGTCTGTGGTTGGTGCGCCAATAAATACAAAAAGGCAAACCCCCACAAAGAACAGGATTGCAACAATAAACGACGACAAACAGAACGCAAGGCGGCTGCGGCACACGAGACGGACGACCAGAGGACGGATTTTCAGTGACCGGCCCCGGCCAGGCCGAACAAACCGCCACAAATCCCACGCACGGGAGCCACAGCCCTCACACAGCCCCACCCCCCCACCAACCTGCCATGAGACTAGTCTCCGCGACACAAACACTCCAAAAAACTATCAAACCCTGGAGCGCGGTGAGACTCACTTACGGTCCTGAATCAACCACCGACACCTCACATGACCCCCCCCCCCACCCCATCCGCCCCGACAACCGACACCACCCCCCACCCAGCACCGGACCCCGCTCAATGCCCACAACTCAACCACCAACCCGCCCTAAAACTAATATGGGCGCGACGAACGCGCCAAAACCCAATCGAACACTGGAATATGGAAACCCCACAACACATGGAGACAGACGCGTCACCAGACACCTCAGACAGCTTTCCCGCCACACGCGAGAGCAGCTCACCGCCACATTCAAACCTAACCGCCACACAAGACCACGTGGCGCCCGACCCATCACCAGGCTCCCCAACCACCCCCGCCCCCCCCACCCATAGCGGCGGCACACCATCAATCGCCGTTAAGACGCCGCCACGCCCCGCCGCCGGCGGCACATTAGTCCCCACACGCACCGCCGATGGCACTAAGGACCCCCGTAACGACCATTACAGGGCTCACCTACCCGACACCATGGACTCGCCTCCCGCTGAAACAAGCACCACAGCCGGAAACCGCCACACGACTCCACCCACAACCCCACCCGCAACACGAACACCGCGGGTAGGAGCGACTAGCATGGAAGCCATACAACACTGCCTACGGCCGGCCTTCAGCCCCACCCCACCTACCACGCCTACCAGCAACACTCAACCGCCGACAGCCGCTGCCCACACCACCCCACCCTCAACCCGAACACCTCGGGTAGGAGGCACTGGGGACCACGCACCAGCCGACACGCCACGTAACACACCGACACACCCCGGCACGCCTCTCATACCCGACGATAGCCACCGTCACCAACACAGACTTACCACAGCCGCCACCACTGACGTCGTCACACGACAATACGCCACTGGATCCACGATCGCCTGCATCCAGCCTGTCGCAACGGCACGCGCCGACCACCACAAGAGTCACCACGCCAAAGATGACGACGAACCCCCAGACGCACTCCTGACATACCACCAACGTGCGCACACGTCAGAAGACATAGACGATGTGACGGACGACTACGGTGACCGACCCACCACGTTCTACAACCCGCCCCACACCCCCCTGTCATACAAAACCATACTCGACAAGATATGGCCAGTATCGGCAGCAGCGGCATGGGCCAACCAGGTCTACCAATACATATATAACCAGGTGAGGGAAACGGCACTCCCAAACTACGTCGTTGCACGCATCCCGGTCCCCTCGGGCCTCAGGATCGACTGCTGGAGTGACCTGCTCGCCGACTATCATGACACCGAGCTCCTCGACTTTCTTGAGTACGGCTGGCCAGTCGACTATGCCGCAGATACGGCCCCAGTACCGTCGAGAGCTAACCACCGCGAGGACCCCCAGAACCTCCAATGGATAGAAAAGTATGTACGAGAAGAAACGTCCCGGGGGGCCCTCCTCGGGCCTTTCAGCCAACCACCATTCCACCCCTGGGCCCAGACCAGCCCGATGATGACCCGGGCAAAAAAGAACACCAGTGAGCGCCGGGTCATCGTCGACCTCAGCTTCCCCAGGGGAGCTAGTGTGAACTCAGGTATACGGAAAGCCCACTACCAGGGACGACCCGTTACCTACACCCTCCCAAACATAACAAACCTCACTGACGAGGTCACCCGGATCGGACAGGGAGCATGGATATGGACAATCGACCTGGCCCGCGCGTACCGCCAATTACGCACATGCCCCCTCTCGGTTCCCCTCCTCGGGGTCACATTAAACGACCAACTATACTTTGACATCGCCCCCCCATTTGGGTGCCGCACGTCGTCCATGGCCTGCCCACGGACCACCAACGCTGTGACCTACCTACTACGCAAGAAAGGACATTTCGTCCTGTGCTACCTGGACGACTTCGTCGGGGCGGCACCCACAGAGTACCAGGCAGTCGAGGCATACGTCGACGCCGTCTTGCCGCCGACCTGGGGCTCGACCTGTCCACCCACAAGTGTGTCCCACCCTCCCAAAAGACCGAATGGCTCGGGTTCGAGGTGAATACCACCGACATGGTCGTCCGAATACCGGCACTGAAACTGCACGAGGTGGTCACCGAGTGCGCCGCCTGGACACCAGGATCAAAGGCATCAAGGAAAGATCTCCAGCGGCTCGTCGGACGACTGCAGCACATCGCGAAGTGCGTGCGCCCGACGAGGAGATATATGAATTGCATACTGGCGGCACTCAGAGCCGCCCCCTACAGCGGGAAACACACCATAACCTATGAGATGACCCTCGACATCGAGTGGTTCAAAACCTACGCCCACCTCTCGAACGGCGTCGTCCTGCTCCGCCCACCACCCAAACACGAATGGGTGATCGAGTGCGACTCCTCCCTCCTCGCCGGGGGAGCGCACTCCCCAGGAGGGTACCTCACGGAAGAGTACCAGCCAGAATACATAGCAGACGGACACAACATCGCCCAACTCGAGGCGATAAACCTCATTGTCGCACTCCACGCCCTCACTCCGCCCAACCCCCAGGACTACGCCGTTGTCATCAACACCGACAACCAGGCATCACAAATCGTCCTTGAATCTGGAGCCGGCAAGGACCCCAACCTCTGCGCCTGCGCGCGAGCAATCTGGAGGTTTGCGGCACTCAACTCCTGCGAGATCCGCGTCGTCCACAAGCCCGGCACTGAGATCGCCTTCGCTGACGCCCTCAGCAGAGCCCCCTTCGACCGGGCAGCCAGGCGGAGGGCGGACAGGTTCGTGGACGACATGGACCTCGTCCGCGTCCGGGTCGTCCACGCTACATCCATACTCGACGCAGACGAATAGCCTGGGTCGAGAAAACTATTTGCCTCTCTCTCCCCAGGAAACCAAGAACACCAGTATCGACTCGCCCACCTCTTCAGAGCCGGCCTCGCCAAGGGTACCTGGAGGAACAAACGACACCAGATAGCAACCTACCTCACACACGCACTCGACGCGGACTACGACCCTGCCCGACCAACACAGAGCGACCTAGCATCCTACCTCGCTTCCATCTCCCTACTGCTCCGATCCCCGGGAGCCGTGATGAACCATCTCAGTGCCGCCCGGACATGGGTCGAGCTCAAGGATGGGTCTACAAGAGCTTTCGACTCGTATCTCATCAAAGTCATAAAAAGGGGGATAATCCGGGAGTCCGGCCATGTTCCACGACAGGCCCCTCCCCTCACCCCTACCGACCTCCGCGCCATCACCACCTTCCTCCTCCGGGCTGGCACCAATGCAAGGGTACTCACAGCGGCACTCCTCATCGGGTACTTCTCATTACTCCGACAAGGGAACCTCCTCATCACCGGGCGCCCCGACGACCCCGGACACACCATCAGGTACCACGAGATCACCCCACACCGGACCCACCTCACCATCCTAGTCCGCTCGACTAAGACCTCCAGAGGACGACTCGACCACTACGCCATAACGATCCCCCGCATCACGACCTCCATCTGCTGCCCTGTGCGAGCCTGGAGGCACTACTCGGCCGCCTCCTCCCTCGACCCACTCGACCCTGCCTTCATGACCCCGGACGGGTCCCCATTGACGGTAAAGACGCTCACGACGGCCATACGTGCCGCCCTACACCACGCGGGGTCCCCAAACCCCGCCACGTGTACCCTCCACAGCCTCCGTCGTGGTGCCGCACAGGCGTGTGCCGCCGCCGGAGCACCTCTCAAGGACGTCGCTGACCTCGGGCACTGGCGGTCGTCCGCCCTCCACTCATACTTTCCCCGAGAGGCCTTCACGGTCGCGACCCGGGCACTCTCAACACTATTTGGTTGAGGCCCGGGTCACTTAAGACTCTAACTGACGATATTGACTTACCGATATGACATTTAACTTTGAACATTACTTACTTACATTATACCTTAAACATTGATCCACATATCATTACTCACTTAACTACTACATTCTTGTTCTTGAATAAAATCCCATACTATACAGTCCGCCTCCTGTCCTGAATTATCTAAAACTATATGTATAACCATTTAGAAATATATATATATATATATATATACATATAATAACTATTATAACTATGTAAATAACTATGTATATATATATATATATATAATGCACGGATTATTTTAATTATATAACTATAATTATATGGAATTATATATAAATATATATGTAACTATAATATCTATACATAGATATAGACATAAATAACGGATGGATTATTATTTCAATAATGTACATATATAGCTTTGTATAAAACTATGTATAATAATATATAATTATATATAGCTATGTATATTATAGGTATATATATACATATGTATAATTATACATAAATATTAACACATATAGATAAATATGAATAAATAATATAAATATATATAAATATATACAAATAACTGCAAATAGATACAAATATATACACATATATATTAATATATATATGAATATACATAGATATATACACAATATATAAAAAATATATATCTGAATATATATATATATATGAATTAAATCAATATTATATATATATGTACAAATCCTCTGACGCCAGTGATGTTTTCTGGGAGCGCCGGAGGTGGCGCTACCAGTCGTGACACATGAAGGAGGCAATACAGTGCATAGTGTAATAATACTGAAATAATTCCCTTCCGCGCCTTTATACTCGCATAATGCGTTAGACAGCACACAATGAGCATGTTCCATACTGGTAACTTTGTGCGACAGTCACAAGCTGAGCCTACCTTTGGTCGCGCCAGCTGCATTGCCTTTGTCGGGGGCTTCAACCGCATGTGGTTGCTGTAGCCAGGCCGCTGGTGCTCAACGCCGAGCGTGGCTGACATGTTGTACATGTTGAAAGGCATTATCTGCGCAACCACGGGCAACAGTCTGATCCAGAGGTGGGAGCGGTGTGCTCGGCAGTAAGTGTTGTTTGTGTAGGTAATGCTGCTCTCAGAGAGAGGGACTGTCCGATATGTCGGGCCAGATATGACATAGATATGACAGAGAGGAAGGGGCAGCTAGATATGACAGAGAGGAAGGGACAGATATATATGACAGAGAGAGGGACTAACTAAATATGACACAGAGAAAGGGACACTTACATATGACTGAGAGAGGGACAACCAGATATGACAGAGAGAACAACAATAACATACAACGGAGAGAACCCAACCAGATATGGCAGAGAGGGGGACAGCCAGATATGACACAAAGAAAGGGGACAACCAAATATGACAGAGAGAGGTACAGTCAGATATAAAAGAGATACCGCCAGACAGAGCAAAACCGACAGATATGGGGACAGCCAGACAGGCAGACAGGGTTAGAAAGCACACTGCTAAGGCAACCCCCACATCAGAGATGACGCCACACGGTGCGCTAACTGCTCATCTGCGTGTTTGCTTGTTTAAGTAGTGAACACAGGCTGTGTACTACGGTGCGTAAGAGTAGACCCACACTGCAGAGCGTCACACAGCCCGGCTCTGTCCCTGCCTCCTCTGTCCCTGCCTCTGTCCCTCCCCTCTCTCTGTCCCTGTCTATGTCCCTGTCTATGTCTCCATCCCTATCCCTGTCTCTGCACCTGTCTCTGCCCCTGTCTCTATCTCTTTCTCTGTCTCTGTCTCTGTCACTGTCCCTGTCTATGTACCTGTCTCTGTTCCTGTCTCTGCTCCGTCCCTATCCCTGTCTCTGTGCCAGTCTCTGCCCCTGTCTCTGCACCTGTCTCTCTCTCTGTCCCTATCCCTGTCGTTGTACCTGTCTCTGACCTGTCTCTGTCTCTATCACTATCACTATCTCTGTCCCTGTCCCTGTCCCTGTCTCTGTCTCTGTCCCTGTCTCTGTCCCTGTCTCTGTTCCTGTTTTTGTATCTGTCTTTGTATCTGTCTCTATCCCTGTTCCCGTCTTTGTCCCTGTCTCTGTATATGCCTCTGTCTCTATCTTTGTCTCTGTCTCTCTCTTTGTCTCTGTCTCTGTCTCTCTTACTGCGGGCTAGGCATGGCTCCAGAATATCCAACCTTGCTCGGCCAAACTCAGAGCTGTCAGCATTGCTTTATTGTTGAGCGTCAGAGAGAGCCGTCCCACATCCTGGCGAACCTCCACGGTCAGTCGGCACGCCGGGTGTGGTGCGGTGTTCCGCCGCCAGGTGTGACAGCGTGTGGCGTAACCGCATGAGGCGTGGTTTCTGACACGTGGCAGTGTGACGTACGGCTGTGTGAGGTGTGGCTACGTGGGGTGTGGCTGTGTGAGGTGTGGCTATATGTGGTGTGGTTGTGTGAGGTGTGGCTGGTTGTGCTGTGGCTGGCTGTGGTGTGACAGCATGAGGTGTGACTGTGTGAGGTGTGACCGCGTGAGGTGTGGCTGGGTATGGCGTGACAGCTTGGTGTATGGCTGTGTGAGGTGTGGCTATGGCTGGTTTGGGTGTGTGAGGTGTGACTGTGTGAGGTGTGACCGCGTGAGGTGTGGCTGGGTATGGCGTGACAGCTTGGGGTATGGCTGTGTGAGGTGTGGCTATGGCTGGTGTGGGTGTGTGAGGTGTGACTGTGTGAGGTGTGACAGCGTGATGTGTGGCTGCGTATGGCGTGACAGCGTGTGTGTGTAGTGTGGCTGTGTGGGGTGTGGCTGGTTGTGATGTGAGAGCGTTAGGTGTGACTGTGTGAGGGGTGGTGTGGGTGGTGTGGTGTGGATTGTTGTGTCGTGGCTGTGTGAGGTGTGACTGTGTGAGGTGTGATAGTGTGAGGTGTGACTGTTTGAGGTGTGGTGTGGCTGGGTGTAGTATGACTGTGTGAGGTGTGGCTGGTTGTGGTCTGGCTTTGTGACGTGTGACAGCGTGAGGTGTGACAGCGTCGTTAGTGGTAAGGCAATCCTGTGGCAATGTTCTACTAAGGTGTGTGAGGCCAGGTGTCAGTCTAGAGAACACAACACCAATAAACACTAACCATCACAGCCATCTCACAACCCTCCTCTTCCTCTCCTCTTCTTCCTCTTCCTTCTCCTTTCCCTTTTGCTTTCCCCTTCCCGTTCCTTCCTCCTTGCCCTTTCGCTCTCCTCTTCTGGTTATCTTCTCTTCCTCCTCTACCCCTCTTCCTCTTTTCCCCTTCCTTCTCTCCCTCCTCCTCCTCCTCCTTCACCTCCTCCTGCTCCTCCTACACCTCTTTCTTCTGCTCCTCTTCCTCCGTCCTCCTCTTCTTCCTTCCTCCTCTTCCTCCCTCACCCATCTCCTTCACCCCCTCCTTTTACTCTTTCTCCTCTTCCTCTTAGCAAATGATGAGAGCATCCCTGACCATCGCCCCACTGTCCGGATTCTATGCCTCGCGAAATGATTCTTCCGCTTCCGACAAGATAGCAGGGGCGCTGCGTGTATAGACACGCACACGCACACGCACACACACGCACTACACACAGAGTAGGCAGCAGCTGGCCCACGGTGAGTTCCCGAGGCACTGACTGACAACCCCACACTCGGAGCTGCTCGGAGCTGCTCGGAGCTGCTCTGTGCTGCTCTGTACTGCCCTGTGCTGTGCTATACTCCTCGGTGCTGGTCTGTGCCGCTCGGAGCTGCTTGGTGCTGCTCGGAGGTACTCGGTGTTGGTCGCTGATGTTCGGGAGGTGCACGGTGTTGCTCGGTGCTTCTCTCTGATGCTCGGAGCTGCTCGGAGCTGCTCGGAGCTGCTCGGCGCTATTCGGAGCTGCTCGCAGCTGCTTAGTAGAGTCGGCCCTCTTCTAGCACTGCCACACCCACCCAGATAGATACTCCAATGGTCGACCCAGGTGTGTACCGGAAGGGGAGGGGGTGCTCTCTCCTCACCCAGTACCCACTAGAGTAGACTTGATACAAGTGAGGTTACCATCCATTCCGCATCAAAACCCCACCCAGGAGGTACTGAATACACCTGTTGTGGGTGCTCGCATGGATTTCTGCCCCGCGGATCACTACACCACCACACCACTACACCACCACACCACCACACCACCACACCACCACACCACCACACCACCACACCACCACACCACCACACCACCACCAACACCAACATGTATCGTCCAGGCAGACCACACTTTCTCTGGGAGTGTGTCTCCTACTCCTCCCGCTTAGCTCTCCAGGGAAAGCACGTGGAGGAGCGGAGTCGTCCTGACCGGGGCCGGGCCCTGGGAAGCCTCCTCCAGGTGACCCTTTTAAGACGGCGTGGTACGGCTGGTGCTCATGGTGGTGCTGGCGGTGGTGCTGCTAGTGTTGCTGGCGGTGGTGCTCATGGTGGTGCTGTGCTACTTGGTGTAGGACATTGGTGTATGAGAAGGTAGACTAGCTCTACCAATATATATATATATCTATATATATGCGGTATAAGTATTATGTGATGTATCACAAATTATATTATACAAGTATAAATCAAGCTATGCAATAATCAAGTACCCACATCAAATAGTGGATGGGAACGTCCATAATACTGAACTTATTATGGCTAACCCACTAACACACTAAGCCCCAGTCACACCTACCCCGATCAGGGGCCGGACGAGCTCTGAACCACCATCCGGGGTGGTCCGTGGCGATCCGGGGTGATCCGTGGCTCATCAATGGCTGGTCAATGGTGATCTGACGTGATCCGGCGTGATCAGTGGTTGGTCCGGCCTCGTCCTGGGTCCACCCCGGATGTTTCAAAAGTGTTTAAAACATCCGGGGCGGTGCGGGACATTTTGCGATCCAGGCTCGATCTGGCATGATCTGTGGGTGGTCCATGGGTAGTCTGGGTCTGGGTAGTCATGGAGGTCCAGGTGGTCCGGGGTTGTTTCCCCCGGATCACTCCCAGATCACTCCCGGATCAGCGGCATTTTGTATATATATAGCAGCTGCAAGTCCACTTTATGCATCACTTCCTGCCTGAATCTCAGAGGGTGCACATCATGGATGCCTGCATGAGGCAGCGCAGGCATCAACTTCAGCTGCTGAACTGGCAATTATAGCTTCATCAATGACAGAATGTTAACAACATGATTATGTTGCAAGTTCTGCTAATCCAGAGAAGACTTAGAAGAAAACAGAGAAGAAGGGTGTGGGTTCGACCATGGTTGGAGACAAGAATGGAGTTTGGGTAGTTTGCAAATCTAATGCAAGAGTTACGTATTGAAGATGTTCGAGCCTACAGAAACTTTCTCCGCATGGATTTGGGTATGTTCGAGGAGGTTCTCCTTCGCATCCTTCCCAGAATCAAGAAAATGGACAAGTTCTACAGAAAGGCGTTAACATCTGGATTGAAACTGTCATTCACTCTGCAATACCTAGCCTCTGGTGACAGCTATCATTCACTCATGTACGGTTTCCGAGTTCCGACAACAACATCTTGCTTGCCGTTCATGATGTGTGTGAAGCTATAATTGTAGAGTATGCCGAGGAGGTGATTCAAGCTCCAACTACAGAACAGCAATGGAGAGGTATCGCTGAGCAGTTCTCCACAAGATGGCAGTTTCACCATTGCCTGGGAGCCTTTGATGGGAAACATATCCCCATCCAATGCCCAGCCCATGGAGGGTCAGAGTACTACAACTACAAGGGATTCCACTCTGTCATATTGATGGCTCTAGTGGATGGTGACTACAAATTCTCCTGGGTCGACATTGGGAGCAATGGCTCTGCAGACGACGCTCAAGTCTTCAACCGTTCGGAACTGAAGAATTACATAGAAGAGGGACGACGTGGTATTCCCAGTGCCAAACCACTACCGCATGATGAGCCTGATATGCCTTTCTTCATAGTTGCTGATGATGCGTTCATGCTGAGAACGTGGTTGATGAAACTGTTCTCCAAACATCACCTAACAATTCCGGAAAGAATCTTCAACTACCGACTGTCCAGGCCGTGGAAAATGCATTCGGGATTCTAGCTCACCGCTACCAGTGCCTCCTAACAACCATGCGACAGAAGCCAGCAACAGTTGCGTCGATAGTGTTGCCATGTATCTGCCTACATAATTTGATGCGGATGCGGTACGCAGCTCGTCACAACGCAGAGATGGACCAGGAGGACAGGAATCACAACATCATTCCTGGAGCCTGGAGACTGAACAATCCTCTAGCCAGCATCTACGGCGGCCGTGGAAACGGACTGACAATCGCTACGAAATACCAGAGACAATATCTTAGTGCCTATTACGTGTCCGAGGCTGGATCGGTGCCTTGGCAAGATGCTATGATATGAACTATTTCAAAGTGTGAACTGTTACCAATTTTGCCACGAGAATTGTATTTAATGTGCTATTATTATATGTCTGCACCTATGAGTGAAATATGTATCATTATTGTGAATGTCATATGAAAAGAAACCTAGGTAATAATAAAGATATCTTAATTACATTTAATGTGTTTGTTATTTCTTGTTGTTTTTGTTTGTTTTATAGCTCTTAATTAAATGTCCTTCTTCCCCTTCCCACCCGTTCCTTCAGGTGGCGACACACGCGCCCTCCCTCCGCTGGTTCCCGGCTACCCCCCCCCCCCCCCCCATCTTCCCTTCCTCCTCCTTCCGCCCCGCCAGACTGGCACTTCACCTCCTGATGCCTGACCATCCACACCTCCCCACTTTCTTCACCGACCCACCCATCCCTACACCAATAGACCTTTAAGGGTTGACTGCCGGGTCGTGCAGGATCGAATTTACCATCAGACTTACCCATTGCACTGACTCACCCCTGACTCTCCTGTGCTCAAATTGACTCTATTGCTGATATCTGTTTCACTTAACTTTGTTTAGACTCCGTAATAAATTTCCCATACTATGTAGTCCTGTGTTGTCTTGTGAATTATAGCGCTACCGATAAATATATAAAAGTAAAATTCAGGTGCGAATGGCAACTTAGTGTAGGCAGCACCACATGATCAGCCCGAATGGTGGCGCCACAAGTCGTTATACGTAGCTGCCCCACTACAAGATGTAACACATAGCATGCAACAACACATCAATCCGTCGAATAATAAATAATATATAAATACATGTGGGTAACCTACTCCGCCCATGCATATGAATTACAGTAAAACCTCTCTAAATCGACCGACCATGGGACCGACTTTAAGTGGTCCATTTAGGGAGGTGGTCGGTTTAGAGAGGTAGAATATCCTTACAATGGTATTGTTGAAGCCCAAATAAAGCGATCGATATAGGGGAGTGGTCGATCTGTGGAAGGGTCGGTATGGAGAGATTTTAGTGTTACATTATATCTTACATAAATTATAAGGGGAACTCTATTATTATTCCTCCTTCCTGCGTATTGGTGGAGTGCCCCCCCCCCCCCCTGTAGGGGAGTGAATGTATGCAGCTGGCCTCACTTGCGCCTCACACACATGAGGAACTAATATACACGATACGGGAGGTGCAGGTTTGATATATATATATATATATATATATATATATATATATATAGTGTATGTATGACAGCGACCAATAGTCCGGCATGCTGGAGTCGATCCCTCCACTTGCTGCGGAATCGCATTGGACGGTGGCGCCACTAGCGGAAGTTTGTGTAGTTAATCGGCGCGCTGCCAACCGTCGCTGCTTCAGACTTGTTTGGTATACGTGATTATATCTGTTCCAGAGTTTGGTATCAACCTTATTCATCCTGTTACGCATGTGTTGTTTGCATCCTGTTGTCGGTATTTATACAAAATGTGATGTGTAGCACATTATACAAGTATAAATGCTGGGAGGGGAATGCGTGTTATATTTATTACCTTATATATTTCCTCCTGACCTAACGCTTTGGGGGAGTGCCACAATATATATATTTATATCTATGTGTGACAATAACTCCAGTACAGATAAGGAGGAACACAAAAGGTAATGGTTGAGTAGTTTAATCTCTGGCAAGGATTAAAGGTCCTTGCCCATGAAAAGAAAGAAAAAATCCTCTTGTATGACTGACACTTGGTGGAGGTGAGGTGGGCTACTACAGGTGGCGCCACCGGTTAAGTGTGGAGTCTTAAGGAGTGTAACAATATGAAGTATATCAATAATACCAGCAATATCAATATATCAATGATCATAACAATTCCCTTATGTATCGTTATAGGGTTTACTCACATAATGTGTTATATATGGCTAGTTAGAATCATTGTATCACGTGTTCTAATTACAGCAGTCTCATTTGTTCACCCCACTCCCACCTGAGGTTGTCAGTGTGGGTGTATGGGTGTGGGTGTGGGTGTGGGTGTGGCTGTGGGTGTGGGTGTGGGTGTCTGGATGTGGGTGTGGGTTGGTGTGGGTGAGTGTGGGTGTGGGTGTGGGCTTGGATGGAGGTGGGTGTGGGTGTGAGTGGTGTTGAGGATAGAGGTTGGGGTGTGGGTGTATAGGTGTGGGTGTGGGTGTGGGTGTGGGTGGAGGCGGGTGTGGGTGTGGGTGTGGGTGTGGGTGCGAGTGGGGTGAGGGTAAGGGTGGGGGTGAGGTGGAGGTGGGGGTGAGGGGGGTTGAGGGTAGAGATGGCGGTGGGGGTGAGGGTGGAGGTGGAGGTGGAGGTGGAGGTGGGGTTGAGGGTGGAGGTGGAGGAGATTTGATGAGTGAATCATTATCTAAGTTAGATACGTATAATCAAATCTAGATAATTGTCTTGGTTTTTGAAAATTTGATATTTTATCGGGCCATGCAACTTTAACATCCATTAGCCAACTTTAACATCCATTAGCCAACTTTAACATCCATTTGCCAACTTTAACATCCATTAGCCAACTTTAACATCCATTAGCCAACTTCAACATCCATTAGCCAACTTTAACATCCATTAGCCAACTTCAACATCCATTAGCCAACTTTAACATCCATTAGCCAACTTTAACATCCATTAGCCAACTTTAACATCCATTAGCCAACTTCAACATCCATTAGCCAACTTTAACATCCTTTAGCCAACTTCAGCAGCCATTAGCAAACTTTAACATCCATTAGCCAACTTTAACATCCATTAGCCAACTTCAACATCCATTAGCCAACTTTAACATCCATTATCCAACTTTAACTAAGTCAATTGAATACAACCAGTTACTGCTGAAGTCTATGGCGTCAGAGGTTTGATGTACATGCCAAATTTACTTTGCATGCAAGGACTTTAGGTTGCTTGGAAATTGTCCATTTAAAAATTACCTCAAACTAATGTAAGGCAGTCTTTAATAATCAACTTAATAAACATATTTGTAAATGGTAGAAACTCAAAGCCATTTTACTGTGCAACTTTAAATAATAAAGATGAAAGGACATCCATGAAAGAGAGTCTTCAAACAGTCGAACACCTGAATAATGACTACAGACTCAGTATCTAAGCTGCTCGAGCGATACGCCTCAATCATGCGCCCTCCGACAGAATATTCTTTGCACACATTACTAATACAACATAAGGTATTACTACATTATTATAAATTAAACAGAAGTGTGTATAGTCGTTAATTAAGCAGAGGAAATTTCAGTCGTGGATATTTGGTCTTCCTCATTCCACTGCCTCTTGCCCTATCCTAGAAATGCCGAATGCCAGGCTAGGTAGTGTCATGTATAAACAAAATTGTGCATAGTCGTTAAGTAAGCAGAGGAAATTTCAGTCGTGGATATTTGGTCTTCCTCATTCCACTGCCTCTTTCCCTATCCTAGAAATGCCGAATGCCAGGCTAGGTAGTGTCACGTATCAATTTTTAAGTCATTGGTTTGACTCGGCCATGATTCCAACCCATGAATCCCATGCCCTACCAAAACAGGAAGCGGGTGCTCAACTAATTCGGCCATCTCGTCTAGTCAATTATTATTATTATTATTACTTTGATTATCATCGTTATTAGTAGTAGTATCATTATTATTGTCATTATCATTATTGTTATTATTATTATTATTATTATTAAAAAGATGCCCACTAGAGACCAGCACACGTCTACCTGAATGACCTTGACGCTGTATCGCACTGTGAGTGTAAATGCGGGGTGGGTGTGGGGGTGGGGAGGGGGGCAGGGGAGGGAGGCTAGTGGGTGGGTTGGACAGGGAGCCGGGTGAGGCCTGAGCTGCTCCGGGGAGGCGGGATCTACCTCGAGCCGCTGCTTCCGCCGGGACCTGCTCCCGATGAAGGTGACAGATATAGCCGCGGGAGCTGCTCGGAGCTGCTAACAGCTGCTCAGGTTCTATAGTGTGACAGTGACAGTCATAGCCGCGCGAACTACCCAGAGCTGTTCTAAGCTGCTCACAGCTACTCATAACTGCTCAGAGTCTATGCAGTGACAGTGACAGTCATAGTCATATGCGCTACCCAGAGCCGCTCAGAGTTGCTCTGAGCACCTCTGCTGAAAGGCTATATTGGTGACACTTGTGGAAACATGAGCTACTCAGACTAATCAGAAGCTATACAGTGACAGTGACAGTTGTAGCCACATAAACTAGTCAGACTATTCAGAAGCTGTACAGTGACAGTGACAGTTGTAGCCACATACACTACTCAGACTATTCAGAAGCTATACAGTGAGAGTGACAGTGACAGTGACAGTTGTAGCCACATAAACTAGTCAGACTATTCAGAAGCTGTACCGTGACAGTGACAGTTGTCGCCACATGAGCTAGTCAGACTATTCAGAAGCTGTACCGTGACAGTGACAGTTGTAGCCATATAAACTACTCAGACTATTCAGAAGCTATTCAGTGACAGTGACAGTTGTAGCCACATAAACTAGTCAGACTATTCAGAAACTGTACCGTGACAGTGACAGTTGTAGCCACATGAGCTAGTCAGACTATTCAGAAGTTGTACCGTGACAGTGACAGTTGTAGCCATATAAACTAGTCAGACTATTCAGAAGTTGTACAGTGACAGTGACAGTTGTAGCCACATGAGCTAGTCAGACTATTCAGAAGCTATACAGTGACAGTTCTAGTCACATAAACTAGTCAGACTATTCAGAAGCTGTACAGTGATAGTGACAGTTGTAGCCACATGAGCTACTCACAGCTGGTCAGTGTCTGAGCAGTTCGGAGGAGCTCCTGCCACATATTGATCAGATTGATCAGAGCTACACAGAACTGCTCAGAGCTGCTCAGATCTACTTTGAGCAACCCATATTGCTCTATCTATCACCGATATAGCCACATGAGCTGCTTAGAGCTGCTCAGACCCGTTCGGATCTATGTCTGCTTCCTGCTACACTCAATGTTCAACTCCCTACTCTCTATTTACGTCATCTGGGACACACTGAGTACGCTTTGCTCCATAGCCCCGGGTGAATTACTGCGTTATTATCATGTGGGGAATGCCAATATGCACTACATATGTGGATTTCAATAGGACATAGAAGTGTATGTATAGTAGGTAATGACTAATACATGTATATAGAAGAGAACTGATAAGTGGTAGTCTGCTGATTTATATTCGCATATTAGATTATAGGGCACATATGTATCTATATATCCACTTCTATCACATTTATTAAGACATGTGGTATATATGCCGGAAGTGAAGGGACGTGGGACAGTCTTTGGTCACACGCAGGAGGCACATCCATGGTGGAGAAGAGAACTAAGGGAGAGCAGTGTAAATATTTAATGGAGCACTGAGTGTTGTATAGAACAGTATAACGTGTATATTCGCCAAAGACTTACAACATTGATACATGGCACTACATTGCCTGGCCAGCACTATAACGTCGTCATGAGTGCGCACTGTCGCAAGTCGGTACCCGTCCTGGTATGACCTTAGATGTTGCTAGGACGTAAAACAACAAACAAACAACAAACAAATAAACATTGCCTGGCGGTTGGCATTATTCGGATTAGGCAAAGAAGAGTGGATAGTGAGTGAATGGTGAGTCGCTATGCGCAGCATTAGTTCTTGACACTGCCGTCTGAGGGCGGGTTGGTAGTGGAAATGACTCTATGAGACCTTTTATGCAAATCATGCTGCACACTGAGCTGTTTACCCTCAACATTGGTTCTTCTACTGCCATCAGAGGGCGGGTCGGTGGCACACATTTCTTGAAATGTCCCTGGCTTAATAAAGGAATTGTGAGTTCTGCTGGTCCCTCAGGAATGGCTGAAGTTGCTATTCAACATGCCAGGTGACAGTTTCAGAGTTGATGCCGGAAGTTGGGGCCTGGTACCCCTTTCAGCCGTATCCTTCACCATAGACTCACTACTTTAAACTCACCTTGCACCGATAACCACACGCCTCCTGGTGAACAAACTTGGTTGACTACTTGACATACATTTGTTTCTCATGGAGATTGCAGTGAAATTCCGCTAGCAAATATTTTGCCTCAGATAAAATATCACTTCATGCCTGTGTATTCGCCGGCACTTCTACTGTCCAGCATGTAAGTTGTAGCTGTGACCCGGCGTACTGGGTCACAGCTTCAGGCCTTCCTGAGGAACCAGCGGAACGCGGAATATCTGTGTTAAGAATGTGAAAAAACAATCCCACAAAAGAAACTTAAATCAAAGTGATTATTGATGTTACAAACAAGAACATTGGCTAATGCACCCGGCTTGATTCTGAGTGAATTGTTCTGTTTGAAGGTTAGATAGATGTAGATGCCAAGACCAAAGTGCTGTCAATCAGCTACTCGCATGTTTCCAACTCCATCTAATGTGGAATGTGAGGGGGGGGGGGGGGGAAACTACATAGTAAGGCCAAGCAAATGAACAAAATAATATTTGTTTCCCTAGGTAAAGCTTGGCAGAAACTGCGGTGGGCGAATGTTAAAGTAAACCAAAAATAGGCCCAAAAAAACCATTTGGTTAAAGAAATGTGGGGCAGTAGTATTTTTAATTAAATTTGTGTTTGGTCAGAGAAATGTTTGTAATAACTGACTGCAAAATGATCCGGAGCAAATCGACGCGATTTGCATAATTGTTGGCACCTGACAAGGCGGGCACAAGCAGGTGCAAACGCCGCCTAATCACCAAGAGTCTGTACCTGCCAGAATACATTACATAAATTGGAGTGGCAGGATTGTCTTTTGTAATTAGACTTTTTCTTTAAATTTCTAAGAAAGTTTCCTTGTCCGATGGTTTTGAGTTTCTGTCATTTTCTGAGATAAATTAGGTTGATCGTTATAATCTATCTTAGTTTACTTTGAAGTAACTTTGTTTTAAAATGAGTAACTCAGGAGATATTTGAATTGGAAAAACGCCAATTGAATTTACGCATGCTTGACAAAATTCTGACCCCACAGGTTTCAGCTGTAACAGGGTCTATTAAATTTGCTTAGTATGCCATTCTACTGTATGTAGCAAACAATTCTCAATAACTGCACTGGTATTATTTATATTGGATGTGAAGTTTCAAATCTAGATAAATGTTTTGCTTTTGAAAGTTTGATGCTTTTCTCGGACTATGCAATTTGAAGAAGACATTTTTGCTTCAGCACAAAATCATGCAACGGTACATTTGATATTTATTGTGGGATAGAATACATACATATAGTAGTAATAACTTGCTGAACAAACAGAGGCAGCGATAATCATTTGACATGCTATACATAAAAGAAGGTATTAATTATCACCATGGAAACGTGGGAACCAAATATGTGGTGCCCAGTGTTGGAAAATAACCGTTGAATGAGGAGACTCACATTTTATGGGCTGATGTCTGAGAAACAAACATATTGATCTTCTTTTCTTTATGGGACTGATTCGCAGAACAGCATGGCGTCCTTGCCTTACAATGTAAACTGTCTACATATTTGCTGACGCAAGCTCTTTTTTGTGGAACCAAAAGTATCCCATTTTCTGGATGAATTCCCGGGCCAATGCCCACCCAAGTGGATACACAGAAATTTGGAGGTGTCCCTGAGCGACGGCACGGAGGCACGGATACACAACCCCATCTGGCATGGAGGCACGGACACACAACCCCATCTGGCACGGAGGCACGACCACACAACCCCATCTGGAACGGATGCACGGACACACACCCATCTGGCATGGAAACACGGACACACAACACCATCTGGAACGGAGGCCTGGACAGACTACCCTATCTGGAACGGAGGCATGGACACACAACCCCATCTGGTATGGAAGCACGGACACACAACCCCATCTGGCATTTAGGCATGGACACACAACCCCATCTGACATGGATGCATGGACACACAACCCCATCTGGCACGGAGGCACGGACACACAACCCCATCTGGCATGGAGGCATGAACACCCCCCATCTGGAACGGATGCACGGACAACCCCTCCCCCCCATCTGGCATGGAAGCACGGACCCACAATCCCATCTGGAACGGAGGCATGGACAGACAACCCCATGGCCTGAGGGATTCGGACGACCTGTGAAATCCACACCCCACATTGAGACTTTATTGGTTTTCATCAATAAATGCCATTCCTTTCCAAATGAACCGGACCCTCACTTCTGAGTAAAGCCTTCCTCAAATAAAACCTTCCGGTGATAGGTGTTGAATTTTCGAAACACAGTGTAAAGACAGCCCCAGTATTATCTTTAGTTTTAATTTGATTTATAATAATATGTGCACAGAATCCATACCGTATATGTTAAAATGTATAAACTCTATAGAGACCCCATCGTGTGAGTGAACCTGCTGACCCGGATCTGGGTAACCCATCAGCTGGGTTCTAAAGCCTCCAGAAGGATGTGGGTGCGGTGGGAATCAGATGTGTGTATGGGTTGTGGTGGACAGGTTTATGGGTATTGAATGACGGGGAACCCCCAACAGGCACACACACCCTATACTGGGAAACACTGAGTAGCCTGCCAGATAAAGGTTGTATCTATACATTAAGGAAAGTTGGTTGGTGTCATCAGAGATACCCAGAATGCGTGACTGACCTCCCACACAATGACGTATGTGGGCATGTTGTGTCAGCCACATCCTGGAGCTTTGTGGGTAGATACGTGGGCGGGAGTTTGAATATATACTGTGTACATGACCATTAAAAGACAGTTCCTTTCTGAGAACTGAAGACTATGGTGTTCTTCATTCTTTGTGGAGGGGACTCACTAAGGCCACCATGAGCGGCATAGACTATGCAGGGGCACAGTCTACAGCGACATAATAGGAATCTGCGAAGTTGACCCAGGACGCGGCCATGAAAATAGGGGTCAAACTTTACAACAAGTTGTGCCTGTGTATCAAAATATCGAAATAAGTTAGCTACAGAATTGGTACTCCATGTTTAAAGAGCAGTGAGAGATGGTGTTCAATAGTTTGTTTATACTCACGTAATTGCGCTGTATATGACACATATATGTCATAGGTAATCTAGTTGGCCAGATGGGATTTTTTTCAGATGGTTTGAGTGGCCGTTTCAAATGTAGCACACCATGGGATTTAATTCTATTTGCAATCGCTGCCCTAGTCAAACCAATGACATACAAATTTATTCCCGCCACTACCAAGCCTGGCACTGGGCATCACTAGGATAGGGCAAGGAGCAGTGGAATGGGGAAGACCAATTAGCTACAATTGAAATTGTCCTTCTTAATCAACATTATATAATAGAAATATTAAATGTACATATTTTTATTACATGAGTATAATTTATAACAATTATCTTAAAGTTGCGTAGTCTGATGGTTTTGAGTTTCTATCATTTCCTGAGGGAAATATATATTAGGTTGATCGTTATAATCTGGCGTACTTTAGTTTGAAGTAACTTTTATATTAAATGGTTAACTTTTGAGATTTTTGAAGTGCAACCACGCAACATTATTTTTGGCAAGCATTCTGACCACATATGCTTCTGCAGTAGCAGGTACTATTCAATTGCCTCAGTCTTCCCTTCTACATGGTGACAACAAATTAATAAAATGCATCAGTATCTAAGTTAGATATGTCAAACAAAATCTAGATAATTGCTTTGGTTTTGAAAAGTTGACGTTTTCATCACATAATTAATTGTGTATCACATTCCTTGATTGAACAGGGGAAGTGCAAGTTATTTGCATGTTTCTGTAATCAGCATGTTTTTGTAAACAGCATACGTTCTGTTCGCACAGAACACATTTAGCAGAAGTACAAGCCTCATCACGTGACTCACCAGGCAGTCCACATTCCACATGGACCATGCTGATTGGCTGTGTCAGGTGGGGGTGGGAGGGGGGATCACACGCTGAGACTCAGCGTGTAATATGTTGAGTCTCGGCCGTCAGAGCCCCAAGATACCACTTACTCTCCCCAGGTGAGTTCTAACAACTGTCTGTCAGTCCACATCTGATGCCCCTCTCCAACAAACTCATAAAAAAAAGGGAAGACAAGTCACGCAAGATTGACTGTGAAGAAGTTGTGCTTTATTGACATAAACTCCTGTTCACCTACTAGCGACCTATCAGCCTCACTCCTTACCTACTGTCCACACAGATCCTCAGTACTCTCGGTAGTGTGTATAGGAATCAGTGCCTACAGCTCATTGAACCGGAGTCCCATGGTTGTTGCACACAGCTCAGTGGCCTTTGAATATCTGCTGCTAGTTTGTGTATGGAAAGTGGAGCCTCAGACAGAGTGGCTGGGTCCCTGGACAAGAGAAGAGTGTGTTCCCTTCAGGAGTATATCAAGAAGTGCCAATAGCATCATATATATCAGAGTGAGGCCTGTGTGTCAGGTGGTGCAAGGGGTGCAGGTGACTAGGCCTCCCAAAGCCAGCCAATCAGACACCCTCTACAGCCTGGGGGGTGATGCCCTAATAGGGGCAGCTGTCACTCAACCCCAGCTGCAGGTGGTGTCCATAATGTATGCAGGATGGCTGGGTGTGCTTGCCCATTGGCCCTTAGGTAACAGGTAGTTGCAGACAATTACAATAAATATACATTAAAAATGTCCTTCACCTCCACTTGCACTCTTACTGGTGCATAGATGGAACATTTCACCAAACATTAACTAACTGTCTCTTACATAGGAACATCTCGTCATAATCTCGGGCACTATGTGTTATCATATTTTCCACATAGTCTCATATGTCACCCAGCGAGTGGGTCACCCATTGCTTCTCTGCCAATATATAATTCCGAACCAAAAATCAGTATATTTTTATGAGAGGATGCAACAAGGCATTTGCATTTTTTGTACACAAGCATGACTAGGTGAATTCTTTTCAAACCAGATGGGATGGCCGAATGTGTTGACTGCCCGCCATTCATGTGGCAGGTCGTGGACTTGGAAAACTGGATTCTAACCCTGGTCGAGTCGAACCGATGACTTAATTTATACTTGTTTGCTACTAGCCGGGTGGTCGCCATTACTAGGACAAGGCGAGGAGCAATGGAATGAGGCCGAAAATGAACCTCAGTTTTGATTGGGCAATAAATAACTAAAAAAAGAATAGATTGTTTCAAAATATACAAACTATGAATTGTGCTGATCATGTTACTACCCCTTTAAGCGAGATAGGGTTCTAAGTAAATTCATCGGTTCTACTTACTGCTTTTATTCATTTTATTTGGTGACTTTATAGTGCTGTCTCACTGGGAGACCAGGATGCTGGTACCACAACCCGATATCCCACTCAGTCACATTATCTTGGTACTGAGCAAACCAGTCCTCATCCTATGCTAGTAATTCCCAATGCCCGGTTAGGTAGTGACAAGTTTCAAATTTGCAAGTCATTGGTTTGATTCGAGTTCGAAACCACGACCCCCAGCAGAGGAAGCCAGCCAGAGCTCTTACTGATTCGGCCACCCCGTCCAGTGGGTGGCAACACTATAAAGTCACCCTGAGCGATTGACATTTGCTGCCGACACGGAGGTAAGCAACCACCAGTAACTAACTATACACATATTTCCTGGATACACAGATGACCTTAGATCTGTTGACTAGATGTAAGCTGACCTTAATTCGAGTGGACACGTGCCAAAATGTCAGCGTGGCCAAATGCCCTGTGTCCGCCCGCCTCAGTCACGTGGTGCTTGTAATGCGGCAGGTTCACGTCGTATAACGGTGACTCATTAAACCACAACTAACACGTCAGCCGCAGTAGGCAGTAGAGGCCGGTACACTTTGCTACCGGGGAGAGTAAGCTTGTCCCGGGCGTGTGCAATGCTCAAACAACATAGGGAAATGTTAATTTAAAAAACACACCAAGTGGTTCAGCGGGGATGCGCTTAAAGGTACATAATCCGATGGTTTGTAAAATCTGCCATTTTGTTTAGATATTATTAAAGTTGCATAGTCCGATGAAAACATAAAATTGTCAAAACCAAAACAATTATCTAGACTTGATTCTACATATCTAACGTAAATGCTGTTGCACCTATTGAACATTTGTCATCACATAAAAGGGGATACTGAGTCAATTAATAGAACCTGTTACTGCAGAAGCCTATGGTGATAGAGTTTTGGCAAGCTTGCCAAAATTAATTTAGCATGTTTCCATTTCAAATATCTCAAAAGATAGCGATTTAAAATAAAAGTTACTTCAAACAAAAGTAAGGTAGATTATAATGAACAACCTAATATGTTTATCTCAGAAAATTAGAGAACCTCAAAACCATCGGACCATGCAACTTTAATATTAGGTTGATCATTATAATATATCTCACTTTAGTTTGTTGGTTGTTCGGTTGTTGGAGCTTTGCATCCTGGCAACATCTAAGGTCATATTAGGACGGTTACTGACTTGTGACAATGCACACTCATGGTGACTTTATAGTGCTGCCCCACTTGGAGATCAGGCCGCTGGCACCATGACCTGATATCCCACTTAGTCACATTATCCTGACACTGAGCTAACCAGTCCTTGCCATATCCTAATATTAATAATGCCGAGTGCCTGGCTAGGAAGCGACAAATACCTATATGATATAGTAGTCTGCACTGACCTCTCAGAGGCAGTGACCTACATAGACAGCTGGGTATGGCTAGGGTGAGGGAATCAGGTGGTGTAATAGCTAGTGCACTAGCCCAGAATGCAAGTGATGTAGGTTCGAATCCTGCTCTAGACGAGTGGCGATTGGCGGCCCGGTAGTTACAGTGGGGACCGGTGGTGGCGCCACAGTCAGGCGGCCGACCTGGCAATATAATAATCAGTACAGTAACATAGACAATACCTTCCCTTTCACGCCTTTATACTCGCATAATTAAACAACACAAACCCTACTAATTACATGTATTGGTTTTTATTTGTGACTCAGATCGTTACGTGTCAATGTATTATACTTCAACATGAGGTCGTAGATGCTTGACCCTATATATTCTAGTCTTATTCTTGCATGGTGTGTGGGGGGCGGCAGATTTGGGTTGTGTGCGTTAGTCCTGTCTGCTGCTGCATCAAAGTGGCCCCTGCCTTGCTTGCTTTTGGGGGGTTTGTAACCTTATGACGGTTACCAGCTGCAAAACTGTAGCAATATAGAAAGGCCCCGATAAATTGGTCCAATCTTTGGGTGAAAATTAATCTTCAGGTGGGACAGTTGTAGAAGCTGGGGATGTCTTTAAAACATTCAAAACCATGAATCATTGGGGCGGCCCCAAATCACTCCTGGTCAGCGGTAGCAGAGCACTTGTATCCAGTAACAGCAGCAAGGGTTCAGGAGGAAGGGACAGGTACAGGTGGGTCCAGCAGGTTCCAGCAAGAATAACAAAGCGAGAACAACAATAAGGTACAGGGCCCCACCCAAGCAAACAACTCCCTTGATCAGTGGAAAAGTAAGCCCTCGGAGAAAAAAAAAGGGTAGAGTATAGGAAAGAGAAATGAGGAGAGTTGAGTCAAAGGGCTGTGTCTCTTTGCTCTATGGTGACCAGCCAGCAAGCCAAGGACACAGACTGACTAAGAGTAGAAAGTGAAATGCTGGCATGCTCCCACACCTGGAACTCTTTTCAGACATTATCAAGAAGGAGCAAGGCCAGCAGAGAGGAGATAGAGAGAGGTGTGGACGAAGTGCAGTCTGGATAGCAAGTGTCCTGGCCGCTGTCTCAAATTTGCTGTCTTTATATTGGCTACCCGAATACTCCAGCAGGTGGCGTGGGGGCTTCTTATTTAATTAATTTAGAAGTGGTTAGAGACCGACCAATGGTTACTATGACGTTATGGAGAATTCCGCTAGTTGGCGGCATTGCTAATGCACATATGCAAATGTGACAGTGAAGATTCGCCCATGGTTACTTTGGATGAAATACCTGAGTACCCGCTAGGTGGCGTATGGCTAAATTAGATAGAATAGTGTCGAGGTCTTACGATAGGCGGTGCCACGGTGGAATCTTGGTCAATTTAAACAGACCTGAGTTTGGCTTGTTTAATTACCAGGACCGTAGCTAGGCGTACGCGCATACGCCAAAACGTCCACATCGTTTTGTCAACAAAACAAAAAAAATATATATATATTAAAGAAAGAGAGAGAGGGGGGGGGGGTTACTTAGATATGATTTCATATTTGGAAGGGTGTGACGCCGCAAGCGGCCCCCTAAACCCCTTGTCGAAATTAGGAGAACACATCATTAAAGGTCTAGCTACGCCCCTGATTACCGTTGTTGGGGTCAACGTTGACAATTCGCTATAAATCACATATATATATTCGACCTATCAATATCACACCCCGACTGCCATAAGAGATTTGGGTTAGTTTCACGCCAACCCAGGAGGTAGGAACAGTCCAGCACCGTTACGTAAAGTACCCATGACTTGTCTTAGCAATGCTAACTAAAACGCAGTTGATATTTCTACGGTGTCAACAATTTTGTCAAGATTTATTGAATATTTACGTGATGAAACCATTGCGACAAGATCATTAATGAAATTGGCCAAGTTAGCTTAAAGCTAATCACTGGAAAACCCGATACACTTAATACTAGTTCAATCCAACTTAGCTACTGGTGCACTTATTGAGCAGTTGTTGCTGCATAGAAGGGAAAAACACCAAGTCAATTTTGTTGAACCTGTTTATACTGAAGACTATGATCTCAGAGTTTTGACATGCTTGCCAATATTAATTTTCCATATTTTCACTCCAAATATCCCGAAAGATAGCTGTTTATATAAAGTCCGCCTAATGTAAAGTCCATTTTAAGAACCTAATTTATTTATCTATAAAATGGCATGAACTCAAAAGCATCAGACTATGCAAGTTATGTCTAATTGCTATATCATCTTTGTGGGAAGTGGTTTCTATGGGATTAATGTCAAGAGTACAGTGAAACCCCATTATAGTATGACCTGATTTAACACGAATTTGAATATAATGTAATGCTTCATTTGACCTATTATTCTTTAATTGAAAGGTACTTCAGTGAACTGAACCCTGATTTAGCATCACCCCACTCTTTTCGCGATAGCATTGTACGGACCTAACAATCGGGTTATAATGGGGTTTCACTGTATTTAACGAGAGCGTGTTTTCACTCAGGGAAGGCAACATTTGATGACCTTGTTTGTGGACAAGCTATGTTCCCAAACATTCCTGTGTGCCCTCACTGTGTGCCCTCACCGTGTGCCCTCACCATGTGCTGCCCTCACCATGTGCCCTCATCATGTGCCCTCACCATGTGCCCTCACCATGTGCTGCCCTCACCATGCCTCCTCATAATGTGCCCTCACCGCAGTCTGATGGTGACTGCGGTGAGAGCGTAGGCAGGGTGGCTGGAGATAGTTCCAGGGTGCCATGGCTGGGTGACATTGGTGACCAGGGTGACCTGGGGGCATGGGTGACCAGCAGTCTGCTGGTGACTGCGGTGAGAGCGTTGGCAGGGTGGCTGGAGATAGTTCCAGGGTGCCATGGCTGGGTGACGTGGGTCACCAGGGTGACCTGGGGGCATGGGTGACCATGCTGCCCTCCACGGCTGCGTCTGGGCGGCGTTTCGATCGGTGATCTCTGAGGGGTTGTCGGTAGTGGTGACGGGGTTGTCGGCATGGGTGTGGGTGAGGCGCCGGAGGTGGCCCCCCCGGGCCGGCCGGGTGGGGGGGCTGGCGGATCAAAAATCCGCCGAGGCGGCCGGGGTCTGGTGCCTCCCGCTGTGCTGCACCTCGGCGGACGCCAGGATCTCGAGGCGGGCTGTGATCTGTTGAGGCGCATGGAGGGTGGCGGCCTCGGTGCCCGAGGGCTGGCCAGGCGCCTCCCAGCGTGCCCGAGGAGGGGCCCGGCGTGGCCGCGGCGGACGTCCGGGCTCCCTTCCGCGGTGCTTGAGGTGGCGGGGGAGGGTGCGCCCCCCCGGCGACGTGTGCCCGAGGTGCCGGGATGGGTGGTGTGCTGTACACCGTCCGCCACCTCGGGGTGGGCGGTAGCGTCCCCTCGGGCTCGCGGGCGGCTCCGCACTCCAGGGCGTCGCGGCGGGCCGTGAGCTGCTGAAGCGCCTGGAGGATGGCGGCCTCGGCGCCCGAGGGCTGGTCCCGAGGCGCCGGGGAGGAACCCGGGGCCGAGCTCGGCGAGGCGCCTCCCGGCGTGCCCGAGGAGGGGCCCGGCGTGGCCGCGGCGGTCGTCCGGGCTCCCTTCCGCGGTGCTTGAGGTGGTGGGGGAGGGTGCGCCCCCCCCCGGCGAGGTGTGCCCGAGGTGTTGGGATGGGCGGTGTGCTGTACGCCATCCGCCGCCTCGGGGTGGGCGGTGGCGTCCCCTCTCGCGCGGCGGTGAGACGGCTGTAGCATCCGTACTGGGGGTGCACTGCCCCCGGCAGAGTTGCTTGAGGCGGCGGCGGGCGGCGGGCCCCACCTGCGGTGCGCGCCCGAGGTGCTGGGGCGGGCGGCGTGGTGTAGGCGGCTTGTCGCCTCGGCGCAGGCAAGGGGCTCTCCAGTGGCCCTCGGGGTCCCCCCGACTCGAGGGCGTCCATGCGGGCGCTGGTGACGCGATAGAGGGCTTCAAGGCGGAGGAGAGCCTTGAGAATCGGGCTTGTCTTGGTGCCCGAGGCGCTCTCCGAGGGTGCCGGGGGAGACGCCGGGGCCGAGGAGGGTGAGGCGCCTCCCGGCGAGCCCGAGGAGGGTCCCGGCATGGCCAGGGCGGTCGCCCGGGAGCTCTGGTGGCCCTTGCTCTCTCCGTGTCTGGGCATCCTGGAGCGGTCCGAGGGGATGCATCGGTCTGAGGTGAAGAAGTGCCAAAAGAGAATTGGAGCAGCAGGGAGGACGGCAGGAAGGCGAGTGACTGAGGGAGGCCGGCGGGCGGCCTTATAAGGGAGGAGGGGACGGCGAGGTCGGGGGAGGTGAGAAAGCGGCGGGCCGGGGGTGAGGGCGAGGGAGAAAGCTGAGAGGCGGGTGGCGCGGGGAGGCGTGAATGCTGCGCGACAGCGGCAGGCGGGGGGAGGGTCTCTTCCTCTCCACACATCAAGCGCAATGCGAGCATTACGACCAAAGTTGCCATGAGTGTGCACTGTCACAAGTCGGTCCCCATCGTGATATGAACTTAGATGTGGCTAGGATGTAAAACAACAACAAACAACATTTGCAACTCCCAGCCCTCCACGGCAGATGTAAATGATTCTCCTAGCAGAGATTCACACTGCATAGAAGCTGACGGGAGGAAATTACAACTGTATTACTAGTAGTAATAAGACTCTGGATCAGTAATCACACTGCATGGCAGCATGACCAAGGCTGAAAAGGAACTCTACAATTGTATTACTAGTAGTAATAAGACTGGATCAGTAATCACACTGCATGACAGTATGAGGAAAGCTGACAAGGAACTCTACAACTACATTACTAGTAGTAATAAGACTGGATCAGTAATCACACTGCATGGCAGCATGACCAGCGCTGACAAGGAACTCTACAACTACATTACTAGTACTAATAAGACTGGATCAGTAATCACACTACATGGCAGCATGACCAAAGCTGACAAGGAACTCTACAACTACATTACTAGTAGTAATAAGACTGGATCAGTAATCACACTGCATGGCAGCATGACCAAAGCTGACAAGGAACTCTACAACTACATTACTAGTAGTAATAAGACTGGATCAGTAATCACACTGCATGGCAGCATGACCAAAGCTGACAAGGAACTCTACAACTACATTACTATTAGTAATAAGACTGGATCAGTAATCACACTGCATGGCAGCATGACCAGCGCTGACAAGGAACTCTACAACTACATTACTATTAGTAATAAGACTGGATCAGTAATCACACTGCATGGCAGCATGACCAAAGCTGACAAGGAACTCTACAACTACATTACTAGTAGTAATAAGACTGGAGCAGTAATCACACTGCATGGCAATACTGCGTCAGTAATCACACTTGTTAGGGGGGAAATGTGTTTATTCATCTGAATATATAATTTGTCAGCGCCGGGGCACTGGTCTTCCAGCCATTGAACTATCGTGGTTAGCTACACATATTGGTGAGAGTAATCTGTGCTGTATTGTGTTACATCGCACACCACTCTGCACAAGTAGAAGTACTAGAACGGGAGCAACATGCACTGTATAGTTTACAGCACCGACCGCTCTATATCATACTAGAGGCAGTAGTCATGTACAGCAAGGTCCGTCCATGTATATGTACGCACTAACTGGCTGTGCAGGCATAACGTGGAAGTTAGTAGAATAACTTCATACAGAAGTATCTTATATCTTACCAATCGATTTATGCGACAGATTGAGTTTATCAAGCAAACACAGCGGTTCGTGTGATGGGAAGTTTCCTTGTTAGTGTTGTTTAACTTATTGGTGTGTGAACAGTGTGTGTTCGATCAGGGTTACGGGGTAGTATAGTGTACAGCATCGTAGTATGGCCTAATCTTCCACACCCAAAACACTCACACCATTTCCATGTTGGCATGCTACACTATGTGGTGTGAGAAATGCGCCATCAACACCCAGCCTACTTAACCTGGATGCCACCTCTACTCTGGGGCCCCTCAGACACTAGCGTAGCAATATATAATATATATAGATATACAGAATAACCCCGTTAAACCAAACTTGAAGGGACCCTAGATTTGTTTGGATTAACCGATCATTGGTTTAACCAAGCCTTGACTTTGACTTGGCTTTGGCAAAAACTGGCGTGCATTATGAATGCACAATGTATGTGGACACTATGACTATTGTTTTTTTATGTATAATCAGTTTAACCACATTAACCCAACCTCGGTTAAATCAAACGATCGGTTAATCCAAACTGGGAAAAATACTACCCTTTATCATATAAAAAAGTCTCAGATGACCTGAAAACCACATGAAAGTTTGGTTTAACTGTACCGGAACTGGCCTGGGGCTGACAATTTTGTTTGGATTAACCGATACTTTGGATTAACCAACTTTGGTTTAACCAACTTTTTTATATGATAAATGGTAGTATTTTGCCGGGCCGTCGACAAAAATTTGTATTAACGAATCGTTTCCTGCTTCCAACCGAGTGGCGTAAGCAGCTCCCCCCCCCTCCCCCCGAGGTGGGGAGGGGGCGAGGTGCATGCTGGGAGCCCCCCCACACACCCCATGAGACGCGGGGGAATGAACCACAACAGAGTTCATTACCCGCGATAAAGGATTCATCACTATCCATATATATAGTATAGTTATACGAGTCTTACCTGGGTATAGATGATGGATAACTGTTGTTTTCCCGAGGTATAAGCCTCGGGTAGACGTGGGCTAGGGAGAAGGAAGCACATCCGGGTCCAGCATTCTTTACCTACTTATTCAGGATAAAAATGATCTTTCAATACAATGGATACTATGATTTTCCCTTCATACAATGGATACTATGATTTTACACCCGTAATGGTAGCAAACCAACGGAATAGACGGTAAAGGGTGTGGTGGGCGGCCCTAGCCCACGTCTACCCGAGGCTTATACCTTTGGAAAACAACAGTTATCCATCATCTATACCCAGGTAAGACTCGTATAACTATACTATTTTACCTCGGTATACAGCCTCAGGCTAGCCTCAGGCTAGGGAGACTTTTACATAATTCATTTTTATCCTTAATATCATTCATTCTTATTATCACATGTTTATGTGTCATTGTATTAGTAATTGTATCATTCAAAGTTTTTGTTCTCACCTATTCTTGTTAGTTGGTGAGCAGGCGCTTTGCAATACCTGTAGGCTTTTCTAGTCGTTTGTTGTAATGTTTTGCAAACGACTTAGCTGTCTTCCAGCCTGCGTGCGCTAGTATTCTTTTTACAGAAATACCGAGCAACCGTGCCTTGAAAACCATAGCACCTCTGGTTGAGTGGGAAGAGTATTTGCCCGTATCCACTCCAGCCAATTTCAACACCCTGATTGTCCATCTGGCAAGGGTGTCTCTTGAAATTGCGTTATGTGGCTTTAAGAAGCTCACTAATAGTTGTTGTGATGCATGTAAGTCCTTTGTCTTGGATATATAAGCCCGTATGGCTGACACAACACATAATTTACGATCATTTGGGAAGTAGTCTAAGTGAACCGTAGATAAAGGGTCACCCAGCGTGTTTGATTTGAACAATTGTGCTAAATCAAACGTAGCTTGTTTCTTGTCTATTTCTAATCCCGTTAAGGATAAAGCAATAATCGTCTGTCCTCTGTGTCCCGTTACTAATAGTAACAAGACCGCGACCTTAAAACCTAATTGTTTTATATCTAACCAAGAGTTGTGAGGCCAAGCCTGGAACAACTTAAATACTATAGAAACATCCCAAAAGCGACTATACTTTGGTTTTGGAGGATTCCTTTGATAAATTGACCGAAGTAAATAATGAAGGACATAATGTTTACCAACTGTTTCGCCGTCAATTCTAGGTAATATAATTGATAATGCGCATCTTGCCGCATTGACCGCCCCAAACCCTAGTCCCTCATCCTCTAGAGAACAAAGAAAACGGGCTACTTGTGCAATCGTTGGATTTGTTGGCTTAACTTTCATTAGCAAACAATGTATAACCCATTTCTTTAAATAAGTTGTGTACATTTTAACAGTTCCTGGCCTCCATGCATCAGCTACTATCCTGTCTTCCGTAATTTTGTCTAAACCAAATTGCTGCAGCTGTTTTCTTAGAAAAGGAATGCCAATAGGGGTGTCGCTGACACGTCGCCGTGAACCACTAGCGGTCCATGGTGCGTTAGGTTCCCGGGTTTTCTTGGGAATCGTATATGTTCTTTTGCCAGTTGTGTAACTGCTGGCAGCCAAGGTTGCGTGTCCCAATCGGGCACAATCAGTATGGCGTGTGTCCCCTCCATGCTGATTTTTCTCACTTCTCGGCTGATATTGCTAAACGGTGGGAAAATATAGAAAAAATTATTTTCCCAGGTAATAGGAAATGCATCAACTTTCCAAGCATCCGGTTCGGGATGCCAAGAAACATAACAGGGTAACTTATTATTATTTTGTGATGCAAACAAGTCAACTTTAGGTGTCCCCCATTTTGCACAAATGAAGTTAAACAAAGGTGTTGATAGGGACCCTTCTAAATGGTCGTGGAATTTTCTACTCTTATGGTCTGCAAGTGTATTTTGTGACCCTGGAATATGCGCTACAGTCAGCCAGACTTGTTGAGCCTGTGCCCAGTTCCAAATCAGTTTAGATAGCTGATTGCAAGGCTTTGATTTGGTTCCACCCATGTTACGGATATATGTCATAGCAGTAGTGTTATCAGTTAGTATTCTAACTTGTGATTTAGGTATCTTTACTAAGCTACGTAGACCCAAATAAATAGCACGCAACTCGAGCGCATTAATGTGATCTGACTCTTCATCATGTAGCCATCTACCTCCTGTTGCCACCCCCTCGCGATGGGCTCCCCACCCTTCTAACGAAGCATCAGTGGTAATTACTGTATTTGGTTCCGCCATGCGGATTGGATTGGGTGAATTTCCGATATGTTGCATCCACCATTGAATATCCTGTAACCCTTCTTCAGAAATAAACATCTTTCGTTCAAAATTACCTTTAGTTCGTGCTAATCCCAAATTTTTATCTATTTCTAGAGATTTAATATGGGCTTTCCCATATAGAATAGCGGGTGCATACGATATCATTATCCCGATAAGAACAGCGACCTGTCTAATCTTAGGTTTCGGTAACTTAAGAAGCTGGGTCGCTGTGGTCATAAACTTAGTTATTTTCTGTTCTGTTATCGACACTGTGAGGGACTGTGTATCAAGAATAAACCCTAAACATTTGAGTTGTTTTGTTGGTTGAAGCACTGACTTATGCGGATGTACATAAAACCCCAATTTAGTGAGTAATGCACATAAATCCAAAACGGCGTTTACACAACCAATGTGTGTTGATGCCATTATAAAGGAATCATCTATGTAAGGAAACATTATGTGACCATTCCGTGCCATATGTGAGAAAACAGGTTTAAGCAGTTTAGTGAAGAAACGAGGGGCACAAGCTAAGCCATTTGGCATACAGGTAAACTCATAGAGTTGGTTAGCCCAAAGAAAACGGAGAACTTTCCGGTGTTGTTCCGCTATGGGAACTGTGTAATATGCATCTTGTAAGTCAACACTAGCCATCCACGCATTTGGTGTAATAAGGTCTCGTGCCGTATCTAGTGAAAACATTTTAAAATATCGATATTCTATCATTTTATTAAGGGTTGTTAAATCCAGGATCATTCGAACGTCCCCATTAGGTTTCGGTCTCGAGAAGATGTTTGAAATAAACTCTCCAGGGCAGTGTGTAACCTTTTGTATAATGCCTTTGTCAAAAAAATGTTGTACCTGTTCAGTTAGTGCCTCTCGTTCAATTGGTTCAATTTGATAGGGAAACGGAACTCTCCCTTGTACAGGTATTTGTATGAAGGGAATTTGAACACCTTTAACTATTTGTAAAATATCCTGGTCACTGGTAATTTTGTCCCATTCAGAAATATGATTATGAATATTCCCAGCCACAAAGTTGCTTACAGTTTGTGTGGTTTTAGAGGCCGCGGGGACTTGTAAAGTCTGTGTTTGGGCCTCTACTTGGAACCGCCCCTTTGGAAGGGTCTCGGGGAGTTGAAGCCTCGGCCCAGTGGCCGTGCGGTGTTGTCGGTCCAGCCTGGGTGGGCGCCCCGGCCCCGGAAAGACTGGCTGAAGTGTGAGCCCGGTCTGGAACCCCTGCCGAGCCGTCGTGGGTGAAAATCCCCTCGTGACCTTTTGAAGCGTGGGGCTTCCTGCTTCTTTTTGCCATCCATATTTTTGCCACTTTTCGCTTCGGTTTCTACCTCTTTATAGAGGTATTGTAGTTGGCCGCCAAACATGTTCGTTTTGTCGAAAGGCTTCCCTTTGATCGGCTCTGGGGCCAGAAAGAGCGTATACTCTTTCCCATCATTGTCCGTGACCTTCTTTGAGCAGGCCACCTCTTTGCCAGCGTCTGTGCAAACCGACTTAAAGACATTCTCATATCTTCGGTAGGACAAGTAATTACCTGCCGCTGTTAACAGTGCAATGCCTTTGTCCATGGTTTTTGCCAAGGATGAGAACTTGTTTTCTCTTTGCATTCGATTTGCCACCGAGGCGATGGCCGTTAGAGTACCGAGCACCGCCTGATGTGCTATGTGTAACACGCTCTCAAATTTCTTACGGTCTTCCGTCATGTTGACATCTCGATCCATCTCTTTAATGATGGAGTTGGGGACACCTTTAATGCCCGTCAATTCATCTCCTAGCTTGGAGATGATTTCCGCCGGTTTGAAGGTATGGAAATGACCATTTATGGTCTCGCGCATAAGCGTGGTAGTTTTAACCCGCTTAGCTTTCGGCTTCTCCACCTTCTTAGACACTTTGCCACCAATGGCAGCATAGACACCTTCATATTGTGTGTCTGAGTCTGATTCCGTGGAAGTGGAATCTGTGGAGGAATCAGAAGAAGAAGAATCTTTCCTCTTCTTCTTCTTCTTCTTGGACTTGGTCTTTCGCTTCTTGCGAAGTCCGGTCTTGTTACGTTCCTTGGTGAACTCGTCACCAGAAGAAGTAATGTGTTTCTTCTTCTTACTCCGTTTAGGAGGAGGAGGAGGAGGAGCCCTCGGCTCGATCGCCGAGTCTGTCTCTGAGAAGTCTTCCCAGTCCGACTCGTCTTGGAACCCCGGCCTATGTCGTTTAAGAGACGGTGGTGGTTTGAGAGACAGGATATGACTCTCCATAGCCGTCCACCGAGCCTCCCAGTCGGGAACTGTGGGGCCATCAGGCACTGTCTCTTCCTCCGGCTCGGAGAGTATATGCGCCCCGGGCTGTGGTGAGGGCATTGCCGACAACACTGGCGGGGAGTCGTACTCCTCGTCCGAGGCCCTGGGAGCACGTCCCTCGGCTGCTGCTGCAGCGCGCTTACTCCGCTTCGTGGCCATCGGTATCTGAAACCAAACATGTTGGTCAGTCTCGGTATTTATAAATGTCACAATTTTGTTGTTTAAAACGTAATTGGACATCTAGTGGTGTTAGAGAACGTGTTTAGACCGTTATAACACAGGCGTAATAAGCTAAATTTGTGCGTGGATTGTGGGTCAAGCCCAAATCTTACGCGGGGGTCGGGACCAGTGTATCGGCTCGCCCATCCCTCTGTTCCGCACACTTCTCCCCCCTGCGACTACCACGCCAGCAGGTTGGAGAAAATGCTACGAAACTCAGAGAAACGCCTGAAAATATTGTGGGGAGTCTATAAAAGAAACCCAGGAGCATCTCCAACATCACTCTCTATTAGAGTCCGAGAGAATTTCCACAGGAGATGAGGCAAAGCCCACATCTCTACCCATGGTCACACGGGTGTTGACAGAACCGCTAAGAATCGGTTTCGTTCCTTCGAGAAGGAATCTAGAGCGTTCTATCCTTGGTTTTTTATAACCGACGAAACTAGTCCAAAAAGGACCAAAGAAAGTTCTGAACTTTCTATAACAATGCTATAATGCATCATAATTAAGCTAACCACAGTTTTTATTATACTTACTGCGTATTTGCTTGTGTGTAGACTAAATTTGTGGGAGCAACTCAACGAAACGTAATCCAATCGTGAGTTGTTTATGCTAATTGCTGGACCCGGATGTGCTTCCTTCTCCCTAGTCTGAGGCTAGCCTGAGGCTGTATACTGAGGTAAAATATATATATATATATATATATATATATATATACAAATACTCCCACCGGTGAATATACGGATAGTGATAAACCCTTTATCGCGTGTAATAAGCTCGGTAGTAGTCTCCCCCCCCTGTTAGGTGGGGGGGGGGGGGGGGGGGGGGGGGGGTGGTGCCAACAGGTGAATATATATATGAAAGGTACAGACACAAATCCCCGTAAACACCAATCCAAAAATGTAGTTTAAATAGAAGATTTTTAAATGAAAATAATTTAATTCTCACTAATTCCACTTTTCTTATGATGACATCATTATGAGCAATGAAGAAAAGAGCAGGAATGTAAAAACACTAATTTTTGAAGGCTTGATTCCAATGTTTATCTCCATTTTTGTATTGCCATTTATGGGGTTGTGTGCCTGACCTCTTCATATATATATATATATATATATATATATATATATATATATATATATATCATGCCAAGAGGTGCACACAGTCCACAGCAAGTGTAGGTGATGAGGATGTATTGTTTACCCGGCAGAAAACAAGAGTGATCTATTTGTAAATGACAAGAAATCATTCATCTACATAAATAAAGGTGAATGTGTTTGTATGTTTGTGTGTCTGTGTGTTTGCAAATAATTCTGACAAAAGAGTCTTAAATGGCGGTGAATAATACATTGGTTGGGACTATGATTGGGATTATGATGTCAGCGATGAAAACTCGGTATTTTAATTAGAAAATGAAATAACAACTATTGTAACTAGAATATAGTACTAATAGAAATGACTATTGTAAGTGTAAAATGGGACTAACAAAACAATATCTATTGTAAGTAGAAAATAGTGATAACAAAACAACAATTATTGTAAGTAGAAGATAGTGATAACAAAACAACAATTATTGTAAGTAGAAGTTAGTGATAACAAAACAACAATTATTGTAAATAGAAAATAGTGATAACCAAACAACAATTATTGTAAGTAAAAAATAGTGATAACAAAACAACAATTATTGTAAAAGGAAAATAGTCATAACCAAACAACAATTATTATAAGTAGAAATAGTGGTAACAAAACAACAATTATTGTACGTAGAAAATAGTGATAACAAAACAACAATTATTGTACATAGAAAATAGTGATAACAAAAGAACAATTATTGTACATAGAAAATAGTGATAACAAAACTGCAATTATTGTAAGTAAAAAATAGTGGTAACCAAACACCAATTATTATAATTAGAAAATAGTGATAACAAAACAGCAATTATTGTAAATAGAAAATAGTCATAACCAAACAACAATTATTGTAAATAGAAAATAGTGATAACCAAACAACAATTATTGTAAATAGAAAATAGTGATAACCAAGCAGCAATTGTCTTGAATGAGCGAGGTCGCTCATTCGGTGTCATTGCTGGACATGGCAGGCTGAAGGCCGGAGCCCTCCCCCCTGCCACTACTGTGGTGGTGGGACCTGACCACTTCCCACTTCCAAAACAACAACTATTGTAAGTAGAAAATAGTGATAACAAAACAAGAATTATTGTTAGTAGAAAATAGTGATAACAAAACAACAATTGTTGTAAGTAGAAACTAATGATAACCAAACAACAATTATTGTAAGTACAAAACAGTGCTAACCAAACAACAATTATTGTAAGTAGAAAATAGTGGTAACAAATCCACAACTATTGCAAGCAGGAAACAGTGTTAACAAGGCCGAGTTGGCCTGACTGCCTCTCTTTCCTACACATCCCATCATGTACTGATGCGCCTCCTACACTTTCATACAAATAACCTGTCAAGATAAGCATGTCATTCACATCGCTAAGCCCATGGCATGCTGCTGGTGCCTTGCGTTCTACAAGCAGCTATTTACCCCCCAACTGCCGCATCATTGAAAACAGGTTCACCTGACAACCTCAATAACCTTCAGTTTAAACAAAGGTCATGCTAACATAGGCAGCTCTTCTTTTTTGCGAGACGAGATGGCCCAACGTGTTGAATGTCCGCTTCTGGGATGACAGTTTCTACTTAGCCTGGCGCTTGGCATTACTAGGATAGGGTAAGGAGCGGGGAGTTCAAGTGAACCGATTGCTTGAGAATTAAGCCCCCCCCCCCCTCCACTTAATATACAAACACAATGACCAAAATACCTCATGATTTTATTTTAGCTGGTCGCATAATATGTGAAAGAAAGGAACTGTTGCTTGTTGGGGTTTATTTTTGTGTATAACTTCCTAATTCCATAATAGGTATCATGACAAGTATCCCTGTTCTGTACTGATATTACAACAAGGATACATAGCAGGCGCCTAGCTTCCAAATACGCAGGTACACACTTGTGTGCCACCTGAGATTACAAATATTTAAAATTAATTCAAATGCATGATGTTTCATAGAATTTTATTTCATATCGTTTCGAGAGCGGGACGTAGGTCAGGCAGTAGAGTGTCCACCTGTGAAGGTGTGGGTCATGTGATCAATCCTGCTCAGTGGACCCATTTGCAGTTTGGGCTATTTTGCGTTCCAACCAGTGGTCCACAAGCAGTTCCTCAAAGGTTGTGGTATGTGCTGTCCTGTCTGTGGGAAAGTGCATATAAAAGACCCTTTGCTGCTTATCGGAAAGAGTAGTCTATGTGGTGTCAACAGGTTTCCTCCATAGAAATATGTCAGAATGACCTTATGTTTGACGTCCAATAGCTGATGATAAAAATCAATGTGCTCTAGAGGCATCGTTAAATAAAACAAACTTTCCATCCCATTCTATTCAAATAGAGGTTTATTTCAACAGCGTACAACCTGAAAACCCGAAGCTGTAGCTCATTGCCTATGTCAGCTTAGAGCTGCATAATCCGATGAAGCATCATATTTTTAAAACCAAAGCAATAAATAATTGATTCTACTTATCTAATTGGATACTTATGCACTTATTAAGCAGTTGTTGCCACATAGAAGGGAATACTGAGGCAATTTAATAGAGCCTGTTACTGCTAACGCTTATGGTGTCAGAATTCTGCCACGCTTGCCAAAACTAATTTGACATGTTTGCACTTCAAATATCTCAAAGCTTAGCCGTTTAAAATTAAAGTTACTTCAGACTGAAATAACGTAGATTATAAAAATCAATTTAATAAATATATCTAAAGAAAATGACAGAAACTCAAAACCACCAGACTATGCAGCTTTAAGATTAACATGTTTATATATAGAAGGTGGGTATTATCAACCAATCAGCACCTGGGAAATGAATAGTTCAGGCAGGACATCAAGTGGCTGACTTATATCTGACAAAGGTTGACACAATCTGTGGTTCTTCTCTGCATCTTTGTCCCTAAATGTGGTAGAAACAGATGTATTGCTACATATACTTCCACGTTCACTGCACATGTAATTCATGTTACAATTAAAGGAGTGGGGTCCAGTTGCTGCACAAGCTTCACCTTTACTCGGAGGGGAGCGATAGTGAATTTCCACAAGCAGGCGGCGCCACCGCGTCAAACTAGAGAACCAATGTAGAGGATGTTACATGTGTCCATAGTGGTGTTGGTGAAAGAGGGCGGGCAACAGGGGCTTATCAATATTGGTATAGCAATCATGTACATTATATAAAATATCTAATAGTGGGATCAAATATGTCTAATATTATAATATACACGTAACATATAGAGTGTTATAATTTAAATATACAATATATACAATAAATATACTATATAATATATATAATATATGTAATACATATAATATATGTAATAAGTGTAATATATATTATATATTGTAAATAATAATATAATAAAATAATACACCATATACACATGTTATAATGTCTACACTACATGTAACATATATCATATATAGGATACAATATATATAGCCATTTAATGTATATATAAAATATAATTCAGACACAGGACATGAAAGTGGTATAAAGTGATAGTTTATTGATCTTTTTTCTTATGATGGAATTCTTGGGTTTCGAGTAGTTAAAGTTCGGTATAGTTAGTTTTGTCCCACGTGCGCTCAGCCTTGCGTGCCAGATGGGTGGGTGGGATGGCTAGAAAAGACAGCAAAGCTTCAGTGGCCACGTGGCAGGTTCGGGCGCACTGGTCGGTGTGAGCTGCTCGGGCTCCTCCGCTGGCGAGTTTGTGAAGGATCCACCAGGTAGTGAGTCCCGTTGAGTATAGGTGGCGCCACGGTTGTCCATAGAGTTTAAGGCTGAAGGGCTTTCGGTCCCGCGTCCCAAATTACCCATGTCGCCGCAGCAACATGCACAATTTATATTATATATATTATAGATATATATCATGTAAACAATATGTATGGTTCATGTGGTATATAATACATGTAATATATAATAAATATGATTTATCTATATTCAGGTAACGTAATATATATTATGTAATATATAATATATGTTATATTCAGGCAATATAATATATATAGTATGCAAGATAATATATATATATATATATAATATAAATTATATATAATGTAATATTGAGATTGAAGATGCATAGGGTGACTGATAAACGTGTATACAGACAGGTGAGCGGGCCTGAGGTTATAAGTGTTAATATATGACCAATAAGATAAAGCACCCTGTAGTATAAATACAGAGGGTTTAGCTTTGGAGAAGCTAAGGTGGAAAAGCTTCCGATTAATTATACTCGTTAATGCTTATGCAACATATATATATATAGAGATGTTGTATAAGTTGTACATATATATATATATATATATATATGGGGACACCGAATAGCGGATTGATCCCACGTGAATAGCTAGAACAATTAACCCAACATCATCACAGAAATAAGAAAAACAGCTGATGAGATGTGTCCCATTAAGAAAATAAAAATACAAAAAAATGAGGACCCCTGGGTAGACAATGCCTGCTAACACTCATCATAACCATAAGTAAATAAACTGGGTGATAAAACAAAGCACAGAGAAACTATAGAAGATAAACTGGCCTACCATATTACCAGAAACAACTCTCTCAAAGCTGTGAGAACAGCAAAAAAGAAATACATAATGAAGCAGGACAAAGACTGGGGAAGCAATACAAACAAATTCAGGAAAAATGTAAACCTATTATTCCCCAAAAATAACAAAGAAGAGCACACAAACTTTCAAGATAACGAAGGAGCAATGCTCACAGACAAAGATGCAGCAAACAAACTGAACACACACTTTGCCACAATAGGGCAAAAGCTGTCAGAACAATTTTTAAAAAGACGGGAAAATAGGTCAGAAACTGTGCAGAACGAAATCCCCACCTGCAAAACAGATATAATAGAAGTAAAACAATTAATAAATTACATAGACACAAATAAACTAAGTGAGATAGATGAAATCCCAACCAAAATACTGAAAGAGGCAGCCCAAGCCATCCCGGCCACTATAGTAGACATATTCAACATCTCCTTTGAACAGGGGCGTTTTATCTCCGCCTGGAAAATGCCAACCATCAACCCAATTCACAAAAATGGAGACAAACAAAACATGGGAAACTACAGGCCAATATCAATTCTTCAAACCCCAGGCAAGCTCACTGAAAACCTGTTACATAGGCAGATAAATGAACACCTGCAAAAAAAAACGATATACTAAGCGAAAGACAAGAGGGCTTCAGGAAACTGCACTGCACAGAAACAACAATAGCTAACCTAACAAATGACATACTGGCACCAATGAACCCAAAACAATTAGTTGCAGCAGCCTTCATTGACTTCAGCAAAGCATTCGACACAGTAGACCATGACATACTACTGGAAAAACTAAAAACCATGGGCATAAAATCCCACACTATGGACTGGATAAAATGCTACCTGAGCAACAGGCAACATAAAACAAAAATATACAATACACTATCAGACAACCAACCTGTCACATGTGGTGTACCCCAAGGGTCAGTGTTAGGGCCACTGCTCTTTATAATCTACATAAACGATCTTGTGGACCTGACGGGATGGCCGAATGAGTTAGAGCGTCCATCTCCCGTGCTGGTAGGTCGTGGGGTCATGGGTTCGAACTATGGTCGAGTCAAACCCATGACTTATAAATTGATACTTGTTGCTTCCTAGCCAGGCACTATGCATTATTAGGACAGGGCAAGGACTAGGGTCCTCAGTGTCAGGATAATGTGACTGAGTGGGATACCAGGTCATTGTCCTGGCAGCCTGGTTTCCCAGTGGGACAGCACTATAAAGCCGCCATGAGTGTGCACTGTCACAAGTCGGTACCCGTCCTAATATGACCTTAGATTTTGCTAGGACATAAAACAACAACAAACTAAGCGATCTTGATAAATGGCTGCAAACCAAATGCCTCCAACTATATGCAGATGACACAGTCATATATGCAAAGGGCACCACATAAGAGGAGGTAATAACTAAACTAAATAAGCTCCTACGAAAACCAGACAAGTGGTGTGAGTCCAACAAAATAACCATACAAAAAAGCAAATAAAAACAGTTCTCTTCTCGCATAAACAAATGCCAGAAAGAAAACTACACTGTAAGCAAGGAAACCAAACATTAGAAAATGTAGACCATTACAAATACCGAGGCCTTGCGTTGGACAGCCAACTAAACTACAACCTATGTACAAACAAAATTATCCAAAAGGTAAACCACAAATTGTGGCTATTTGCAAAGCTAAGAGACTACATGACACAAGAAATGTCAATAAAAATCTTCAAAGGCATGGTGCTCCCCTATTTTGACTATGGAGATGTAAACTACATCGGTGCGAAAAAAGAACTTCTAAAAAAACTGCAAATACTGCAAAACAGAGCCCTAAAAATCTGCCTCAGAGTAGACAAGCTGCACCCCACCTATGACATACACAAAAGAACCAAAGTAAAATTACTAGAAAAAAAGGAGAATAATTCATTTGAAAACATTAGCATATAGCTATAGTCAAAACAATGAACTCCTAACAAAACCACAAAGGGCTACTAGAGCAAATAATGCACCACTGCTAAAGCAGATTAGAAGCCAAATAAAAGCTCATGAGAGAAGCACCCTGGAAATGGCTGCCAAGGTGTGGAATACCCAAACAGTAAAGGAATGACAAATTCCTGACCTAAAAACATACAAAACATATCTGTGCAAAATAAGGCTAGGAACCCCCCACTAAGCTGCACTGCAAAGGGGCATGTGATATGTCATGGCCCACCAGCGGGATGACCAATGGAAGGTAACCGTGCCAAAAGTAGCCAGATAGCACACAACGCAGCTATGTACAAGCCTATGAAATGTAAATAGGAGTAGGCTAGACTACTCGTAACAGTAGACAAAAATAAAATACATATATGCCAAGAACAATAGAAAAAAACTAACATAGGCTACTAACCATACCGGCCAACTATCTATCTGCTACTGAAATGCAGGCAATCAAATACCTTATCAACAGCTACTGTGATAAGATAACACAAACGCTACAGCTGGCCAGCATTGAAAACCAGCCTGAATACCCGGGCTTATATACTATGGACAGAATAAATACACCCTCAATACAAAAATCTAAGTTTTAAGAAACCTAATGGAAGCAAGCTACTGCGTTCACTCTACACCGGTATGTACTATATATATATATATATATATATATATATATATATATAAATCGATCAGGGTGTATATATTAATCAATATATAAATATAATTATAGAAATCGTGAGCAGAGTGACTGAGTGTGGCCAGACAAGTTAGCACGTTTGCAGACAGGGGGCACCACAATTGGGTCGGTTGCATAGTCGATGAACAATTAATAGTAAAAGCAGTACAGTAGATGAATTTGGATAATAATAATAATAATAAGGAGTCAAAGCTTCCAATTAATTATACTTGCCTTATGCTTATACATTACATATATATATATATATATATATATATATATAATATGATGGTGTTTAGTTCCTTCTCATTGCACCACTAATCGTGGTGGATTACACATCGCATAAACTGGTTGCTTAGCAACTGACTACAGACTACACTTTCCACTAGTTACAATTACAATACACCTTGCGGTGGTCGAATGGCTCCATCACCCGATTATCATATGGTGGATCATCTAAGGTCATACCCGGTTCTGATATCACCTTCTACGTTGCCAGTACGTAAAACTCCAACAACCAACCGATCTAAGGTGATATCAGGACAGGTACCGACTTGTGACAGTGCTCACTCATGGTGACTTGATAGTGCTGCCCCACTGGGGTACCAGGCCACCAGCAGCATGACCTGATATTCCAATCAGTCACATTATCCTGATACTGTGCTAGTCAGTCGTTGCCCTATCCTAGTAATGGCGAGCGTCATACTAGCTAGCAACAAGTACCAATTTCCTAAGTCATCGGTTGGACTCGGCTTGGATTCGAACTCGCGAACTTCCACACGGGAAGCCTGAGCTCTGCCCACTCGGCCAGCGCGTAGTGTGACTCACACTAATAAGAATGTATGGTATTGAGTTGTGTGAACTACTCAAAGCAGAACATGTAGGGGGCTGAGGGGGGGGGGGGGTGAGAAGCGAGAGAGGGGGAGGGGGTGCTTAGAATCTGCACACCAAAGTTTGTTTTATTTAACGATGCTTCTAGAGCACATTGATTGTCATCATCATCTATTGGATATTAAACATTTGGTCATTCTGACATATTTCTTTGAAGGAATCCCACTGCCGTCACATAGGCTACCCTTTCCGATAAGCAGCAAGGGGTCTTTTATAATTATATGACCTTTCCCACAGACAGGACAACACATACTACAGTCTTTGATGAAACAGTTGTGGACCACTTGTTGGAACAGAAAATAGCCCAAACTGCAAGTGTGTCCACTGAGCAGGGTTGATAGAATGACCAACACCCTCACAGGTGGACACTCTACCGGCTGAGATATGTCCCGGTCCCCCCTTAGATAAGTTAGAATCTGTCAACTGACGGGCCACTGCTGATCTGATTACAGCCCCGACATCCCATAATTACGGGACGCTGATCAATCGTCACGTGGGTACAATGGTCACTTCATGTCATGCGCAGCAGCCTCACATATCTATTTCCGGCGGCATCGTCACCGCCCAGCGGCGCTCTCAATGGATTGTTCACAGGTGTTCGTCATGTCGAGTGGTATTTTCTTTTTCCACGGTACAAATTTTCCCTATTCCAACTCAGTGCACCGTTTTCCAAGCGAAGTACCGATCATGGTTCGAGGTTGGTTGTTGGAGTTTTACGTCCTGGCAACATTTAGGGGTCATAGCAGGATGGGTACTGACTTGCGACAGTGTGCACTCATGGCGACTTAATAGTGCAGCCCCACTGGGAAACCAGCCCACCAGTACCATGACCTGATATCCCACTCAGTAACATTATACGGACACTGAGCCAACCAGTCCTTGTCCTATCCTAATAAAGCCGAGCGCCTGTCTAGGAAGCGACAAGTATCAATGCTTAAGTCATTGGTTTGACTCGACCAGGGCTCGAACACGTCGTTTTCGAATCCCACCGTCTACCAAAACAGAGATGGACACTCAACTCATTTGGTCATGCCGTTTGGTTAGCGAATGGTTGGTTGGTTGTTGGAGTTTTACGTCCTAGCAACATCTAATGTCTCACCAAGACGGGCTTAGCGAAGGGGGTGAGTTGGTGTGCAGATGGTGCAATTTGAATGGGACCGACGCCTTAAAGGTTCACACATCACTCACTAAACTTATATAAATTATAGCTGTATAATCTGATGAAAGCCTCAAATTGACGAAACTGGAATGCTGACCCAGATTTGCTCCGCCATCTTTAAATTAAATACTGGTGTGGATATTATACATTTATTGCAGCTTGGTGATCGGTAGGGATGCTGCTGCTGCTGATAATGTAGATAATGTAGATAATGTGGATAATGTAGATACTGTAGATAATGTGGATAATGTAGATAATGTAGATAATGTAGATAGCGTAGATAACGTAGATACCATAGATAATGTAGATAATGTAGATAATGTAGATAATGTAGATAATGTAGATAATGTAGATAATAAAACAGTAACAGGAGCTAAGGCGCTGAACAATACATCAAAGCCGTTTTTATATGACCTTAGATGTTGCCAGGACGTAAAACTCCAACAACCAACCAATACAAGAAAGGCAGAGTCCGAAATATTTTGCAAAAACTTGAAAGATGCAGAAATATGTATTCACCGCAGGGGTATACTTGCATATTTTGAATGAAGTCAGCATAGCAACTTACAGCGTCATCAAAGGCCGGTTGCTCTCATACCATGTGTATGTGGTGTGGGAGGTTAAAAATCCCTTGGGTCGGTAAAAGGTTTAGGCTCAGGCTTTCTATCGACAAACTGTCTCATGGTGAAAACAAGTCTGCTCAGATGTATCCATGATAGGCAGTATAAATCTGTTTATTAAAGTTGCATAGCTCGATGGTTTTGAGTTAAATTTATTAGGTTGATCGTTATAATCTATCTCACTCTAGTTTGAAGTAACTTTTATTTTAAAAGGATAACTTTTGAGATATTTGAAATGCAACCATGCAAAATTAATGTTGGCAAGCAAACTCTGAGACCCTCGGCTTCTGCAGTAACAGGTTCTGTTAAAGCTGCATAGTCCGATAAAAATATCTAATTTTCAAAACCAAAACAATTATCAAAATTTGATTCTACATATCTAATTTAGATACTGGTGCACTTATTAAACATTTGTCAGCACAGAGCATGTTGGCGGAGGCTAACATGTGTAATTTGCGCACGAGGCAAGTTCCTGCGGTTTACTTCGCTTTGTCTCTCATGCTGCTAAGCCACTCTACCTCGGTGCCTCTCACTGTTCACTTCCCCACCATCCCACCCTCTTTCTGGGGGGGGGGGGGGTGAGCGCTGATCTCTTCTGTTTCCAGCTTAGTGTATCCGCCCTGCCGGCACTTGATACACTGACTGCCCTTGTCGGCTACAGTACTGAAGGTTCTCTGCCACCCACTGATAGCCTGCTTCACGCCCCGTGATGATTTCATTTTTCATTAAACTCTCAAAAAGTTACCTGTTCTCATCTGTTGTCTTTGCCGAGTAGCGCAAATTTAGAAGGGAATACTGAGGCAATTGAATAGAACCTGTTACTGCAGAAGCCTATGGGGTCAGAGGTGTGACAAACTTGCCAAAATTAATTTTTCATGGTTCCACTTCAAATATCTCAAAAGTTAGCCACTTAAAATAAAAGTTACTTCAAGCTAAAGTAAGATACATAATAACGATCAACATAATGTATTTATCTCAAAAAAAATTCAGAAACTCAAAACCATCGGACTATGCAGCTTTAAATTGACTCAGTATATCCTTCTATGTGGTGACACATGTTTAATAAGTACACCCATATCTAAGTTAGATGTGTAGAATAAAATCTAGATAATTGCCATGGTTTTGAAAATTTGATGTTTTCATTGGACTATGGAACTCTAAGTACAAGCGTCTGACCGGAAGGTCGGAGGTTCGAATCCTGGTTGAGTCAAACCAATGACTTACACAATTTATACTTTTGACTACCTAGCCAGGTGCTTGGGAGTATTAGGATGGGACAAGGACTGGTTAGCTCAGTGTTAGGATAATGTGACTGAGTGGGATATCATGTCATGGTGCCAGTGGGCTGGTCTCCCAGTGGGGAAGCACTATAACTGAGTGCACACTGTCACACGCCGGTATCTGTCCAGATATGACCATAGAAATTGCTAGGATGCAAAACCCCAACAATCAAATAAAGTCGCCATGAGTGCGAACAGTCACAAATCGGTACCCGTCCTGATATGACCTTAGATGTTGCTAGGACATGAAACCCCAACAAATAAACACACCATACAGGGGTCCCATCTGCATTTTGCCAGGGCAGACCACATAACAATAATCTATAAACAATTATGACAAAAATGTTGATTTATTTTTCCCGCGATTAATCAACAAAATGTTGGTGTGTTAATGAGTGGGTGGTTGGTAAACCGGCCCCGGGCGGCTTGTGGGATGGGAGGAGGGGGGGGGGGGCGGACGGCAGGTGGGCAGCGGTCTGTTCGGGGTGCAGACAGAACCGTGAAGACCGTGCTACAGTCGGCCTTTCACTCAGTGAATGTCAAAGTACCAAACCCACACCCAGCACACATTGAAACATGTGTATATTGTTGTATGTGTGTATGGGGGTGGGGGTGTGAGTGGGGTGGGTGACGGGGTGAGTGAGGGGTGATGGGGGTGAGGGGGCGAGGGGGGTGAGGGGGTGAGGGGGTGAGGGGGGTGTGGGGTGCGGGGGGTGAGGGGGTCGAGGGGTCGAGGGGGTGAGGGGTGAGGAGGTGAGGGGGTGATGTGAGTGGGGGGTGATGCATGAGGGGGTGAGGGGGTGAGGGGTGAGGGGCGAGGGGGTGAGGTGCTGATGGGGTGAGGGGGTGAGGGATGAGGGGGTGATGGGGTAAGGGGTGAGGTGCTGAGGGGGTGAGGGGGTGAAGGGGTAAGGGGGTGAGGGGGTAAGGGGTGAGAGGTGAGGGGGGAGGGTAGGGGTGAGGTGCGAGGGGGTGAGGGGGTAAGGGGTGAGGGGGTGAGGGGTGATGGGTGATGGGGTGAGGGTGTGAGTGGGTGAGGGGGTAAGGGGTGAGGTGCTGAGGGGGTGAGGGGGTGAGGGGGTAAGGGGTGAGGTGCTGAGGGGGTGAGGGGGTGAGGGGGTAAGGGGTGAGGTGATGAGGGGGTGAGGGGGTGAGGGGGTGAGGGGTGAGGGGTGAGGGGGTAAGGGGTGAGGGGGTGAAGGGGTGAGGGGTGAGGGGCTAATGAAGGTGGGATTTAAATGCCCGACCTTCTGTGCAAGGAAGCCAGTGCTCTCACCAATTCGGCCTCAGCGTCCAGTCTCACTTGGTTTCAACTGGTGTTCACATTTGTCTGAATTGCACAAAAATTGTGCTAACAACTATCATAAACCAGCAAAGAAATACTATCTTAATGTAACTCCAGTGTGTATAGTCTTTCATGCCTGCCTTCACCATGACAAGGGCCGTGTGTATATCAGGTTTTGTATCTCAGAAGTGACTTTCTAAAACCTATTTTGGTACAGTACATAGTTTTTAACAGTTTCACAGTTGTACAAGGCATACGATGGAGGTGTAGTGGGATGGCAGTCAAGTATGACTTGTATTGCTTAATAAAATGTTGATATTTATTGGTTTTAAGTGTACAAATGTTGATGTGTGAAACTTGTACGGTTGGGGGGGGGGGGGTGCAGGCATCTGGAAAAATAGCATGCTTTGTACGACCCTGAAAATGTTGAAAACTTTGGATGGCTCCTTAGTCCAACTCATGTTGGTGTTGGACCTATAACCTGCCGGACAGGAGGCGGGCTGGCTATTGACTCGGCTAGTGGATGATGCAGACACAAGTGGGTGGTGTGCCAGATGGTGTATGCATACAGATGCAGGGGTGCTCAGTGGGTCGTCAGGTAGGTCTGTTCGGGGTGCAGAGAGGATCGTGAAGACCGTGCCACAGTCGGCCTTTCACTCAGTGAATGTCAAAGTACCAAACCCACACCCAGCACACATTTAAACATGTGTATATTGTTGTATGTGTGTATGGGGGTGGGGGTGTGAGTGGGGTGTGAGTGGGGTGGGTGAGGGGGTGAAAGGGGTGAGGGGTGTGAAAGGGGTGAGGGGTGAGGGGGTGATGGGGTGAGGGGGTGGGGAGGGGTGAGGGGGTGAGGGGGTGAGGGGTGAGGGGGTGAGGGGTGAGGGGGTGAGGGGTGAGGGGTGAGGGGTGAGGGGGAGGTGAGGGGTGAGGGGTGAAAGGGGTGAGGGGGTGAGGGGGTGAGGGGGTGAGGGGTGAGGGGTGAGGGGTGAAGGTGTGAGGGGCTGAGGGGTGAGAGTGGGTGAGGGGGTGAGGAGGTGAGGGTGAGGGGGTGAGGGGGTAAGGGGTGAGGAGGTGAGGGGTCAGGGTGAGGGGTCAGGGTGAGGGGTGAGGCGGTGAGGGGTGAGGCATTGATGGGTGAGGGGTGAGGGGTGAGGGGTGAGGGGGTGAAGGGGTGAGGGGGTGATGGGGTGAGGGGGTGAGAGGGGGAGGGGTGAGGGGTGAGGGGTGAGGGGGTGAGGGGGTGAGCGGGCGAGGGGGTGAGGGATGAGGGGGTGAGGGGTGAGGGGTGAGGGTGAGGGTGAGGGGTGAGGCGGTGAGGGGTGAGGCGTTGAGGGGGTGATGGGGGTGGAATCTATTGCGCCTAGAGCAGGATTCGAACCCCCACCTCTTGTATTTATGACCAGTGTGCTAACCATTACACGCCCTACGTTACCTTATGTCATCACCCTATCCACACCCATCCATCTGTACATATGGCTCTTATATCTGAGAGATCAGTGCAGCGTATTCGACTATCTGTCTCTCTATGAATGTATCCATGTATCCATCTGTATGTATATCTATGTATATATGTATCTATTATCTATGTGTCCATGTATGTATGTATCTATCTATCCATATAGCTATCCATATAACTATATATCTAAATATATATATATATATCTATGTACATATGTACCTATGTATCTGTAGTGGTCTGCACTGACCTCTCAGGCAAGTAACCACATAGACAGGTAGGTCTGGGGAGTGTGTTGATATCAGGGAGCCTAGGTGGTGTAATGGTTAGCACACTGGCCCGGAATGCAAAGAGATGTGGGTTCGAGTCCCGCTCTAGGCGCAGTATTTCCCATTTTCATCACCCCCACGACACTGGTTGCCGTGATCAGGATCCTGTACAAGCTTTGCGCTGTATGGTTGTTGAACCTACCCTGTGTATGTATGTGTTAGTGCATTGCCTGTATGTATGTAATTGTAAGCATTACAAGACTTACAATTCCAGGGGGACGAGTGTAGTGGTCTGCACTGACCTCTCAGGCAAGTAACCACATAGACAGGTAGGCGTGGGGAGTGTATTGATATCAGGGAGCCTAGGTGGTGTAATGGTTAGCACACTGGCCCGGAATGCAAAGAGATGTGGGTTCGAGTCCCGCTCTAGGCACAGTATTTCCCATTTTCATCACCCCCATGACACTGGTGCCGTGACCAGGATCCTGTACAAGCTTTGCGCTGTATGGTTGTTGAACCTACCCTGTGTATGTATGTGTTAGTGCATTGCCTGTATGTATGTAATTGTAAGCATTACAAGACTTACAATTCCAGGGGGACGAGTGTAGTGGTCTGCACTGACCTCTCAGGCAAGTAACCACATAGACAGGTAGGTCTGGGGAGTGTGTTGATATCAGGGAGCCTAGGTGGTGTAATGGTTAGCACACTGGCCCGGAATGCAAAGAGATGTGGGTATTTCCCATTTTCATCACCCCCATGACAATATATGATATGTATGCATGTATGTCTATATATGAACTATTTATATGCATATATCTGTTTATCTTCCTATATTGTATCTATCTGGTCAGGAACGATAGATGTGTGTGTACCTACCTATATGTGCGTATCCATATCTATATATTTATGCATGTATCTACATATTTGTCGACTTACTCCTCAATCCCTCCCTCCATCTATCAACCTATCTCACTGTCTATCCATCTATAAATGTATTCCTCCATCCATTGCCCAACCTATCTTTCCATTCATCTATCAATCTATCTAAGCACCCATTCACCCATCTATCTATGTATCTATTTATATATTTATATATTTGTATATCTATCTATCTATATGTATATCTATACACATCGATATATCTATATATATAAATATATATATATGTATATATAGCTATCTGTGCATTTATCTATACATATATATATCGATATCTATATATATCCATAGATCTATATATATATCTATATATCCATATATCTATATATGTATACATGTATACCCATAGATATCTACATCTATCTACATGTATATCTACATGTATCTATCTATGTACCTATCTATATATATATGTACATCTATCTATCTGTCTATATATATATATATACCTATATATCTCTCTATATATCTACATGTGTATCTACATCTATCTATATATATATATATATGTCTATATCTATCTATGTGTCTATATATCTATATATATACCTATATATCTATATATATATATATACCCATCTATCTCCTGACGCAGCTGGTTTCTGTTCTGTGCTTTTGGCAGTTGTACTTACCTACAGGAACATGGCTGACATGAAAACCCACATAAAATCGTTTGACCACCCACACGACAGAAATTGATGGTACATACCGTATTTCCTCGATTAGTAGCCAGGTGTTTCTGAATTCTTTTTTATCAGGATACATGCCTGCCTATTTGTGTGTGTTTTTTTGGTGATCATTTGCTTATTCTGCTAGTAACGGTTAAGTGCATGCACTTGTTTTCGCCGCTGTGCAGTAGTGGTCATAATCCATACGGATCAATAATTTCTGTAAACGTGTTTGTCGTGTACAATTATTGCGTTCCCAATTTTATTTTTTTGTTGGTTTTCATCTATATTTTGTACCTGTATAGTCAACATGTTCAATACCTTGTACCCATGCGATTAGTGTTTTAAAGTGGTTCATTTATTTATTTTCTTTCCGTTGACAGATTTAAAAGTACTTATTTGAAAGTTTGACATTCCACTTTAGTGGCAACCTGAGGAGACAAACCTACAATTAGCTTATTTTATTGTTTCTCTTTGTTCTATGAACTCCTACAGAGGCGTAGCTAGACCTTTAACAATGTCGATCGTTACACATACTATAGATGAGGATTCTATTAGAGAAAATACGGTACTTCTACACAAAAAAAGACAATGCTCCTTCTAGAAACTCTAACTTAATTTGCATAATGCAATGAAAGCATAAACTTTTGAAAACCCGAAGATTTACCTATATTTGACCTACATATCCTGCTGAGATGAAAGGACACTCATTAATGATTTCCTTGCCTTTTTTTGACAGAGGAAAATTGCTGGCTTCGATAGATGGTAGCATGACCTAGTTAATGTAGCAATGGCTTTTTGGACTTGATTTCAGTTTATTTGTTGTGCTTTACATCCTAGCAACATCTAAGGGCATATCAGGCTTGACTTGTGACAGCGCACACTTATGATGACTTTATAGTTTTGTCCCACTATAAGACTATGCCTCTAGCACCATGACTCAATATTCCACTCAGTAACATTGTCTGGATACTGAGCTAACCAGTCACTGCCTTATCCTATTGATTCCGAGAACCAAACTAGGTTGTGGCAAGTATGAATTTAGTAAGTTATTGGTTTGACTCGCCTGGGATTTAAATGCCCGACCTTCTGCGCAGGATGCCAGTGCTCTCACCAATTCGGCCTCAGCGTGCATTCTTACTTGGTTTTAACTGGTTGTAAACGTGCCGGCTGGTGGTGTGGGTGGTGTAAATAGGTCAAATGAAAGCACTACAGGTAATGAAGGAAAACAGGGTAAGAGTGAAAAGTAAGAGAGTGAGACTCTTCAATTTATTGGCTTATATAGGTTTTCCAGAATTCAAGATGGCCGTGGTCACATAATTCAATTCATCAATCACAGTACAATGCAGTGGTCACATGACTTAATCCTCCAATTAGAATACAATGCAGTGGTCAATGATCATAACAATACCATGTGGGGGGGGGGAGGGGGCATGTGAGGTGACTCTTCCAAAGACTGTTCTTAGCCAAGCTTGGAAGTGACACTCCCTCCAAAGACTATTCAATTATACAAATTCTATACTCAATGAATAATAGTTTACCAATTTCACACCTCCTCCATATGCCTTTGGGTTTTTTATATTTTAACATTTATCATTATATAGACAGTTTGCAATTTATTATAGTCATTTCACCTCGGTTCACATGTATCAAATCGGACAATTTTACATGGTGTTCACGTTTTTCTGAATTGCACTAAAATTGTGCTAACAACTATCATAAACCAGAAAAGAAATATTACCTTCATGTAATTGCAGTGTGCATTGTCTTAAACGTCCGCCTTCACCATGACAGGGGCCGTGTGTATATCAGGTTTTGTATCTCAGAAGTGACTTTGTGAAACATTTTTTGGTGCAGTGCGTAGTTTTCAACACTTTCACGGTCGCACAAGGCATACAACGGAGGTGTGGGGGGGATTGCCGTCAAGTATGACTTGTATCGCTTAATAAAATGTTGATATTTATTGGTTTTAACAAAGTATACAAATGTTGATGTGTGATACTTTTACAGATTTTTTTGGGGGGGGGGGGTCAGGGGGGGTGCAGGCGTCTGGAAAAATAGTATGTTTTGTACAACCCTGAAAATGTTGAATACTTTGGATGGCTCCTTAGTCCAACTTAGGTTGGACCTATGACCTGCCGGACAGGAGGCAGGCCGTCTATCGACTCGGCTAGTGAATGATGCAGACACAGGTGGGTGGTGTGCCAGATGTTGTATACATACCGACGCAGTGGTGCTCAGCGGGTTGTCAGCCTCTGAGCGCAGACAGACCCACTGGGACGACACTCATTGTGTCCACCTAGCAACCGAGTAGGCAGCATCACCTCAGGGGGCATAACTGCTGGCTCTGTCTTGTATATACACCGGACAGGGTGGCTCAATGGGGAAGAGCGCTGGCTCGAGTTCCCTTCTGGGAGGCCCTGGGTATGAATGCCAACCGAGTCAAGTTAACAACTTCCCAAATTTATACTTGCGCTATCTAGCCTGGTACTTGACAGTAATTAGGTACTCCTGCAGCAGACCAGACGGCATGGCCGAGTGAGTTGAGCCTCCGTCTCCAGCTTTGGTAGATCCTGGGATTCGAACCCATTGGTTTGAACCCTGGTTGTGTCAAACCAATGACATACAAATGTATGCATGCCGCTTCCTATCCAGGCACTCTGCATTATTAGGATAGGGCAATGACTGGTTGGCTCAGTGTCAGGATAATTTGACTGAGTGGGCTATCATGTCATGGTGCTGGCAGCCTGGTCTTCTAGTGGGGCAGCATTATAAAGTCACCATGAGTGTACTCTGTCACAAGTTGGTACCCACCCTGATATGACCTTAGATGTTGCCAGGAAGTAAAACTCCAACAACCACCCAACCAATCAACTCCCGCAGCACAGTCTCTTTGACTGGGCTGCTGAGAAAAACATGTGAAGAAGTGTCAGAAGGTTGGCTTATGGACAAAATCATATGGATTTTCCACATAATATGCTAAATATATTTTCCAGTGAAGAATTGATCAAATCATTTAGATCAAGAAACGTTAAAGTTTAATTGAGAGCATCGACACACCGCCGTCTTGGTTTGTCTGCATGTTCTTCCAGTTCCTAAACTCTATGTCAATAAAAGATAAACACTATTCACTGAAACAATGGAAAGAGTTTGTTTTATTTAACGACACCTCTAGAGCACATTAATTTTTATCATCGGCTATTGGATGTCAAGCATATGGTCATTCTGACATATTTCTTTGCAGGAAACCCGTTACCGCCACATAGGCTACTCTTTCCGATAAACAGCAGGGGGGTCTTTTATATGCACTTTCCCACAGTCAGGACAACATATACCACAGCCTTTGATGAAGCAGTTTTGGACAACTGGTTGGAATGGAAAATGACCCAAACAGTAAATAGGTCAACTGAGCAGGATCGATCGGATGACCCACACCTTCAGAGGTGGACACTCCGCTGCCTGAGCTACTCCCCGCTCCCTCTGAAACAAGGGCTGCCACAGCTTGGTTACAGTAGATTCCTACCACAGCACTTTTTGCTCAGATTTAGACGTTGAGGTTGGGCAGGTTTTGGTCCCCACGTGAAATGCCACATACACAGGTAGGTGTGGGTGGTGGATTGTGTAGTGAGGTGCACTCACCTCCCCATGTGAAATGCCACATACACAGGTAGGTGTATGTAGGTGGATTGTGTAGTTATGTGCACTCACCTCCCCAGGTGAAATGCTGCATACACAGGTAGGTGTAGGTAGGTGGATTGTGTAGTGAGGTGCACTCACACTCCCATGTGAAATGACACATACACAGGTAGGTGAGGGTAGGTGGATTGTGTAGTGAGGTGCACTCTCCTCCCCAGATGAAATGCCACATACACAGGTAGGTGTGGGTAGGTGGATTGTGTAATGAGGTGCACTCACCTCCCCAGGTGAAATACCGCATCCACAGGTAGGTGTGGGTAGGTGGATTGTGTAGCGAGGTGCACTGACCTCCCCAGGTGAAATACCACATACACAGGTAGGTGTGGGTAGGTGGATTGTGTCGTGAGGCGCACTCAGACCCCCAGGTGAAATACCGCATACACAGGTAGGTGTTGGTAGGTGGATTGTGTAGTGAGGTGTACTCGCCTCCCCACGTGAAATGCCACATACAAAGGTAGGTGTGGGCTGGTGGCTTACATCAGGGAGCCCGGATAGCCTAATGGTTAGGACTCTAGACCTGGAATGGAAGATAGCAATGCCGAGCACTAGGCTAGATAGCGCAAAGTATCGACTTTGTAAGTAATTGATTCGACTCGGATGGGGTTAGAACCCCGTTCTCCAGCATGAGAAGTTAGCCAACGTTCTAACTGATTCGTCCATCCCGTCCTGCTTTATCAACGAATGTAAAACAAAAAAGAACACAGTTTAAATGCGGGAACTAGCACTGCTAATAGTGGCAGGTCAACAGCATAAATCCGTGCTTATGGGTATATATATTATTTTATTAATTCCTTCAATAACAAATTAGAAGACAAGAAAGGGGTAATGGATCAAGCTTAAGACCATTAGACAGTTGATCGATAGAAAGCCAGAGCCTACACTTTTACCGAACCAAGGGATTTTCAACCTCCCATGCCACATAAACATGGCATGAGAGCAACTGGCCTCTGATGACGCAGTAAGTTATACACAGTGGTGGAAATCAAAATTGGCAGAGGTGATGGCATGGGAATCAAACCACCGACCTTCAGCTTAGGAGTCCGACCTAGAAAAATGTCAGACACTCTAATCACTCCGCCACGAAGATAATAGCAGAGTAATATATATAATAGCCCCAGCAGTTATATCGTATCACCACCCGATATGAAGCAGATAACAGGGTGATGATATCGGCATTACAAAGACTCACAAAGCCATCACCAATCATTTACAGACAAGGTAACAGCCTGGTGTGTATTCATAATCATCATCATCAATACCTAAACCCTGGGGGTCATTGGGGCAGTACAGATGAAATTTGCAATCAATGTGCTCCAGATAGGGTGATTAAAATAGACATCATTTGGGGGGGGGGGGGACTTGGGGGCGAGGGAGGTCTCCATTCTCTCACCTACCGCCCTCACATACACCGTACCCATAATAGCAGCACAGTTTTTGCAGTGACTCATCATCTCAGCCCATAATACTAAACTTATTATGGCTAACCCACTAACACACTAACCCCCTTCATAATCGACTAATATGCCTTACCTAAATACCCGCTGATCTACCTATTTACAATGTAATGTAAACGGCTGGAAGACCAGTGCCTCGGCGCTGAAAAAAATGTATGTTCTGATGAATAAACTGTTTTACAAACAAACAAAATAATGATACGGTAAATTACATTTTTTTTCAGAATTTGTACACTGGTCTTCGGGCCTTAACAGTTATGGTGCATTTGAACTATTTATGGATGAGATGATGAGATGGTAACAACTACATATATATATATTTTTTTTTTAATTGAGGCTGTATTTATACTGCCCATACCATATAAGGCTGGGTATTCAGGCTTGTTTTCAATGCTGGCCAGCTGTAGTGTTTGTGTTATCTTATCACACAGTAGCTGTTGATAAGGTATTTGATTGCCTGCATTTCAGTAGCAGATAGATAGTTGGCCGGTATGGTTAGCAGCCTATGTTAGTTTTTTTCTATTGTTCTTGGCATATATGTATTATATTTTTGTCTACTCTTACGAGTAGTCTAGCCTACTCCTATTTACATTTCATAGGCTTGTACATAGCTGTGTGGTGTGCTATCTGGCTACTTTTGGCATGGTTACCTTCCATTGGGCGCTGGTGGGCTGGGACATATCACATGCCCCTTTGCAGTGCAGCTTAGTGGGAATTGATATAGACAATAGAGAATACCTAGCAGTCTTTCCACGTATTACGGGTCTCTGATGTTGTCCTTGTCGATTGGAGCATAACCATTTGATTTTACCTCATGTTTTAGATTGTTGCTCAGTATTAATGGGAGGTTTGCATACCACTCAATCTCCTGATTGGATTGATTGGTAATATCGTGACGGGCACAGAATGTCGACACCATTCGCTCATGGCAGCTTTATAGTGCTGCCCACTGATATACCAAGCCGCTGGAATCCTGCTGCAATATTCCACTCAGTCGAGGTACCCTCCCACCAACCCAGTCATTCCTTGCCATCTTTCTAGCTACCTATGACAGGAAGTCGTCGTGTTTGACTCAGTCGGAAATCGAACTCATGACCTTCCGGTACAGGAAGAGTAGATCTACCAACTAACTCATCTCTCACGAGAGGGGATTGCCGAATGAGTTGAGCGTCTGTTTCCCTTTTTGGTAGATCATCGGATTCGAACCCTGGTCGAGTTAAATCAATGACTTAAAAATTGACACTTGTCACTTCCTAGCCTGGCGCTCACCATTATTAGGACCGGGCAAGGACTGGTCAGCTCAGTGGCAGGATAATGTGACTGAGCGAAATATCAGGTCATGGTGCTGATGGCCTAGTCTCCCGGTGGGACAGCACTATAAAGTCGCCATGAGCGCGCACTTTCACAAGTCGGAACCCGTGCTGATATGACCTTAGATGTTGCCAGACGTAAATCTCCAACAACCAACCGTCTCAGGCAGTCTCCCGGGGTGGGTTCTGCACCTGTTCCTTATTCAAACACAGAAAACGTGTTCATGTTTCTCGACGGAAATAAAACTGTCGCCGAGTCGAAGCGACGGAGCCGACGCCAACCCGATTTCTAAATTTAGCCGATGGCGTTGTTGATGGGCGGGGTGGGTTGCCACCATGTGAACCTGATACACCAGTTCCTGTTGTTTCTCACGCTCATTTCTCACAACGGAAGTGTAACGATTTGGGCGGGGGTGGGGTGGGGGTAGGAGAGGGGGGCTGGGAGGGTATTTAGATAAAGGATTCACCCTGTACTCGCAGTACACGGGTGAATACCAACCCTATATAAAAACGGTAAAAAATACGGGGAAATGAGATGAGAGCCTAATTTCACAGCTAAGAAGCAACACTTATTCTTTATATATATTCAGATTTTTCCACTACCTTTGAGTTGAAAAATATAATTAAACATATAGTTTAATAGAATTTAAAGGTGAAATCGACGGCGTTTCAATGCTGCCATCTTGTCTTTTTGCATTCTCTCCCATTTCACCAACTCTGTGCCGATATAAGTAACCATTTGATACTGGAGCCAGGCATTCTACTTCCTGTCCCATATTAAAGCTATTTTCGCCCGTATTTACACAACGTTGTCGTTCACCCGTGTACTACAAGTACCGGGTGAATCTTTTATCTAGGGGTTATGGAGAGAGGGGGCTGCCTGCATTGGGAAGGTAAGTTAGATGGATTGGCTATAGGTATGGATCTAAAGGTCAGTGAATGGGGAAGTGGGAAGTGGGAGGGGAGGTGGAGTGAGGGGGCAGGGGATTGAAGGAGGGGGGAGGGGGGAGAGGGGAAAAGGGGAAGGGGAGGGGCCGGAGAGGGGGAGTGGGAGAGGGACCGGGGGGGTGACGGGGCGAGGGGAGGCAGGGACAGGGGCGAGGCAGGGGAAGGGGGGGGGTGAAGGGAAGGGGATGGGGGGGGAGGGGGAGGAGAGGGAGAGTGGGAGAGGGACCGGAGGGGGAGTGGCGGGGGCAGGAGGACGGGGGAAGAAGGCAGGGGAGGGGGGGAGCGGGGAAGGGAGAGGGAGGCGGGAGGGTCAAGAGCGGGGGAGGGGAGTGGAGGGAGAGTGGAGGGGGACGGGGGAGGGGAGGGGGGGATAAGATAAGATGTACACCTCAAGCCACTGCCGGGTTGGGATATCAGTTTTTTGTCATCAAAGGTCATATTAATGTTGGTGAATCTTTGGTTTGACTAGGCCGGGGATTGAACGCCTGTGAAGCGGCTTCCCCACCCACCCAGCCATCCCGCCCACAGAGGGGGCTACCAGAGATGTGTGGATGTGTGTGTGTGGGGGGTGATGCTCGTTTAGCGCCAGGTCAGCATAAACCGCCAGATTGTGCCACCCGAGTTGGAGGAGAAGGGAGGAGAATTAGGGAAGTAGGTCAGCGAATGAGGTCAGGACAACAGCGATAACTGGGGCGTTACCTGAGGGGTACAGGCGGGTGGTGCACCTCCTCAGTGTAGGTGATGTATATATATATATATGATGCATAGCACATTATGCAAGTATAAATACTCGGAGGGGAATACTTGTTCCTGACTTCCTCCTGACTGACGCATTTGTGGAGTGTCCCCCTCTGGAAGGCGATTTGTAGCTAAGTGTCCCCCCCCCCTAATTATTCCCGAGCCAGAGAATAAACTTACCCAACCTCTAGCTCTCTTCCTTGTTCCTTTTGTGTACCGACAACATTTATATATATATATATCTATATATATATATATATATATATATATATATATATATTATATATATGAGACTGCTAGGTGCTAAGCAATATGGGACAAAGCTTTGTCCATTGTAATGATCAACATACTATCTGCTTATGCATTTGCTCAGGATAAACTGATTTGTTTTTTTACATGGTGTTTCATAATCCCAATAGAATACATATTGATTTGAAGCAAATGTCCTTGTGTTTTCAGTGTAACTGTTTCTGTGCTGTTTTCTGTCAATCGTTACAATGAGTGATCACCTTTTGAGACAGGCTCATATATATATGACATATATAGATGTACCATGTCATTTATTATGTGGATATAAATAACTGCGGCCCCTTAATGTTTCTCTCTAACCACCTTAACTTCCAGGTTATTCACTGCAGAGCGGGCATTCTCTCCTCATGCCTCCTCTATACCGTGAGCCAACTGTCACTCTGCTCACTTTAAAAACTATCATATATTATATACATTTACATATCAGGGTTCTCGTGGCTCTTGGCCACTATTGACTATTATGGACAAAATGAAACAAACTTAAACCCACATTGTTCATAACTTAGCTAATCATGGAATTTGGAGATAGTTTTGAGCACACTGGAAATGGCGGCCAAGGTATGGAACACCCAAACGGTGAAGGAATAACAAATTCCTGACCTAAAAACGTACAAAAAATATCTGTGCAAAATAAAACTAGGAAAGCCCCCCCTAAGCTACACTGCAAAGGCGCATGTGATATGTCACGGCCCACCAGCAGGGCAGCCCATGGGAGGGAACCTAGCCCACACTAGCCAGATAACTGCACTTCCCAATTACGTACAGGCCTATGACATGTAAATAAAATAGGCTAGTCTAGAATTAAGAGTAGAACATAAAATATTATCAAGAAAACCCAAAAAAACTAACATAGATTACTAACCACAAAATATAACAACAAGAATCACAAAACAATAACTGCCTAGCATTGCAAACAAGCCTGAACACTCAAGCATATATGCTATGGACAGCATAAACTCACATCACTAATACACCTTTTTTTTTTTAATTCATCGATTAAAGTTGCATATCATGGACTTTGGAGTTAATGTTTATTACATTCAGTGATTAAGGTTGCATATCATAGAATTTCGACTTAGTTTGTTTATTATATTCATCGATTAAAGTTGCATATCATGGAATATGGAGTTAATTTGTATTACATTCATTTAATATCATCGAATTTGAAGTTAGTTTTGATTACATTCATCGAATAAAGTTGCATATCGTGGAATATGGAGTTAATTTGTATTACATTCATTTAATATCATCGAATTTGAAGTTAGTTTTGATTACATTCATCGAATAAAGTTGCATATCGTGGAATATGGAGTTAATTTTTATTACATTCATTTAATATCATCGAATTTGAAGTTAGTTTTTATTACATTCATCGAGTAAAGTTGCATATCGTGTAACTATAAGTTTTTATAGTTTTATATTCATTGATGAAAGTTGCATTGTCTGATGGTTTGAGTTTCGGCCCTTGTTTTTATTAGATAAATACATTATGTTGATCATTGTGCATGTTACTCGTAACATGAGTAATTTACGGGGTGGAGACTCCTGCATAACGAGACAATAGGCGGCGCCACCAGTAACTCCACCACTAACGCTAGGGGCGATCCGACCCAACTCGACCGGCTAGTTTCCCGCCAAATCGGTCACGAGTTCAATCCCCGTCTCGTTCAAACCACCACAACCCGCCTGGCTGCAATCAATGCTACATGTATTCAGTTTTTCCCACCCACCCACACCACTTATGCATTAGATAACATGATAGGGTTGAGGGTCGGGTTCCGTCCACTTGTGAACTGGAAATTGAATAACATTGCCCCAACTGCATGTGGACATGAGCATAGTGTTTGGTTTGTAAACTGTCTGATCTGCCCTCATAGAATTAAGAGCTACCCCCGCCCCCTGCTGAATAAAGAATTTTAACCACTATTCACTCTATGACTCCGCCTTAGTAAATTACGATCTATTTTACCGTTTGGCATGCACTTTTATTTTAAATGGCTAACTTTGGGGATGTTTGAAGTCAAGACAATTCAAATTAACTTTGGCAAGCACATCCAAATTCTGACACCATAGGCTTCAGTAGTTACATTTTATATTAAATTTACTTAATATCCCCTTCTATGCAATACACACGCTTAGTAAGTGCATCAGTAGCTAAGTAGGATCAAGTGGAAGTAACTATTTTGGTTTTAATAATTTGATTTCATTGGACTATGTTTTTTTAGGCGAGGACAATTTCAACTGTAGATAATTTGTCCTCCTCATTCAACTGTAGAATCTTGGAAAAATAGTCATTTTGGTATGCCATCTAATACACCTTTGAATTGTCCATGTTAGCGCTAACATGGGTAATTCGCAGCGGGACGTGGGGTGGTAGCCTTAAGCACTGTGACCGAACCCCCGCCTGGCGACTTACGGCCAAGCTAACTGCCTTCGCTCGGATCGCCCCAGCGCGACTCCTACTCGGCCCGACCATGGTGCCACCTTTCGATTTAGGAATGCACTACGAACTGCCCTGACCGCCCAGTTGACGCCCAGACACCAACCCGACCACTACACCGTTCGATTTAGCCGCCGCCCACCCCTCAACTACAAAGGACAGTAGATCCCGGTGGTTGAGTCGCGGTGGGGTTGAGATTGCCGACGTCCGATTGCATTGTTTACTATGTACCTGTCTGTTCTACTGATTAGAATTCCAGAATATGCCACCCCGTCTCGTTGTGAATTACGGATGATGAGAAAAGATGGATGTATTAATAATGTGATAGGGGTGATGCAAATGGGAAATATTGCACCTATAGCATGATTCAAGTAGACCCTTGTTGCCATTCCAGGACTAGTGTGCTAACCATTACACCACCTAGGCTCCCTGATGCTTTCACCCTATCCATGCCTCTCTATGTGTCTCCTTGCCTGAGAGGTCAGTGTGCAAATTATTACAATAATAATAACATAACAATGCATATTTTAATAGACCGTCCTCACTAGCAGGAACCATTCTGTGCAATAATCTATGCTGCGGGATATTTAGTAATTATTTTAACTAGTTTGAAGGGTGAGACGTGCAGGAACGCTGTGTACGAAGGTGTCATTTCATGAGTCATTTCATGAGTTACTTGCGGTGATAAACCAGGAAGATGCATCTTTATGCTTGGTACATTGTCGTGCTTGTTATTAGAACAGCATCTCTATTGCGCACAGAAGTGGTCGATGTAGTGGATGGGAGGGAGTAAAATGAGGTCACAACCTTTGCAGCGAAGATGGGGCAGTGTGGACCTGGGCTGTACTCGCGTGCAATAAACATCAATAAGAAGCAAGAAGTCACGATGGTACATGGGGCTGTCATCTGGCGATCCTCAGTGGTGGCAAGGCTCAATTACTGGGGAACTCTTCCAGCTGCTTAGCAGGCTCGGAACTGATCACTCTACACACCTGTTCGGATGCGTGCAGCACTGGCCTAGTACTGGCTCAGTATTGCTCACAGCTGCTCGGTATTGCTCACAAGTTGCTCACAATTGCTCACAATTTGCTCACAGCAGCTCATTCTTGCTCATAGCCATCCAGACCGTCCTACAACTGTTCAGATATATGCAGCACTGACCTAACTTTGTTAGACCAGCACACAGATATTTATTTCTCACAATTTGATCATAGCTCCTCAGCCTTGCTCATAACCATACAGACATGCATGCTATTTCTCACAATTTGCTTAGAAATACTCAATCGATCATACATCTATTCATACATGATCGGATCTGTTCAGAAATATCCAGCACTGTAGTTCACACAATTTTCTCAGAGCTACCCAGTCTTGCTCACAGCTGCTACGCATACATGCTCAGAACTGTTCAGAAATATGCAGCACTGAACTAAGTTCTCTAGACGTGCTCAGTTTGCAGTTACCTCCTCAGTCTTGCTGATACCTGATACTATGCTCAGAGGTATTCAGATGTACCCAACACTGCTCTAATTTTGTTAGACATGCATAGTATTCCTCACAATTTGCTCATACCTGCTGATTCTTGCTCAGAGTCATTCTGACATACTTAAGTTAGAGCTGTTCAGATATACTGAACTAATCTCTCTAGACCTGCTCAGTATTGCTCACAAGTTGCGTATAGCTGCTCAGACCTACCCGGACTTGCTAATGAAGATGTTCAGACCTGTCCACAGCTAGGAACACTTGCTTAGTTAGACCTGCTCCAACCTGCTCACCGCCCATGCTCAGATTTGCTCAAACCTGTTCACGACCCCTGTTGCTTCAGGTGTACCCACACCTGTTACGAATTGCTCGAAGTTTACTCTCAATAAATGCTCAGAGGCTCAAGCCCACGAGACGCTATACTCCAGCATGATGAGACTTAAGCATGGCGTATGTTCGGATTGAATAAGAATAAGAATATATTTAAACAAATAAAATAAGAAAGCGCCGACTGTGATGCAGCATCCGGGTGGTGTGCCGGACTCCCGGGCGGCGGGCGGCGGGCGGCGGGCGGCGGGCGGCGGGCGGCGGGCGGCGGGCGGTGGGCGGCCCGGGCAGCCGCCGCCCGCCGTTTGACAGATACCCGCTCATCAGCCCCCTCCCTATATAGGAGGCCCGGGTAACCGGATATGAACTGCCCTCTCGCGGTGGCGCAGTGCTAGTGCGCAGGTCACCACTGCGCACTGCAGCGCCACCTACCTACCTCCCCTGTCCACCCCTCCACCTCCCTCCATCGCCGAGTCACCCCGTGCGACGCCCCACCTGGTGGCAGTTTGGCGTACTCGAAGCGCTGACACAACAACGCTGTACTACTGCACTGTATCTAGATCCTGGATAGCCTCTAAAGTCGTGGGCGATAAAGGGGGGAGTGAGGATGGGGCAGGAGGAAGGAGGCTGGGAGTGGGTGGGGGCGGGGGGAGTGAGTGAGTGAGTGGCGACATCTGAGGCTATCATAGTGTTTGAGGTGCACACGATGCCGCCAGCTGGGTTAGGGTAGCTGATGAGTGCTGCGGGACACCTGGGGGTACATGGTCGATTATGACCTTCAATAAACGGTTGGATTTGGAAATCAAGCTCCCGTAACCTACATGACGGTATATCTGGGGCCAAATGTAAGACCAAGTTTTTATCGGCTGCCGTGTTAAGGATGGGCGGCGGGTTAGCTAACGTCGGTGTTGGAATATGTGTCATGGGAAATGTATGTGACCAAAGTGCGGCAGAGTTAGCTAACCAATGCGTTATTTAAAACCCTCTGCGCCTATACCCGGCAAGCACCGCTATTTGACAATATCGGTGGCCAGGAACCAGCAGCCTTCTTAGTGGTGAGCCTGTTGCCGGTGAGCAACACTATTTGACAATATCGGCGGCCAGGAACCAGCAGCCTTAGTGGTGAGCCTGTTACCGGCGAGCACTGTTATTTGACAATATAGGCAGCCAGGAACCAGCAGACTTCTTAGTGGTGAGCCTGTTGCCAGTGGCGGCGATTTGTTTTGTGTACATTCGTCGATTTGACAATATGAATAATGCCGCCGATGTAGCTGCTATGTTAATATCGCTTCGAATTTAGGGTTAATTTAATGAAATGTCATGATTTGAGTATGTAATTCTGTTAAATATGATCGCATTGAATAGATTTGGGCCAAAAATATTTCCCCGGCGTTATGCCAGTATGGATATCGACGTCGGGGCGGCGGGTGTTTTACATTCGTCGATTCGACAATATGAATAACGCCGCCAATGCGACGGCAGCGTTAATATCGCTTCGAATTTAGGGTTAATTTCATGAAATTTCACTTACTGCATATGTAATTCTGTTAAATATGGTCGCATTGAACAGATTTGGGCCGAATCGGTACTTAACACCGATGTTAAACCACCTCTGGCTTGGTGTTAGTGTACGCAATGTTAACTCTCGAGGTGTTTGCCTAACCAGGGCACATACATTGACACTTTTGGCCGCTAACCCGGGAAATCCACACGCCTCGTGGGTTAGGGTAATAGGACCGCTAACCCGGCTCCATACATTTGGACCCTGGGGGGTGAGGGGTGTTATTCACGGGTCAAAAGGGGTCAGGAGGAGTGTAAATAGAATGATAACCGATAGAACCAGATGTTAGTGTTAGATATGTGGCATGTGTAGGGTGGAAGCAGCATGGTCACAAGCAGAGGTGCCAAGGACTATGAAGGAGATAAGAGTATGAGTAGAGAGATCTTGTAAAAAGGTTGCAATAGTGTCGCTGGTGGGGGGAGGGTGAGGGAGGGTGTCAGAGGGGACTTCCTCCTGAAAACCTTGACAAAAAGTGATGCAAAATGGTGCATTTTGATGAAAGATATGCATAACAAAAACAAACTAAAATTAGTTGTTTATTTTACAGGAGATTACAAATTGGGTTATTCTGCTATATTTTAGGGAGATCTCCCACCCAATCTGGAGAGTCGGTCCCTCTGCATTAGATATTGAATCACAAGATTGCATGTCTAACTTTCCTCCACATCTTCGCAAATATGAATTTTAATTCGATAATTTTTGCATAAGATTTGTTGTTGTCATTTGACACAACTCTGACCATTTCACCTTCTATGAATTTCAGTGTAAACATATATTTATGAGTAACACCTTTTGCCCCATGAAAAAAAAATTGACGGAATAAAATGGCAGCGAATAATAATAATGGTAGCGAAGTCAGTCAGCAGCAGAGGCCATATTAATGTCAAAATATTAGTGGCATTTTATTCCGTCCATTTTGTTGAATTATTTTAACTTGTTTTTGTTATGCATATCTTTCATCAAAATGCACCAGAATGTACCATTTTCTGTCACTCTTTTTTTTTTTTTTCAAAATCTTCTTATGGAGGTCCCCCCCCTCACCCCCTTGCAAACCCTCCCCCCTTCACCCATGCTATTTCTCCCTATTTACAATAAACAACACCAATCAATCCTATAATACATCTTCCCTCACCGTTATGTGAAATAGTGATATCTCTGAGGCAGCTTAGCCACTGGGTGGCGTTTCCCTGGCGTTTAAATAGCGCACTAATTAAAGTTGCATGGTTCGATGGTTTTGAGTTTCTCGCTTTTTCTGAGATAAACATATTAGGTTGTTCATTATAATCTACCTTACTTTAGTTTGAAGTCACTTTTATTTAAAATCGCTAACCTTTTAGATATTTTAAATGAAAACATGCTACATTAATTTTGGCAAGCTTGCCAAAACTCTATCACCATAGGCATCTGCAGTAACAGGTTTTATTAATTGACTCAGTATTCACTTATATGGAATGACAAATGTTTAATAAGTGCACCAGCATCTAAGTTAGATATGAAGAATCACATCTAGATTATTTTTTTGGTTTTGAAAATTTTATGTTTTCATCGGACTATGCAGCTTTAAGCAGGATGTCAGTTTAATACAGAGCATCCCACCAGATGGTGTGGCCGAATGAATTGAGCATCCGTCTCCCCTTTTAGTAGATCGTGGAATTAGGACCTACGGGTTCGAACCCGGTTGAGTCAAACTTGTGACTAAAAAATTGATACTTGTCGCTTCCTAGCCTGGCGCTTGGCATTAATAGCATAGGGCAAGGACTGGTTGGCTCAGTGTTAGGATAATGTGAGTGAGTGGGATGTCAGGGCATGATGCTGGTGGCCTGATTTCCCAGTGGGACAGCTCTATAAAGTCACCATGAGTGTGCACTGTCACGAGTCGGTACCCCTGCTGATATGACCTTAGATGTTGCCAGGACGCATAGCTCCAACAACCAACCGACCAACATACCATCCATCTTAGCGGTGTATGACACCTTGTAAAACTGAACCACTATATAAACTCTTTTTAGTCTAACTATATTACCCACCATATAGTGTTAATAAACGTCGCGGTCGCCAGTAATGTAAAGTCCACGGCTCGAATCTGTGGTTGTGTAGGCAGGCTATAGTGAAATCAATACAGGCAAAGAGAAAAAAATAGTATAAAGGGTGAAAGAAGAGAGAGAGTCAAGCCCTCAGGTTTATTAGTTATATGGTACATGGATCCAGTATAGTGTATCACCCCACTCCATTCTCCCACTGAGAAAGAAGCATTTCTAGCTCCACCAATGAGAAACAAGCATTCTCGGTCCCCATGGTTACAGTGATCTGCCCACCACCACCAAGCTGTGTGTCTCCCCTAGCCACCACCTGCCTTGAGCATGCGTGTGCTGATCCTGACTAGCAGAGGGGGAGGGGTAGTGGGTAGGGCTCTGAGTGCCCCTTACACACTATCTTACTAGCACCACAATGTCTAATTACCTATCAATCAAGCACCACCAGCAACTACATAAACACATCTATGCACCTGGCCATGTATACCTGTTTCACAAATAGAACATTTGCATTCCCCCACCAATGCATCATTATCGGAATATGTCACAACCTGTAAGGAGAGAGTCTTTAATGGCCGCTGGGGAGGGGATGGTGGGGAGGGGGAGGGAGGGGAGGGGGAACTGGAGTGTGCAGACCTCGCCTGGTTTGTAAAATAAATCACTACAGCATGTAAGAGTATTCAACAATGGTTTCATGGGGGTGATCAAATGGGAAATATTGCACATCGTGCTGGGTTTCGAACCCACAAAGATTGCCATTCCGGGCTAGCTGGATAACCATTACAATACATAGACTCCCTGATGCAATCACCTTACCTACACCTACCTGTATATGTAGCGCCTTGCCTGAGAGCTCAGTGCAGACTACTACACTTGTCCCCATGGAGTTGTAAGTCTTTTAAATGGATTGGATCCACAGTCATGCTTACAATTAGGCGCATACAGACAATGCCCGTATGTGTACAGACACAGGGTAGATTCAACAACCATACAGCTCATAGCTTGTACAGGGTCCTTCCCGGTCATGGCAACTAGTGTCATGGAGGGGGGCGATGAAAAGGGGAAATATTGCACCTAGAGCAGGATTTGAACCACACGTCTTGCCATTCCTTTACTAGCGTACTGCCCACTACACTACATAGATTCCCTAATTTCATCAGCCTTTCCACACCTACTATTTATGTGGCTCCTGGTTCAGTAATATAACACCGATTAATCCAGTCCATTTAGTCCCCGTGCGAGCTTACCATTGTGACTGGATGCAGTGCCCCAATGTGTAGAGCGCAGGCTTCATGTGCGGAAGATTTGCAGTTCAATTCCTGGTCGAGTCAAACCGATGACTTAGAAGATGTTACGTGTTGCTTCGTAGCCAATACTGTGGTGCTGTTGTGCTGTGGTGCTGTGGTACTGTGGTGTTGTGGTGCTATGGTGCTGTGGTGCTGTGGTGCTGTGGTGCTCTGGTACTGTGGTGCTGTGGTGCTGTGGTGCTGTGGTGCTGTGGTGCTGTGGTGCTGTTGTGCTGTGGTGCTGTGGTGCTGTGGTGCTGTCTGTGGTGCTGTGGTGCTGTGGTGCTGTGGTGCTGTGGTGCTGTGGTGCTGTGGTGCTTTGGTGCTGTTGTGCTGTGGTGCTTGGTGACTGTGGTGCTGTGGTGCTGTGGTGCTGTGGTGCTGTGGTGCTGTGGTGTGGGTGCTTTGGCTGTGGTGCTGTGGTGCTGTGGTGCTGTGGTGCTGTGGTGCTGTGGTTGCTGTGGTGCTGTGCTGCTGTGGTGCTGTGGTGCTGTGGTGCTGTGGTGCTGTGGTGCTTGTGGTGCTGTGGTGCTATGGTGCTGTGGTGGCTGTGTGTGTGCTGTGGTGCTGTGGTGCTGTGGTGCTGTGGTGCTGTGGTGCTGTGGTGCTGTGGTGCTGTGGTGCTGTGGTGCTGTGGTGCTGTGGTGCTGTGGTGCTGTGGTGATGTGGTGCTGTGTGTGCTGTGGTGGGTGCTGTGGTGATGTGGTGTGCTGTGGTGCTGTGGTGCTGTGGTGCTGTGGTGCTGTGGTGCTGTGGTGCTGTGGTGTGTGGTGCTGTGGGTGCTGTGGTGCTGTGGTGCTGTGGTGCTGTGGTGTGTGGTGCGGTGGTGCTGTGGTATGGTGGTGTTGTGGTGCTGTGGTGCTGTGGTGTTGTGGTGTGTGTTGTGCTGCGGTGATGTGGTGATGTGGTGCTGTGGTGCTGTGGTGCTGTTGTGCTGTGGTGCTGTGGTGCTGTGGTGCTGTGGTCCTGTTTTGTGGTGCTGTGGTGTGGGTGCTGTGGTGCTGTGGTGCTGTGGTGCTGTGGTGCCGTGGTGATGTGGTGCTGTGGTGATGTGGTGCTGTGGTGATGTGGTGCTGTGATGTGGTGCTGTGGTGCTGTGGTGCTGTGGTGATGTGGTGATGTGGTGCTGTGGTGATGTGGTGCTGTGGTGATGTGGTGCTGTGGTGATGTGGTGATGTGGTGTTGTGGTGATGTGGTGTTGTGGTGTTGTGGTGTTGTGGTGATGTGGTGCTGTGGTGATGTGGTGATGTGGTGATGTGGTGATGTGGTGCTGTGGTGCTGTGGTGCCGTGGTGCCGTGGTGCCGTGGTGCCGTGGTGATGTGGTGATGTGGTGATGTGGTGATGTGGTGTTGTAGTGTTGTAGTGGTGCAGTGCTGTAGTACCGTAATACTGTACTGTATTGACTTATCCTGTAGTGCGGTAGTACTGTAATAGTGTAGTAATGTACTACTGTACTGTAGTGCAGTAGTACAGTAGTACCATATGACCGTATGACCGTATGACCGTATGACCGTATGACCGTATGACCATAGTACCGTAGTACATATAACCGTGTTACCGTATTACCGTATTACCGTAGTGTCGTGGTACCGTAGTACCGTAGTGATGTAGCACCATAGTACCGTAGTACATATTACCGTATTACCGTATTACCGTACTATCATGGTGCCGTAGTATTGCAGTATCGTGGTATCGTGATACTATAGGTCCATAGTACCGTAGTACCATAGTGGTGTATCACCATATCACCGTAGTATCGCAGTATCGCAGTATCGTTGATTCGTAGTATTGCAATATTACCGTATTACCGTGCTGCCGTAGTACCATATAATCGTGGTATCGTGGTACCGCATAATCGTATTGTGGTATCGTGGTACTATTGTACGTAGTATTGTACCGTACTACTGTATTTAGTACCATCATATCGCTGTACCGTGTTATCATAGTACCGTATAATAGCTTTATCGTGGGAGTGTGGTACTATATCACCGTAGTACCATAGTACCATAGTACCATATTATGTTAGTACCATATTACCATAGTACCATATTGCCGTAGTGCCGTAATACCGTAGTACCATATGACCATAGTGCCATAATACCGTAGCGTCATATTACCGGAGTGTCGTAGTACCGTAGTACCGTAGTAATGTAGTACCGTAGTTCCGTAGTAACGTTGTGCCGCAGTGCCGTATTACCATAGTACCATATTGTCGTAGTACCGTTGTACCGTATTGCCATAGTGTCGTAGTACCGTAGTGTTATATTATCGTAGTACCGTAGTACAGTTGTGCCGCATTGTCGTAGTACCGTACCCCCAACTCCCAACCCCACCCCCACTCATACCCCCACTCAGATCCCCACTCATACCCCAAATCCCAACCCCACCCCCACTCATACCCCTACTCACATCCCCACTCATACCCCAACTCCCAACCCCACCCCCACTCATACCCACACTCACATCCCCACTCAGACCCCAACCCCCAACCCCACCCCCACCCCCCGCTCAT